>CM029534.1:1782443-2318758 GCA_017141395.1 Laodelphax striatellus | reverse complement strand
AGAGTAGATAGATATTCAACTGTGATGATAGACATAAGAAGATGGATGAGACGAATACTGTATTAAGAAATACTTGAAAATACATAAAAAAAATGGAATTAAAATGGAATATGGTGATAAAGAAGGATAGAGAGATACAGAGGTGTGGACAAATGATAAGAGGAGATGAAAATAAAAAGCAGGGGAGGTAGAAAAATAAGGACAAGTAAGATAGAGTAGCATTATTTACTTTGATCATGTAAATTACAAAGAAATGAGCTCAAGTTCTGAACTTTCTTAGTTGGAAACAAAGTAAATAGAATACAATATAATTTACCTTTTTTTGAAAATAAAAGTAATTATTTCATAAATTCTACAAAGTATGAAGAGAAAAATATTTATACAACTATTCTATGAATTTTAGAAATTATAAAACGAGGGAATTGTATAATACAGGAAGATAAAGAAGGGGCAAATAACTATTAATATGAAATGGAGAGTGCGAGGTTAAGAAGGGAAGGTTAGTAGAAACTGGATACTGTTAAAGCAGAAGAAAAGAAATAACAACCCTCAAATATACAAGCAGAACACAAGAGCATCATCATTAACAAATGTGCAGGACTTGGCTTAAAAGAAAATGCTAATATTCACAAGAAAGCTTCAATAGACAAGGGGTTCGGAGAAGGAAAATAGGTACTTCGGACGAAGATTGTACAAAGAGAACAGAATAAATATAGCATAGAAGAGGAGTTAACTGAATACTGTTGAAAAGTATAAGCCTACGAGATAGGAGTTGCTCCCAGATAGAGTGTAACTTTATTTCTTCAACATTATTACTGCCTTGAGACACAGCACTGGATCTTACGCTGATAATCTCATGAGAATTTAGTTCTCACGGGAGAGAAAACTCTCCTCGAAATCACTTTCTCTCTCTTGCTCGGGAGAGAATAATCGAAGATACGTGAGAAGGTTTCAAAATTCAGTTCGGAAATCAATTTTATTCCAGAAATCAGTCTCAGGTGTAATGTTGTTGAGTCCTTTGGAGATTAAAACACCATATTAAGACATCATAGGTAGGACAATTTTAATTCAATTTATAGTAGTTGATGTCTTAATCCATGACAAACTGCGAAGTTAACAGTCGAAGGTTCACTTGAATTACCGATAATGTCGACTTGTGTTCACAATGAGTCAGCACAATTCCACGCACAAACCACGAGTAAATGTATCCAAGGCTAAAGCCACACTACAAGGAGCTTCGCTTGGTGCTAAGTGACTTGCATAGTAACTGATCCTAGTGAACAAACGCATTGCGTACTATTGCAGATAGCCACACTACGAGCGACATGCGATAGGAGCTCCTAGTTAGTCACTTAGGCTAGGCGTACACCGGTTAGTCAAGACAAGACAAGACGACATTAGTCACGTTTAGTCACAGTAATACACATAGCTGCTTATGAAGCAGCACACACCGATGCAATGACTAATCGGTGTGTATTGCTTTATAAGCAACTATGTGAAGTACTCTGACTAAACGTGACTAATCTTGTCTTGTCTTGACTAACCGGTGTACGCCTAGCCTAAGCGGTTGCAGTTTGGCCATCTGCAACAGTACACAATGCGTTCGTTCACTACGATTAGTCATTTGGCTCTCAGCACTAAGCAAGGCTCCTTCTAGTGTGGCTTTAGCCTAAGGCTAGGCGTACACCGGTTAGTCAAGACAAGACAAGACGAGATTAGTCACGTTTAGTCACAGTAATACACATAGCTACTTATGAAGCAGCACACACCGATGCAATGACTAATCGGTGTGTGTTGCCTCATAAGCAACTATGTGAAGTACTGTGACTAAACGTGACTAATCTCGTCTTGTCTTGTCTTGACTAACCGGTGTACGCCTAGCCTAAGCGGTTGCAGTTTGGCCATCTGCAACAGTACGCAATGCGTTCGTTCACTATGATTAGTCATTTGGCTCTCAGCACTAAGCAAGGCTCCTTATAGTGTGGCTTTAGCCTAAATGTAATTTAGGTACTTCTAAATTGGAGAACCTATTATTCAAGAGCAGAGTCTTTATTACAGGTCCAGCAGTGATACGACTCTTCAAAATATTCAGTTGTTTGTAATTTGACTAAAAGATTCAATCTGATATCAATCATATGATATCATTCTGACTTCATTCATGTTTATTTTGTTATTTCATGTTTAGTCCTATTCGAGCATTATACTGGTGATTTGCTGAAAATATATTATGTCTTCCATTATGAAGTTCAAATTTATTTAATCAATTATAATAGTGCTTCATAATACAAGAGAAACGTATTTAAAGCTTTTTGCATTTAAAATTTCAAGCTATACAGAGTGTCCCAGAAATAGTCACGCCAGTACCATTATGGGTTTCCTCGCTCTCTCTTGTTTACCAAATACTGTGATTTCATTATAACACATGGCAGTGATCAAATTCCACTAGAGTACGTGGTCTAGAAACTGAAGGCCAATAAATTAGTATTCGCCCGGTGTGTGCGACCGCCCCACTGTCTTGGTCGGTCTTGGACGGACTTCATCGATAGATTTACGTATTCTGTACAGAAACGAGACAGGAAAAGAAGAGGAAGTAGTCACGAAAAGGGAGAGACGGATCAGGAGAAAAAGAAGATGGGGGAATGAAGGACGAGTGGTGAGGAAAAGAGGAGAGAGGAAGGAGAAATGTATCACGGAGAAGCGCAGTAGAGGAAAAAAGAAAGAAGAGGAATAGAGGTACATGAGAAGGGGAAGTAGATGACGAAATAAAGGACTAGCAGCAGGTAGAAAAGAAAAGAAAAGAGATTAGAAGATAGAGAAGAAAGAGATTCAAGAGAAGGAAGAGACGAAAAAAAAAAAGAGAATAAAAAGAAAAAGATGAAATGAGAGAAAAAGAAGAAGAGAACAAAGAGAACAAATAGAAGAAAGATAAGAAAAATAAGTAAGATAAAAAAGATGAGAGAGATAAGAAAGATAAGGAAGATAAGAAAGATAAGAAAGAGGAAAAATAGATAAAGCGAAGAAATAGAAGAAAGAGGAGAAAGAGAAGAACGAGGAGAAAGAGAAAAAGAGAAGAAGGAAAAGAAAGAGAAGAAATATAAGTAATAGAAGAAAAAGAAGAAAGAGAAGAATGAGAAGGAAGAGAAGAAAGAGATGAAAGAGAAGGAAGAGGATAAAGAGAAGAAAGAGAAAAAAGAGAAGAAAGAGAATGAGAGAAGAAAGAGAAAAGATATGAGAAATAGAATAAAAATAAGAAGAAGAAGAAAGAGAAGAAAGAGAAAATGATAAGAGAGAGTTTAGAAAACAGGAAAAGGTAGAGGAGGAAAATAGTAAACGGTAAGTGAAAGACTGGTGAACAGTACACGGTTTCAGATGAAAGATGGTATGAAGAGAGAGAGACAGAAGAATACATCTCGAATCCGTTGAGAGGAAAACGTTATAAAAAGGGGAGAGAGAGAATAGAGAGAGGAGAGAATAGAAGGATGACGAAAAGAGAAGAAGAAGAAGAAGAAGAAGAAGAAGAAGAAGAAGAAGAAGAAGAAGAAGAAGAAGAAGAAGAAGAAGAAGAAGAAGAAGAAGAAGAAGAAGAAGAAGAAGAAGAAGAAGAAGAAGAAGAAGAAGAAGAAGAAGAAGAAGAAGAAGAAGAAGAAGAAGAAGAAGAAGAAGAAGAAGAAGAAGAAGGGCTGCAAGGACAAAAAGGGGAAGAGATGTAAGGAAGAAAGTGGTAAGAGATATGATAAGAAATTGCATGTCTCAGCACTAAACAAGTGACTGGCGAGAAAGACATACGATTCAAAAGTGGCTGTTGCACCTCACATGAGGAGGAGGTGTTTCCCCTCCCTGGGTATCTTGAGACCCCCCACTCCCTGTCGAGGCCACCTCAAGTGCTAAGTTTGCTTTTCCATAAGCTATTAGCCTTCCACGTACTACCTTCACTGTAATCAACCCACCTGAACGCATATTCTGGAAAATTCCATGTCGTAAAAATTAATAGCATGCCATGTAACCTGTAACCACATGCTATCTCACTCTCATGAGTGTCAGTGTTATTAGTGTGCATGCATTATAGTTCATAATGATTACTATTTCAGTGTATATAATATGAATTGTGATTTATAAGAGAAAATAACACAAGAAATGTTAATATATTATGAAAAATATCCAAAGAATTTAATTCTAACAAATTTTGGTAGTTAAATGGTAGTGGTGTTTAAGGTTTCTAATGAACCAATCAAATTTGACAAATGATTTAAACAATTCAACATTATTATTTTCAAACAGATATCTGCACAACTACTCCATTTAATTACAGTTGCCTTTTCAATGAATATGCTCTATTCGGAGGTCCTCATCATCACTCATTACCCACTTATGGTACTCCAAACTTATATGTCATTATTCATTTTTCTGATCAATGAATATGCTCTATTCTTAATATTTTTTTCTGTTTCTATTGATTCAATTATTTCCTTTTGTTCCGCAGGTGAGTGAACCAGCATTGTCTTGATCAATTACTTAGAAGAAGTACGTAAGTAAATGAAAATATGTAATAAATCACACCAAAGTATATTGTAGTAAGTAAACAATAAGTTCATAACTGAGTAAGCTCCACGTATCACATCATATCCTACGTGTATAAACGTTGAGTGTAATAAAACTTTTAAAATATTTCATCTTTCAATACAGAAAAATGTGAAAAAGGCAACAAGAAAACAAATAAAGGCACCCATTCTATTCTAAATAGGCCTAATTACAGAGACTGATTATACATCTTTCTAGGCCTGATACGCAAATATAAGAGCATTCACATTATAAAAATTTTGTAAGAAGACGTCAATGTCAATAATATTTGATAGTGAGTAAGCACCTGAGTTGGTATAAACAACGCGTCAAGGAAATTAGTATTTATAAACACAAAGGTGTTCAATAAGAAATACATCAGACAGACATGTGTGTCATCTACTAACAATCTGAATCAGTGATGCTTCAAATCAAAACTGAAGTTTTTTGTGCTTCAAAGTTTTCATCTCTGCTGTTTAGCTGGGCATGGGGCCAAAATAATCAATCATACAAAGCGCATACAATCCTGAAGAGTATGATTGATTGACTGGTCTCGCTCAGATCGCAGATGTTTCCAGTCATAGAGCAATTAGAGTGCCGCTGGAGTTGAAACAGTTTAGTGTTTGTTGTCCAGAGGCTGTCTATTCTATTTTGCCGTTTGTTATTCCAGGGAGAGTAGTGATTGTTATTCCAGTTGGAATTTGATTGTTTGTTAGACATTACAACGAGAGTATGTGATTACCAAATTGAATTTGAATTGAAACATTGCATTTTATAACACATAAAAGTGAAGCGGCACTACTAATGCTACTATAGTTTGAATAAATCAAGTTGTCACTTGGCCTGGTCACTCACTAGAACCACTTTTGTCAGAAAACGACCGATTCGAAAACATTCGAATCAAAAACTCATCACAAGCTCAACTGCATTTTTCATGCTGAAATAGAGATAAAAGTAGCAAGCTTTGGTTAAATTAAAACAAAAAAAAACCCTAAATTAGGTATCGTATATCAAGTATTAGTTAGATACGACGTTTACAAAGACAAGTTTTTTCTCGATTCCAAGATTTCAATAAAATTTGATATTTTCGATCCTTTTTACTAATATTTTTGGTGCTTTTTTGCTTTATGTCGACCTTTTTAAATTCTAAATGGGGAACCCTTCTGAAGGGCAAAGTTCAACAGGTACCTATTATCGGTGTTAGAAAAAACTATGTGGACCAAAATTAGGAAAATACGTTTTTCCTTTTCGAAAAGATAGAAAAGAATCCTATCCTTTGAATGAATGAGGAGATTCCTCAAATATTCCACTAGTTGAATGTCGAGAATACAGGAAGGGGGCGTGGCCAGAGACAAGAAACTGTTTTTGCGTCTGCAACCTGTTGCTCCTGAATGAATTGCTTTGGGGGCGTGGCTTATGTGTCAACCAATAGAGTAGAAGATTCCTCAAATATTCCACCTGTTGAATGGCGAAAATTCGCAAAGGGGGCGTGGTCAGAGACAAGGAACTGTTTTTGCTTCTGCTACCTGTTGCTTTTGAATGAATTGCTTTGGGGGCGTGGCCTATAAACTGTTTGCTTCTACAAGCTGTTGCTTCTGAATGAATTGCTTTGGGGGCGTGGCTTATGTGTCAACCAATAGAGTAGGAGATTCCTCAAATCTTCCACCTGTTGAATGTCGAGAATACACAAAGGGGGCGTGGCCAGAGACAAGAAACTGTTTTTGCGTCTGCAACCTGTTGCTTCTGAATGAATTGCTTTGGGGGCGTGGCCTATGTGTCAACCAATAGAGTAGGAGATTCCTCAAATCTCCCACCTGTTGAATGTCGAGAATACACGAAGGGGGCGTGGCCAGAGACAAGAGACTGATTTTGCTTTTGCAACCTGTTGCTTCTGATTAAATTGCTTTGGGAGCGTGGCCTATGTGCCAACCAATAGAGTAGGAAATTCCTCAAATCTCCCACATGTTGAATGTCGAGAATACACGTAGGGGGCGTGGCCGAAGACAATATACTGTTTTTTCTTTTGCAACCTGTTGCTTCTGAATGAATTGCTTTGGGGGCGTGGCCTATGTGTCATCCAATAGAGTAGGAGATTCCTCAAATATTCCACCTGTTGAATGTCGAGAATACACAAGGGGGCGTGGCCAGAGACAATAAACGGTTTTTGCTTTTGCAACCTGTTGCTTCTGAATGAATTGCTTTGGGGGCGTGGCCTATGTGTCAACCAATAGAGTAGGATATTCATCAAATCTTCCACCTGTTGAATGTCGAAAATACACGGAGGGGGCGTGGCCAGAGACTAGAAACTGTTTTTGTTTTTGCCAGCTGTTGCTTCTGAATGGATTGCTTTGGGGGCGTGGCCTATGTCTTAGCCAATAGAGTAGGAGATTCCTCAAATCTCCCACCTGTTGAATGTCAAGAATACAGGAAGGGGGCGTGGCCAGAGACAAGGAACTGTTTTTGCGTCTGCAAGCTGTTGCTTATGAATGAAATGCTCTGGGGCGTGGCTTATGTGTCAACCAATAGAGTAGGAGATTCCTCAAATCTTCCACCTGTTGAATGTCGAGAATACAGGAAGGGGGCGTGGCCAGAGACAAGAAACTGTTTTTGCTTTTGCAACCTGTTGCTTCTGAATGAATTGCTTTGGGGGCGTGGCCTATGTGTCAACCAATAGAGTAGGAGATTCCTCAAATCTTCCACCTGTTGAATGTCGAGAATACAGGAAGGGGGCGTGGCCAGAGACAAGAAACTGTTTTTGCTTCTGCAACCTGTTGCTTCTGAATGAATTGCTTTGGGGGCGTTTAGAGATAACGCTTCAGTCGGCCATCTTCTATCTGGTTTGGTAATGACCCACTTTGCACACATGTTACACAAATAGCTATTGTACATCACCCTACTTCTGGACTTTTAGTGTGTGTCCGCCTTTTTCCGTATTACTGGACTCCTATATCTACATGGAACAGGCCCCGCCCAGAGAAAGCTTAAGAGATCCATCAACAGGTCAAGGGTACAAGCAACAGTCTCTTCAACAGTCTGTTCAACAGGTCGTGTGGTGCATAGCAGATTCCACTCAGTCTACAACCACTGTATTAATCTTTTTCTTCTCGGCTTCCACAAATCCCCCGTGTACTATTTGGCTAACGGCCAGCCAGCCAGCTCATTCCACTTGAATTATTCTCATCTTTCCCACACTTTTCGGACCTCTTTTCATCTTTTACTCTTCTTTTCTTAGTTCCTCTCACCTCTTTCCTCTTCCACTGTTCCTCTTTCAAACCTCAAAGTGTTCCTTTTCCCATTTCCCTCACACTATTCCCTTTTCCATTTTCCTCACACTCTGTTCCTCTTTCCATTATCACCACCCTCTGTTCCTTTTTCCATTTCCCTCACACTGTTCCTCTTTCCATTCATCAACAATCTGTTCCTCTTCCCATCAGGTTGGAATTCCTTCGAGTTCCTCGAAGATGTTTTGCCCATTTCCGTCGATCGCAGTCTGTTCTTCATGTCTCTCTCAAAATCTCACGTGAATATTTTTTCTTAATAATATATTGATATGGATTATTTACTGTTTGGACTATGATAGAGTCCATATTATATTATCATATTATTATGACAATATTTGTGTTTTGTCTTGAAATTGTCTGTGTTTTTTAACATGATCCCCTCTCCATTGCAGACTTCCTTTTATTATTGTATTGATGTATAATTCATATCTCTTCCCTCATCAACTCCCTTCGAGATGAGAGAGTGTAGAAGAGGGTCACGTGTCCTAACTTTGCTCTTCTGGAAAGAAAATACTTGTAAAATATATTCTGAGCAATCCTATAGAACTTTGTTCTATGTTGTGAAAAAGATCCATACAGTATAACTGTCTATTATATCGTCTATTTAGACCTATATTATTAATTTTATTACCTATTTTATTTGTACAATGACAAGGCCTGATGTACTGATTGATGAATTTATAGGTCAATAAAATATGTCTAATTCTATATCCCTTTCCTACACATCGATGAAATGACTAATCGGTGTGTGTTGCTTCATAAGCAACTATGTGAAGTATTGTGACTAAACGTGACTAATCTCGTCTTGTCTTGTCTTGACTAACCGGTGTACGCCTGTTACATTCGAAGTTATTCCAGTGTGAGGAGTTAAAAGAAGAATTGAATCGTACATACAAATGTCTTGACAAATAATATTTTCTCTCTACTAGAAAAAACATATATGTTTTGAAATCGTTTCACAAGTGGAAGTAAGAAGTAGCGATTTAATCAGATATTGTGACGTCAATCTTGTTGAGAAGAGACAATTCAGCACGACCGAACCATGCGTCATCAGCTGGGTTGTTGTGGGAGGGAGGGGGTTGAAGCTCACTTACCGTGATGGGGAGGGTGGGAAGGCTTGGCCAGACTTGCGTCAAAGTAAAACAAGAAGAGAGAAAAGAGAGCTGAACAGAAAAAAAACAGAAGACCAAACTGTCTGGTGAGAGTGAATCTCATCCACACACATTACGTAGGTGAAACTGAGGTGGAAATAAATTCAAGTTACCAGAATAACACTGAAGGTACGAAACACTAGTCACCGACAACTGAACGAGAACTGAACTAACGTCAAGAGACTTATGGCCGATTACACGAAAGCTAATACAATCTAAAGCTAAACACAGTGGAATGACGTCATTTGGCGGAATCATTGCAATGAACGTGACTCAATAGTGACAATTGGCCAAAACGATGGCAAATAACGGGACGAGCGATGAAAAAATACAAGATTCAAGAAACTGACGGCCCCACGTGGAAGCCAATTAGATCTAATCAGGGTGAAATGTCGTCATCCGACAAAACCAATGGAATGAACAGATGTAACGTTATTGAGATCCGTTACATAACGTAACGTAACCGCTACACAGCGATTCAGTCAATTGGCTTCAGTGCAATCAGACGTTATCCATAAACTTTACTCAACAGTGTGATACTTGTTTTGAGTGTTACAAAATTTTATCGATTAACAACAGTTTCAAACCTACAAAAGACGAAGGAGTCCATTTTGATTTTGATCTATAATCAATCGACACTTTCAAACATACATTCCTATGAATTGGTTATAATATCAGAATGTATGATGATGATCTGCATGGATGTTAAATGCCACAGTAATTATTGAGATGATCAATTTCATCAGGATTATTTTGATGTATAAAGAATTGAATTGAATCCTATCTGACTCTTCCGAACCAAACATTGTTGTTTCCAATCTAAAGATTTTGTTCTGTATCTCCAAATTTTCAACTCGTAGCAACTTCTATGATCAAATTTGCAAATTAGCAAAGTTGAGCAAATTTTTCGTCATCCTATTCAACCTAACCAAGTCTTTTGTAACTCCTATGCAAGGTTATTAGATAGATAATAACCTTGACTCCTATGGTATTATTCTGGAGCAGATGTTTTCATGTTAACTCAACCAAATCTCTTGCAACTTCAATGATCAATTTTGAGCGAATGTTTTTGTGTTAACAATTTTCATAACCGAAAATATAACCACAGAAATCCAATTAGACACAAATTCTGTTAGTTTATGCTTTAACAAGCTTTCTTTCTATTTACAACATCGGCTGATAATAACATAATTCGTTTAGGAAATATTTGGTAAGTCTATAACAACCTTGCTACTTGTAAGGTTGGTGTTTTTGGTTGTTGGTAGTCGGTTATTAGTCATACAGTTCAGTAATCGTTGCACTGTCCGAGCCCGGTAAAGTAAAGCTCAAAAATTACTCTACTCTTGACTGAGCTTCAACAAGGTGAAGGTAATTGAGAGACTTAACTGTGTCTGAAATTAGGGATTCTCTCCCACCACACCACCTCCTCTTCTCTTTCTCTTTCTCTCTCTCTCTTATTCTTCTCCCACCGCTTTTTTCTTTTTCTCTCTCTTATTCTTTCTCTGTTCTTTGCGTCTCACTCCCTCCCACGCAACCTAGCTCCTTCGGCTGCTGGCTGAAAATAGTTACAAGAGTGAAAACCAGACGAGTCAAGGTCCCCTGCTGAAAATATGCACTAGTCTGCCCACTCAAACGGATTTGTCAACAACAAAAATTTGTTTTAAGCACAAATTTCACAAAAATTAAAACTATCAAGAATATTGTTCTTGAATAACTCGGAAACCGTTGATATTACGAAAATTTCACGAAAAAACTTTTTTTAGTACATTTAATTACAAATCGATTGAAACCTTATTTGTTAAGATTGAACCAATATTGATCAAAATATGGCAGCTTTAGTGATAGGTGACCGCTGGAGGCTGTTGCAGTGCATCCTAAGTTTGCGGCTAAAGTCTGCTACAACAATTCAACAGTCTATGTCTTCTTTGCATGTTATATTCAAGCGATTTTAGATTTTGTGTGAATTTCAAAGATAGTATTAATTATAAATTAAAAGCAATTTTAGATTTTGTGTCAATTTTAAAGACAGTAAAAAGGAGTGCGAGTAACCTCCAGCGGTCATCTATCACTAAAGCAGCCATATCTCAGTCAATATTGGTCCAATCACAACAAATAGTGCCGCCATTTTGTTTTACGGATTTGAAAAATTGTCAAAATTTTTTTGTAGCTTTGTCTAGTTGTTATAAATGTTGATGCAAAGTTTCAATTCCATATGTTTCCCCATTATTGATATAAAAAAATAATAAGTGAAAAAACAAAATGGCAGCTGTGTGAGTAGCTAAGGACTTCTGGACAATTTAAAAATGATATTTAGATATGTTTTTCACCCAGGATCAGTGCCCTAGAGTATTGGTAGGGAGTTCTGAAACACCCTGTATAATATTGAAATGTAATATTCAAATAACTTATGTTATTTGAAGTCCAATAATAATTGAAATGTTGCAACTGTATAAAGTCATGTTCATTGGAAGCAATAAACTTATTCTATTCTATTCTATTCTAGTTCGAAAAGAAACTGCGAAAAGTGTTCAAGTAATAAAAGTGCTCCTCAGTATACTATACAATGTATCGTGGAGTGCCTGAAGTAGAATGAGCTGCAAACAGACACAACCAATGAACACAGTCATAACTAACGTTCTAATTTGAGAGCACAGCTCGCAAACTTCACCTAAACCTTCGTTCTCATTTCCATGCAAAACATTCCATAGCAGCAGATAAGCGCGCATTCACGGGCTAGCTAATAAATAATCAAGCAGAGTGAATCGCATCCAATGATCTCGGTCAATTCGCACGCATAAATCTGGAGCTACTACAAAGCAGTAGGCGAAGTTAGGGCGAGAGGCCCCAAGAATGCACCTGTACAATACACGCGCATTCTACACTCGATTAAGTTATGACTTGAACTTTGGGCTTAGGCGGTGTGAAGCTCCATGCTACCTGAACAATGAAGTCTGTGATTCGCCTGGATTCGGAACGGTATTACAAATCTCTGATAAGCCACCCAAAGCATAGCTCTCACTGGAATATAACTATAGTTACGTAGTTTCAAGTATTTATTGTAGAGATGAGATTCTATAAATGTAGCTCACCTATAACTATAACTATACATCTATCCGAAACTATGACTACAGATATAATATAGATTTATCTAGTACATAACTGCAGTTAAATAAAGGTAAGTATTTATTGAAACTCCACGAAGCTCTATGAGACTATGAAAACTATATATATTTCATACATAAGATCATGTATGGTTATAAGCGTAAAATAAAAAAAATTGTTCCAAGAAAGAAGTTTATGAGTAATCAATTTACAGGGAACACTCCTCTAGTGGTGTTTATTTCAATCAATACAACACCACAAATCTCATTTTATCATAATTTGTTAGGCAGATATTATGGTATTAGTTTATTCCTTTGTTTTTCTTATTCTTCCGTAATACAGTTTCATTTATTTCTTAGGTTATTGTAGCTATTTATTGTTCTTCAATTGTGTTTTCTGTTTGAATCGCCATTTTGTAATGTTTGATTGAACCGCTAATCGGGGAGGAGCTTGTCTAGGCCAATGGCAGCCGTTCACGGTCATTGGCTAGAGCGTCTACCAATAGCGGTGCCAACCGTTAGTATAAATACTGCTGTTTGTACGTTAAACTTTCAGTTTACCAGAGATTGATGATGGTGTAACAACTGAAACCGGTATCTCGATTTTCTAATAAATCAGTGGTTTGACAACATCTTGTCTTTTCATTTATTATGGATAACTACCACAATATCACATTCACAACTACTCAAAGAGTTCACGTAATATCTCCGTTTCTTGAAAATTCGAATAATGATTTGAGTGTTAAGTCCAAGTGACAGGTCTATAATTTAGTTCAAGTTCAAAAATGGAAAAGCTCCAGAAGGCTTAAACATAAAATAATAATGAATTTATTTTTTTAATGGAAGTAAAATTAATACAACTCTTTAACACATTACTGTATTATAAATTACACATAAATTCTAGAAATACCTTGACAAATAAATATGAATTGAAATGTATGAATAATAATATCAATGAATAATATACTCCTTCTGCAGGATATCAAAGATCTCCTGTTATACCAGTATCAATATCGATATGGAAATTGATTATGTTCATGTTTTTTTGCAATTATTGTGTATCATGTTTTCTCATTGGTTATCACAGCCTTTCACTAGTCATTTCAATATTCCAACTGGCTTTCTTCAGAAACTCTTCATCTAGAAAGTGCCGCTGAGCTTAGAAGTATTCACTACTGTTCAGGAAATGCAGAATCCATGTTGGAGACTCCATAACCAGAGTGAAAGCACCACATGAAGCTCACTGGAGCATGCATTTCTCAGTGGCTCTGTCCCTGAAGGTTTCAACTCAGGATTCAAGCGTGCTTTATCCACATATACAATCTCTGGTGGGTTCTATCCTGTAGCCTTCTACAGTTTTGAGTTCTTAATAATTTTCTTTAATAATATATAAAATAAAATAAATTAAATTATAGTTTTCTCTAAAAATATTTCTTTCGACACCTGTTATGACTATTGTGACAATCTATTGTCAGTTCACAATAGATTGAAACTTTTTGTCACACTAATGTCCAAGAACCTCTCACTTTATAGTAAGTATTTGATGAAATAGTGGTTGACATAAGATTAGAGAACTCTTATAAATATATGTAGCTATGAGTAGAAAATTCTTCATTAAATTTGAATGAATAAATCACTATTGATACGACATTCAAACAAAGACTAGAAAACAGTTATTTTTTGTGGAATTCACTCAATAATTAAGAAATCATTTGATGTCCGTTGTTCTAGACTCTAGAGAATGAATTTGAGTAAAATACAATCAGTGATAATTTTAACAGGTTATTGATCGGTGGCGAAGCGTGGTATACTTATTTGGTCATCGCCTATAGGACAGATACACGGCGATGACCAAATAAGTATACCACGCTTCGCCACTATTACTGATGCTATCGGCTCAGTTCTTATTCTGCATTTGGTTATTCTATAGTCTAATAAGAAATATGGAACTCACAAGTCAGTTATTTAGAGTGGAAGTCACTTGATAAATCAGTTATGGTTTGAAGTCATCATTTCTCCTGGATGAAAGTTTATGAAATAGTGTACAATTTAAGATTTCTTATTTTAGTGACTATCGTATCAATTTATCGTAGGTTGTTGAATTATTCAAACGAGTAATAATTATTTCTCTTATCAAAATATCTTTATATTATCTTTATATATCTTGATATTTCTATTATTGATGTAATTACAACAATTATAATAATAGTATTTTCAAACAGTACTGACTTCTGTTTCAATTTGTGAGAGCACAAATCTGTGTTCAACCTCTTTCAAGAAGTATTATTGTACAATATTGTTCAGAAATTTTTCAAATTTGATGTATTGTATTTTATGCACATAGCACTTTAGTTTGAAATCGGTATCCCCTCCTTCAACGTGGAAAAATAGACCTATTTGAATTGAATCGTAATTCGAATCTATTCTTCAGAACCACAATCGCGTTCAGAGAGTATGGAAGAAGAATAATCCTATTATCTTTTCTCTCTTTATTCCATTCTTTTCTCTATTCAACTTCTATTCTCTCTGATCACGTTCAACATCTAATACATTCGATTTTTAAAAATAATTCTGTAAGCTTCAACTGTTCGATAGAATTACATAACTGTACGAATCATTTCGCAACATACGCCTAGGTTAGGATTCTCTGAAGAAAGATCACATGCCGTGACACGTGCTGGCTCCTAGAATAAACTGGCGGCTAAGAAGAAGACCTACTAGACTCACAAGAGAGCTGTGCTATGATCGATTGCTCAGGTAACTGGCATTACTCATTCTACAATACGATTATTTTTATTCTCTTGGACAATATATTCAAGTTGAGACTGTATAATACAATACGATTATACTGTTTGACAGTTTAAAATAATGTATTCCAGTTCAGACTCAATTACTTTTATAGCTATTTAATGGCAGTCATTGTCGATGAATGAACTCACCTATGCCCGGTTTTTCAGTCGTTCATAAAATGTTCAACTTGATTTATTGCTAATTACTGTTAACTTGCTGATAACTAGACTAAGGGTAGGCGTACACCGGTTAGTCAAAACAAGACAAGACGATATTAGTCACGTTTAGTCACAGTACTTCACATAGTTGCTTATGAAGCAAAACACACCGATCAGTCATTGCATCGGTGTGTGCTGCTTCATAAGCAGCTATGTAAATTATTGTGACTAAACTAAATCTAGTCTTGTCTTGTTTCGACTAACCGGTGTATGCCTAGCCTTATAAATACTTCTATGGAGTTCTGAGTCTCCCAAAGTGTTGGAAAAAATACAATAGGTGTGATACCAAAAATTTAGCAGAATGATATAAGAAAACACTATTATAATAATAATTGGTAGAACGAAATTCCTAATAAAAATTTAATAAAATACTCTGAAGACTTTCGCTACTGCGAATATTGACAATATAATAATTATTCCTATAGTGCTATTCACGTCAAGAAGTCAGCATTGCTTAGATGGGAGTTTACTATCCTTGTTCAGCACAATGCAGTTGCTGATGTCTGTATTCGCACTGTGCATAGTTGCCGCACTGTGCATTGTTGTCGCACACAGTCCCAACAAACACGTTTGGTGCAGTTTTCTCTTTCTCTCTCAATGAAACTTGGTATCAATGCTCCTCATATAAACAATGCTGACTTCTTGACGTGAATCGCACTATAGAAGGAAATTCGATGAATGCTGCTGTACAAAAACATTATTGTAATTTTTCTGAGTATTTTTTTAGCATTATTAATTAGTAATTTCGTTCTATTAATTATTATGATTGGATAGCAATTAAATTGTTGCAATATCGTATTTCCTCCTGAATCACTATTATTTTAATCGTCAACTTAGATTATTCACACTCAAATATTTGATAATGTCTTACAAAGCAGGCTGAAACTATACATTGGTTTAAACTTTGGGTCGGAATCTTTTTTATTCAAGTACTTAGCTTCAAAAATAATTAGCTTCCGTATTAATTGCTATGGGAGGTGACTGGTACGTAGGCGAATGGTATAGTAGCAATTTTTATTAATTAATTTATTTATAATTTTTTTTATTGTAGAATCAGTAATAGTTTGAGGATCAATTTTTAGGCGACACTGTACAGCCATAGTCAGCTAGACAGATTCGATTATTTTAGATTCATTTAGATTTGGAGCTGAGCTGGGAAAGAATCTAAACATAGAAAAAGGCCAATCAAACGACCAAACACCCCTCCTCCACCCCATCATTGCCCTCTCCTCCCCTTCATCACCACCCCCCCCCCTACTGAAATAGTGCCAGCCGGGATCCGACCAATGAAAACAACCGATTGATACCACTATTGTTCTTCTATCAGATCAAGAGAAATTCGTCTTTAAATAAGTTTATTATGCCAGAAAGACACATGCTTGTGATATAAAAATCACTTTAATGTTTCACTATAATGTTCAAATATATATATCTATATTTATAATGCCAGAAGATATAAAATGACATTTTAAATATCTTATGAATGAGTTCCATGTTAAGGTCTGATCTTCAATCTGTGTAACATGAATAGTCGAAGATTAAGTTCAATCCAATTCTGTTTAAACTTCAATTCTTGTCTTAAACAAACATAATTCGACTTCTTCTTCTTCTTGGCTTCTTCTTCTTCTTCTTCCTTCTTCTTCTTCTTCTTCTTCTTCTTCTTCTTCTTCTTCTTCTTCTTCTTCTTCTTCTTCTTCTTCTACTTCTTCTTTTTCTTCTTTCTTTTTCTCTTTCTTCTTCACAAAAGAAGGAAATGTATGACCAGAAGCCCGACCACGAAATAGTCACGCAAACGACTCGCTTTAACGATCGATTATTCAAGATTCAAGAGCTGAGATTGTTAACAGAGTAACCAACATATTAAGCTAGCCAACTACTTGTAGCTGACTGTTTAATGCTAATGCTGCTTCCCCTCTCCTTCTACGCTTTCCTCTCACTTTATTTCATTAATTCATTCCTATTTTTCTCCTTATTCATCCGTTTTCTCCTTCCATCTCATCCTAGCTCTCACACTATCACTTTCCCATCATCCCACCCCCTACGATCTCTTATCTTTGTTCTGCCTTATCTCTTTTCGTTAATCTTCCTTTCGTCACTCACTAATGTCATTTGTCGTATTTTCCTTGGTCTCTTTTGCTTCATTGTTTGTCTCTCAATCAATCCCTTCATCTCCATTTTCTCCGATATTCCTTTTTCAATTCATCTTTCCTGTCAACTTGTTACAGCTTTTTATCGTCTTCCTCTTCTTCTCTTCTCCTGTTCTCTTTCTCTAATAATTCATCAAAAGTAACTACTTTCTTTCATTCATCTATCTTTGGATATTTCATTCAATCTCTCCACCTCTCAAATGAACTGTCTTAACCATAATATTTGGAATAGATTCATTTTTATTGAATGTTTCAGGCTAATATTTTATAAGCACCTAGGCTACTCTTGCACTACTGTTCTGGGTGTTTTCTTTTTTCTCTCTCTCTCTTAAAAATAAATCATGTTGAGTTTTTGTTATTTATTTAGGTTTCATTTTTCCTGTTAAATATTTAATTTTCATACTTTTTTTAAATCTGTGATAATTTCTATAATCCTGATTTTGCCGATGAGATATCAACCATTCTTTCTCACGGTTCTTTTTCCTCATTTTCATCATGCTTTGCAAAGTTTTTATCATAGATTATTGAGAACTATTCTAATTGATGGAACTATTATTGAGAAGTGTAATTATTTATTCAATCGAATATTATTATAAATTTCCACTTGCCTCTTATACACTTTATCTTTCCCGCTCTCTTCTTTGAAGGCCTACTGTTGTCTTTCTTTATCCTCTACAATTTCAATATTCTATATTTCTCTTAACTTTCTTATTCTTGTCTCTTTCTCTCTCTTTTCACTCCTCATTTTCTTATTCTCTCTTTCTTTCTTCCTCTTTCTTCCTCTTCCAATCATTAACGTTAACCCCCTCTTTCCCCCCATTAACCCCCTTCTTTTCCCCATAGTTAGCAGCACTTGTTACACAGAGAAGTTTGGTCACAACACGAAACAGCACTTGACCCTTGCCAAGTCCGAAAATCAAGTTTACTTGCCCAAAGTCACACGACAAGCATGCAAATAATAAACTGTGTGCTAACAGTGCTCTCTTGCGTCGGATAGTTTAATTAAACACGCAATGAATATTTTGTTACTACGCTATTCTCTAATCAAACGCCGAGTGCTCTGGAAATGACTTTCTTCTCTTTGGAATCTTGGTCTCTTGAATTTCGGGGGAAAAGCGTAGAGAGGAAAAGTGGAGAGCGAGAGTGAAATGGAAAACGAGAAGGAGGAAGAAAATGAATAGGAGAAAAGGCGAAGAAGATTTGATAATTAGAAGATAACACTGTAATAGGAAAGTTAGTAAAATAATGAAACAGAAGACAAGAAGGACTGAAACAGCACAGGAAGAAGAAGAAGAAGAAGAATAGAAAACATTGGAGAAGTAAGGCTAGGCTTACACCGGTTAGTCGAGACAAGACAAGGCAACATTAGTCACGTTTAGTCACAATAATTCACATAGATGCTTATGAAGCAGCACACACCGATGCCATGACTAATCGGTGTGTGTTTATGCTAATAACTATTTATGCTAATGTTTTCACTTCACTTCCGACATGCAGTGAAAACATCGCAGTTCATAATGGATAAAGAAATAATTATTTTTAACTATTGATTTACATCTTAACTATATGATTCACTTGGATTATTTATCATTTCATCCTTATGTGAGTTAGCGATTTTTTATGTCTGGATTTATTTATTACAAAATAAACATCCAATTTGTTTGTTCCCCGCTCCACTAAATTAGCAGAACACTTTTATCACATAATAGCTCAACAAATTCCATGAATCAGCCCACTCTTTACACGTAATAAATCAGTCCCAACCCATTCATCAGTAGCAGGTGGTGCAGGAGTTGCAATAAAACTACCCCATAATTTCATCCAGTTGTGTTCTGGCAAACAAACGGCCTCGTTAGTATCAGTGTGACGTCACTAGTTTGTTTTTCTAAATTCACCTTCCCCCGGAAAATATTCAACGGTGGATCACGTCCGGACATCAAATCAACATTCCGTTAACTACTACCCCCCATCCTAACCAACCTACCTCCCCGGAAACCCCTAGATTAGAGGCCGGTTTTCCGGTTAGAATTTTCATCATTCGGGCTCCACAATGATTCGTTCCCATTGCAGCAGCAGCATCAAACGTCGAAAACCGGTGCAATAATTTATGCGAAACGGCACGTGACACGTTTTAGCGCCGGTAATTTATTAAATTTCACACTCAGCTCGGTACCCGAGATAGTCACCCCACCTACCCCTTCCCACCCTGAAAAAGGAAAATAGGCGAGTAATACGCTTCCCGATAAAACATTTTAAAATAATGTTGATGGTTGTGGTGGTGGGGAGATGTCCCAACTTCCGCTGGCTTGTTCTAATTACAAATTCAATTTCGAAATTTGATTTTGACGCGCCGCTACGCATCGATGGACAATTAGGTTGTGTGATATTGATTTCAATCTGTTGATAAGAGATGTGTGATTGAATATTATGATATCGTAGGATTGGAGTGGATACTCGAATAATGGTTTAATCGGGGTGGTTTTTGTAGGGATTTGAGGTGGGATACATTGGTGGATTTGATACAAATGTTTAACAGTGTTGTATTGTAGTGGATTTGGTGCATGTTTATCAGTTGTAATGTAGGGATGTGCGAGATTATATCTGTCTTTCAAGCCGGGTGACAACTTCAATCTGCTATTAACCAATACTATGAGTCGGTTGCAAAGAGGGATCAAGTTTGAAAAAGAATTAGGGATAATTTTAAAGGGATAAACTTTTATCTTCGATTACTAATAAGAACTTGATTTCACAAACAGTCCTCTTTAATATTATTCACTACTTTGTCTTAAATCGGCGATATTCTTGATTTATACGGTTTTTATAAAAATATTGAGTTAAAAATATCAATGAATCATTCATTATAAATTATTCGATGATATTTCTTCACCTAATTATTATTATCATTCTCCTCTTCCTTCTCCTTTTCTTCCTCCTTCTCATTCTCCTCTCCTCCTTCTTCTTCTCCTCCTCTTCCTCCTCCTCCTCTTCATTCTCCTCCCCCTCCTACTCCTCCTACTCCTCCTCCTCCCAATTCTTCTTCTCCTCCTCTCTCTCCTCCTCATTCCCCCCCTCCTACTCCTTCTCCTTCTCATCCCCCTCCTCCTCCTACTCTTCCTCTTCCTCCTCCTCCACCTCCTCCTCCTCCCCTCCTCCCTCTTCCTCCTTTTTCCTCAAACTCCTCTTCATCTCCTTCTCCTGCTCCTTCTTCCCCTCCGCCCCCTTCACTCAAACATTTTCTCATTTAAACTATTACCTCTCCAATGATTTCTATCCTTCTTCTTCCTGTGCTGTCTCAGTCCTTCTTGCTTGATGTATTTAATTATTTTACTTATATTTCTTCTATCATAAACTCACTTATAAAAACATTTCAAAAATAATTACGTTCAAATTCTATGAAGACTTTCACTTATCAATTTCGGTAAATTTCGGATAAAATTTCGGATATGATCAACTTCTTAACAAAATTCTATCCAATAAAATAACATAGAATCCAACAGCTACTGTATAGAGTAAGCTACTCACAAACTAAACATATATCACCTTTAACGTCGGTTAAATCTAATTAGCTCTCCGTGCAACTCGCTGATCTGTTTGTCCAGCTACTCTTCCATATAATCTTCATCACTTAGCTCATCAATTCAACTGGACACTGCAACCCACTTCCGCACAGGAGCCCAGGTGCTTTATCCCGGTTACAAATCGATAGGTCCCCGCTTCCGACTAACAGCATTCATTATCAGATCCATTGCAGCCTGTTGAGTTCGACACTGTTTTGACACCGGCTGTCACTCACTTATGGGCCTCTAAAGCGAGTTCAAGCATAAGTCACTTCCAACGCGAATTTCAGCCTAATATCGGCGACATAAAGTGATAAATTTATGCCCAAACCTGTCAATCAACTGCCGGTTCCTTTATGGCGTCATTCATCACAATGCAACTTATTATCGTGAGGGAGTTGATGAATTTTTAGCGATATTGATTGAAAACAATGACATGCCCGTTCTTTCAACCGTTTGACGCTAAGTTTTCTAAGTGTTTGATAGTTTAAAATTATATATTATGATTTACTTTTTTGTGTGGTAGTGAAGGTGATGTTGTGGTAGTTATCCACATTAAATTACTCAAATTTGTCTTGACTTCGTATGTTGATTGAGTTGTATGTTGATTATGTTTTTAATAAGTTTGTGGATGTGATAAACTTGAGTCTTTATGTCTTTCACTTGAATATGGAAAAATGAATTGGTCACATTTACTTGATGGAACATATTTGCCGGTGTTTGTGGAATATAAAAGTGTAAATATTCTAGATTTGTTCTCGTTTAGTGATTGTTTATAGTGTTATCTCCACAACTAATTCTGAACCGAATTAAATGATTTTCAAATATAGTAATTGATCAGATATTCTTTTTAAATTGAACTATCATATCGATTTTTTTTTAATTTTTGACTGAAGATGATAGAAAACTTCAAACTGCCCAGCCCACATAGGCTACTATCAATAGCACGGCTAGCTAAGTATAAATAGAACAGTGCATGTCTAGTGAATGTACAGCTGAAAGTCAGCTAGTCAATCTTTTACAAAAAAAGTTCTTATAAAACTTTTGTTATAGTAATTGCAAACTAAGGATTAAATTGACCAATTTTAATTTGGCATCCAAGTAACCCTAAGGCTAGGTGAACACCAGTAAGTCAAGACAAGACAAGACAATATTAGTCACGTTTAGTCACAGTACTTCACATAGTTTCTCATGAAGCAACACACACCGATTAGTCATTGCATCGGTGTGTGCTGCTTCATAAGCAGCTATGTGAATTACTGTGACTAAACGTGACTAATTTCGTCTTGTCTTGTCTTGACTAACCGGTGTACGCCTAGCCTAAAGCTATGACACATATTCATCTACTAAATCCCACCACACCCCCTCTTACTATCATCAAACGAGGAGGTTTAAAAGCTTACTGTGATCGTATCACTATGTTAGAGGGAGAGAGAACATGTTTATTGGCCAATGTTGGTTTTGTAATGTTGGTCGGCTGTTGTCAGCACACACGGCAACGTGTTAACCGATGATTATAAACAGAGACACGTTAACCGGCGATTACCGGAGTGACAGAGGCACACATAAACCACTCTTGCCGCAACAAACCCCCAGGGTCGCCAACTCAATCAAACCCACGCCAGGATTTGCAGCAAGATTGCCAACCTGATAGCGATAATAGCGTCATCAGCATCGCTATTAGTTCCAGATGATGGCGGGACCTTTCAATTGATGGTGAAACTGGGACTGAATTTCAGTTTGAAATGGATTTATAACTTGTTTATCACGTTACTAGTAGACTAGTTTTCAGTTATATATCTAGATTTTCAAGTATTGTAATACTCAAACATTTCATTTCAAGTGATTTAATAGTGGTTTATGCAAAGGTTGTATTATGAGAACCTTTAAACGACGAGTGAGGTACCGAGTTTTTGAAATACGAGCGGCAACGCCGCGATTGTGTTTAGTTCCGTTCCAGTGTTTTAAAACTGAATAGATTGAACTAGGGTATTATGGTATCCTAAATGGTATCTATTTAGATAATGCTTAGGAACAAGTCGATAATAATTTATTGAACAGAATTTCTAATGCTATAAAATACTATGAACACTTCCGCTTAAGCGAATATTGACAACAGAATCAATGACCTTTTCCTTCTATCTAATTATACTGTCAATATTCAGATATTACTGGAAGTGTTCAGAATATTTTATAGTATTATTAATTTAGGAACTTTGTTCTATCAATTATTGCAATTGAATAGCTTCAATATCCCATTTCCTTCTATCTTCATTGAACTCTAATGTGACCTATCATACCATATAATAAGGATTAATTATAATTACCATCTCTGCATCTAAAAACTTGAAAAATTGAGCACTAGGAACATTCAAGATTTGACGAGTAAAGAAGACAAAATACTGAAGAATGAGAAAGGAAACTATAGGCTGCATATTTTAATATTTTGTCAGCCATTCTATAATAATGTGCAATAAGATTTGTTGAGTGTGGTAAAGGTTTTTAAATTTGGCGGATGGCGAATGATTCTTGAGAGACTCCATATAATAATTATTATGTTTCTTCCCCATTTGTTAACAGCTGATTCATTCGCCATATTAAAATAATTCTACTATATATTTGTGTAATATCAGGTGTATTTTCTAGTAATTGCTGGTTTTGATATGAGGCATATCTCAATCAGACACAATTCACTAAAAATACTTCCCAATTAAATCAAACAACATCAATTTATCACATTGAAGTAGCCATTTTGCTGTAGTTAACTTCCACGTCTACAACGCAATCTCATTGGTCAACGTTACAGTACAGTCGCCATTTTGTGGGAGGAGACAACTCCGACCAATGGCATTCCAGTTCAGTACTGTATTGTTATTGATCTCAGTTATAATTCACAGTTTGTCAATTCAAAATAATTAACACTCAAATTTCAGACTAATATTATATTGAGATTTAGTTATTTCTTCTCTACCAGAGAATTTTTCAGAATTCAAGGATAAGTTAAGTGTTAACTTTTAAGGTTAAGTGTAAGAGAGGACCTGCGAGTCCTAACTTCGCCTTGTACTTTGAAAGACAATAAATAAGTTTTTGTTTGAATATCGTCGAGGATCTGACAAGGGATTGGTAAAATCTGGGATGAAAGCTACATCTTTGAGGAGGCTAGAAATGCCAAGAATAGGATTGGCATGCGATTAAAGGCTGATGCTTGCCTGGATATAGCAGATTGAGGAAGAGATCAAAGTATCAGCTTCAGTCTCAGTGGAATTTGTAACATAATCTTCCATAACAGAGAATATACACGACTCAGAGAGCTGCTCTAGAGAGCTGAACTAGAGACCTGCTCTCTCTACCCACGTGTATTTCCATATTATCTTGAAGAAATACATACCTCCTTACACTCTTAATCATCATCATCATTCTTCTTTTCCTTGTTCCTATATCTCTATTCTTAATCTTCTCCTCGATCTTGTTCTTGTTATCATCCGTTTTCTTCTTCTTGTGTCCATAATCTACTGTCTTCTTGTTCCCTGTTCAAGTACTTGCTTTTCTTTTCTTATTCTTCTTCTTCTTCTTCTTCTTCTTCTTCTTCTTCTTCTTCTTCTTCTTCTCCACCTTCTTCTTCTTCTTCTTCTTCTTCTTCTTCTTCTTCTTCTTCTTCTTCTTCTTTTTCTTTTCCTTCTACTTCTTCTTCTTCTTTTTCTTCTCCTTTTCTTTGTCTTTTAAGCCCTAATCCTTATCAAATCTCGTCTAAGCAAAGCCTAGAGATCACCTGCCGAGTTCATGAGAATCTATCGATGGCAAAAAGCTTTTCTCTCCTCTCAGCTAAGTAAATAAATCCTGTATAGTGGAGTAGACCTGCAGCCAGTGGTCCACGAAACACGTCTCTCTTCTCTGATTTCCGTTCCTGTGCATCTTATGCTGCTTCTTCTTCTTTTTCATCTTCCTCTTCTTCTTCTGTTTCTTCTCCTTCCTCTCCCTCTTCTCCTTTTCCTTCCCTCTTCCATCATCTTATTCGCCAATCAAGCTTCAAATCAAACACAAACACAATTTGTTGTCGACTTCCTTTCTTCATCAATTCTCTTTTCTTCCTCCTCTCTCCACTCTCTCTCACCACTCTCTCTCACTTCCTCTCTCTCTCTTTCCCTCTCATCTTCTCCTCCCCGTCTGTACCTAGGAATTTCATCAAACTCTTTTCAACCTATCTCACTTCATTCGTAATTCATTCGACTCACCATCCTCTTTGTTTTTCTCATCAGTTTCATTTCCCTTCACCTTCGCATCACTTCCTTGTTGAGATCTTATAATAATTCAATTGATTTTTTCAATCTATTCTTTTGATTGTGAGCTTTAGTAATCAACAATTTTCGCCTCTAACTATTCATTTCCTTCAATTATATCACAGGTATCCGTCATTTATCCGTCATTTTCAAATAATGTAAAACGTTGTATTGATCAATCAATATTCATTGGTTCAATAAATTCATCAAGGAAGATGAGTGGCCTATTTCATATTATACAGGAGAAGCTTTGTTGTCAAACCTGATAGCTGTCTAGTCTGTAGTTTTATCAATCAATTAATACAAGAGAAGAAATCGAAATTCAAGTTAGTAAAATGTAGAATTCAATATAGTAGATCGTTCAATTCAGTGAGAATTTAAGATTAGAAAAACGGGAGACTCAGTGTAAATTCCATTTCATATTTTCCTTTCATTAAACATTCTTTTTTGATTCCACTTTTCCATCTTCACATCATTCCCCCCCCCCCCGCCACTAGACAATTCTCCACATCTTCAACTCGTTTCCTTTCTCTCTTCTTCCTCTTCTAAAAAGAACCAAAACAAACTTGGAATCAAGTGGATATGTCAACTCTCCACCCCATCCCTTACATTATACTCTCGTTTTATTATTCTTCTACCCACACTTCTCTCCCTCACACGTATCCTCTCTCCTTCCTTCTTCCTCACTCTCTCTCTCTATCTTCTCCACCCTCTCTTCACCTCTCACCCTTTCCTCATTTCCTTTTTCGTATTCAGCCAATATCCGCGGTTTCCATCTTAACCCCGACGTTACCCTTTGCAGAAAGCATGAGAATTGAGCGCCATCTATATTACACTCGAACTTACATTTTTATTATACCTATGTTTATCCTTTTTATTCGGAGAGGAACGTTCATACATCACATCATCTATATATTGCATCCGAATACATATTTCTATTCCATCTATGTATATGCTATCTATACAGGAAGGAATGTACTCGACTATATCTATATTTGACACACTAAGACAACAGAGCGGCACTCAATATTGCTTTTTGAGTTATGAGAATGACAAATCCGAATACGAGTGTATTTTCAACCGCTGGATTCTCTCCTAGTGCAATATTCACTTCTATATTACTGCTGGGAATGTCTGGATTCTTTGATCCACAATATTAATACATTTTTCAATGCGATTGAGGTTTGTTTATTCAACAAGTCTGACAGGAAGAGAATGCTATTACAGGAAAATGCTTTCTGTTATTCAAATAAAAAATACTACAGATGATAAGCTGACGTTGACCAAATCTTTTAAAAACTTCAGTTAGGAATAAGATTGGCGTACGGTAACATAAAATTTGAGCATTGATATTGATATCAGGTCAAATATGTAGGCTATATTATTAACAATTAAATTATCTTATGAGAAACTCTTGTACAAGTCTGTTATTGTCGGTTATTGTCAAGTTTATTGACACGGTGCAGTCAGTTACTCAAACTTCATGGAACAAAAGATTCGATATTGACCTTAGAAGGTATTTATTTATTGAATAGTGAAAGTTGGAGGCTTATTATTAGAGGAAAGTTATTATTGGAGCTAACTTGAAGAAAGATGAGGATACGGAGGTTAGAAACAAAAAGAAGAAGTAGAAGAAGAAGAAAAGAAGAAGAAGAAGAAGAAGAAGAAGAAGAAGAAGAAGAAGAAGAAGAAGAAGAAGAAGAAGAAGAAGAAGAAGAAGAAGAAGAAGAAGAAAGAAGAAGAAAGAAGAAGAGGAAGAAGAAGAAGAAGAAGAAGAAGAAGAAGAAGAAGAAGAAGAAAAAAAGAAGAAGAAAAAAAGGAGAAGAAAAATGAAAGACCAGATTCCAGGTGACGCTTTCTATTCCCCTGAGAGAATAGATGGCGCTTTGTACCAATGTTCGGTAAAAGTAAGCACTAACTTTATTGTTGAGGACAGTGTGTGTGTCTGTGTGTGTGGAAGAAGAATAAGGGAAGGAATAAGAAGGAGAGGGTTAAGATGATAGAGAGAAATAGAGATAAATAATTAGGTTTTCAGAAAAAAATGAGAAAGACAAGTTGATGATGTAGTAGAGCGTGTTCCATGAAAACTTGGAAGCTCTGCAGAACAAGAACAGCTGACTATATATATGCACAATCACTATACAGGCATTTTATACGGTATACTATTCATATTCAATAAGTTGTACCTCCGATCATGTATAGAATCGGAAATGTCTTCATAGGAATGTTTTCCTATCGTCAGAAGTCTCGGAAGCATACATCTTTATTGCTAGATGACGTCACTTTGGGGCAGAACAACAATCAGAGTGAGTGCGAGTGAGTGTGGGTGGGAGACAAGATCATTTCAGCTGGTTTTAGTTCACCAGAGATTTATAATGGTGTAATAATCGAAATCAGTTTCTCATTATATTCATTAATCTTTAGTTGTAATAACTTCGCCTTTTATCATTATTTTAAGAAGGGAAGAGAAACACTGGCAGACGGGTTGAGAGAAAAGATGCAGGATGGAGAGAAAGAGAAGAATGATAAAATGGAGATGGAGATAAGATATGACATAATATTATCATGAAGAAGAGATTCTAATCTGTAATCTATGATATTATCTAGATAAATCACGTGTTTTCACGCTTTCCGCGAAATGTTATCCTGTCTGCTTTTTGCGGAATGTGAATTGAATAGATTTTGGTGGTTTTATAAACATTTATCAAGAGCTGATTGAATTCTGGTATAAATTCTCTCAACTCCCGTCATATTTTCATACAAATCTATTTTATTTTCACATTCGTGTTTTCAATGTGTTGGTTCTATGAAATCTATTCAAGTAATTTAATAGCTTCATCAACTAATGTTAATAATCGAATGTCTAAAAAAACTGAATGTTTTTGAAACTGAATTTTTTAATGTCTAAAATCACGAATTTTGAAACTTGAATATTGTAAACATCGGCTTTCAAGTGAAGTAGCAATTTCTTAGTAACCTATTGTTATTGAAGACTTCTTAATATAGAGAGTTGTGCCTGCCTAGAAAGCTCAGAGTTGGATAGTCAAACAAAGCAAAGAGCTCATCTTCATAAAAGCTTTACTCCAGGATCAGTTGAAATATTTTTTTCGTCTGCTTATTGAAAGGAGTGGAAGCACAAAAGTTATTGTCACGTTTTGAGAATGGCACTTTCGAGTGAACAGTTCCTCTTTCCTACTATCAATAAAGGGCGTTCCTCATACTTCATGAGTTTTTCAATTCAGAGGTTATGGGTTGTGAAACTTTTCAATAACACATACGCAAATCTGCGAAATAAGTAGAAACCAATCTGAAAAAACATGTTGGTAAAAAACGTTTCAAATCGAATTCAGACAATTCCAATTCTAAAATGAACAATACTTAAAAATCAGAGTTAGAAGATTAGTTTTAACATCACTTACAAATTAAAGATTATACGAGTAGTTTACGAAACTTTACTTTCTAATACTCTCAACGATTATTGAAATCTTCTTTTTCTAATGGGTGGATTCATTTCTTCAGTAGGAATCACAACAACCGCAATCATGATTACAAGACGAAAAACACTGTAAATTTGTGAAAATAATCTTAATTTCAATTCTAATTCTTCTCAATCCAGAAGAAACCTTCTCCACTTTCAGATAAGAATAGAAGAAACACTTTCCTTTTTTTGAATCTTGTTTATTATGAGTCGTTAATTACCCACTTTATTTTGGCTCCATCATTTCAAACAGAAGAAAAGTCTCAGAGGAAAGTCCGGCTAAGAGGGGTGGTGGTGGGAAACCAAAAAATGAGAAGGAGAAGAGGAAGAAGAAAAAGAAGTGAGAGGAGGAGAAGAGAAAGAAGAAGAAGAAGAAGAAGAAGAAGAAGAAGAAGAAAGATGGGAGCCAAAGAGTTTCCGGTAGAATAATAATGATTCCCTAAGGAGAAGAGAGAGAGTTTTCATCACCTTAGGAAAAATTCCGGGTAAAACTGATGTGGTTAATACCAGAAGCTGACAGCAGAGAAAATCTGCATCACTCGGCCTCCTGAGACTCGAACAAAGAATGAAAGTGTGGATGGGAGTGAGAAAGCGCTGAAGTGATGGAGAGGAAATAAAAATATTCGCTCTTCCGGAGAGTTCACAGTTTGCTTCCGTCTGAAAAAAGTAGGGTAAGAAGAAGAACAACAACAAGAAGAAGAGGAAGTGAAAGAAAAAGAAGAAGAGGAAGAGGAAGAAGTGAAAGAAGAAGAAGGAGAAGAAGAAAAAGAAGTAGAATGAGATGAGGAGAGGAGGAGGAGGAGAAGGAGGAAGAAGAAGAAGAGAAGAAGAGAGGAGAGGAGGAGGAGGAGGAGGAGGAGGAGGAAAAGGAGAGGATGAGGAGTTGTAGGAGGAAGAGGAGAAAATGAAGAATCACTTCCTCCATTCTACACTTTGCTGAACAACTTTTCAAAGTGAAAAGGCAATCAAATCATTCCGTTTTCATCATCATCATTTTTTCTATCTAAATGATCATCGTTCTTCTGATAACGCCTGAGAACGGCTGATAAGATAACGTTCTGAAATAATAACTTGGTCCCATCCCCTTCAAACTTTGATCATTCTTGCCTCGTTCAGCGAGCTTGACCTATCTTTGACTTCAAATTTTAAAATTTTCCACATTTTTCATTATCTCTCTTCCCCTGATTCAACATTCAAATAAACTTTCCTCTTTGTACAGAGCTCCGTACCCATTTGTGATTCCAAAATTTATCAATTTCCTCCTTCTTTCTTCATCCTTCTCATTTCACTTGTCACTTAGTTTCATTGGATCAGTGCATCAACGGGATGATTGGATCATGCACGGGCTGAAATCGTTTAGTATGAACAAAGATTATGTTTCAACCAGTGGCGAAGCGTGGTATGCTTATTCAGCCGGAAATATACCCGGC
This sequence comes from Laodelphax striatellus, assembly GCA_017141395.1. NCBI lineage: Eukaryota > Metazoa > Arthropoda > Insecta > Hemiptera > Delphacidae > Laodelphax > Laodelphax striatellus. The sequence goes on along the minus strand of CM029534.1, from coordinate 2,288,771 downwards.
GATGACCAAATAAGCATACCACGCTTCGCCACGGGTTTCAACATTTGATTTATGTTAGCAAACATCCCTCAGTCATGCATCTAAATGAAAACTAAGGCTAGGCGTACACCGGTTAGTCAAGACAAGATAAGACGAGATAAGTCACGTTTAGTCACAGTACTTCACATAGTTGCTTATGAAGTAACAAACCGATTAGTCATTGCATCAGTGTGTGCTGTTTCATAAGCAACTATGTGAATTACTGTGACTAAACGTGACTAATCTCGTCTTGTCTTGTCTTGACTAACCGGTGTACGCCTAGCCTTACATAGAGATCATCTTTGCTTGAAATTCATCAACTTCTTCTATATCACAAAGTTTTCTCTCAAAAACTTTGCTGATGGACTTCGAGTAATAAATTGTAAGAGCTTTTCAGTGTTGAAAATTTGTTGGTGAAGTTTGTTTATGATTTAGGAGGCGTATTATCAGTTTACAAACAGACATCTCTGGCGAAGTTAAGTTTTGGAGAGATAATACTGGATGACTTTCGGATCAAGTAACCCAATATTTTAATTCACATTTGATATCGTGGTCCTCTCAAATAAGCCTGGCAACGACCAATCAATCACAATCACATACTAATCTTATAAGATTCATCAATCAATTATATATCAACTAGGACATCCCAGGTCGCATAAAACTGCGACTATTGAACTACATGAAATAGTTTCTAATCCTCCTTCTTTTTAATCTTCTTATCAATCTTCTTCACGTTGTTCTTCTTCTTATCCTCCTTTTTCGTCTCCTTCTTCTTATCTTTCTTCTTCTTCTTCTTCTTCTTCTTCTTCTTCTTCTTCTTCTTCTTCTTCTTCTTCTTCTTCTTCTTCTTCTTCTTCTTCTTCTTCTTCTTCTTCTTCTTCTTCTTCTTCTTCTTCTCCTCCTCCTCCTCCTCCTCCTTCTTCTTCTTTCCATTTCCTTCTTCTTCCTCATCTTCTCCTTCTCTTTCTTCTTCACCTTCTTTTTCTTCTTCTCGTTCTCACTCTCTATCTTTCTATTTTTCTCTCTCTGCACAAATGCCCTTACCGGTGCAATGAACAATGAAGAATTTGATTAAATTTTTGTTTCAAAACAGCTGATCAATAATTATTCATATCAATGTAACGAGAATTGGAACCTTCAAACCCAAACCCGATTAAACCTAAATACAACCTTATTGCAAACCCAGGCCTCAGCCAATCAGAGAGATAATGAAATAACTTTCAAAACGTCGACTTCAGCGAATTCAATTAGCATCACAACTGACAACTGCTAATCCTCCCAGACCAACTGAATTTCTCTGAAATTGCTGACTTTCACTTCAGCTTACTGAAAAACTTCAGCCTTCCAACCGTTGAACATTGATCTACAGTATAATCGAGTTAATGAATTCCAGAATAATTGCTAGAAAACTTTTGCCTCTCCTTTCAATGCATGGAAAAACTAGAGTTTTTATTTCTCTTAGTCACACTACACGGTAAGAAGCTGGTTTCTGGTCACTTTATAGATTGGAAAGTTATCATTTACAGGTGAGAAATCTCCAGCTTTCCAGCAAATGAACATTTCATGAAACCGTTCTCTTGAAAAAAAAAACAATAACCTACTCAAAGATTTAAAAACGAATTATTGTTACGTTTATGACTACCAGCCCCATAGACATCCGAGCTCGGGTCAGATGAAACTGAGCAGAAAATATTAGCCGTTTTACGGTCGCCGTCAGCCGTACGGTCGTTTTACGGTCAGTGTACGGTAGTTGGACCAATGTGTATACCCGGCATCACCAACAGCATTAAATTTACGATTGGTCCAAAGTTATTATTGCGATTGACACTGGAATTGCTGGCTTGGGTTGGCTTGCTAGCTTTTCTGTGCGTCCTAACCTATATACTGGGCTGCAAGGTTGCTCATCAACGTTTATGAAGGCTACTGGACAACATTTGTTCATTTCTTCTCTGTGTGTATTTTTGTGATAACTCTTTCTTCTGGGGTCCCATTCTATCCTTTCTAGTTTCTACATGTTTCTAGTAGAAACACTTTCTGTTCTAGGAGATCATAGATCATTTATCCATCAGTTATCTCGGTTAGTCGATAATTGATACTCTGTCTTTGCAGGAGTCACGGAAGACAAAAGATGATATTGTTCTTCTTCTCCTTCTTCTTTTTCTGCTTCGTTTCTTCTTCTCGTCCTTCTCCTTTCTCTTCTTCATCTTCCTCTTCTCCTCTTCCTCCTCCTTCCCCTTTTTCTTCTTTGTCTTTTTCTCCTTCTCCACTTTTCCTTCTTCTTTTTCTTTTTTAAATCAACTGATGCTCTCAGGGCACTCAAAGTTGCAAGCACAGTAAGTTGATAGAGGCGAACTGTGACTGGACATTAGTCCAAGGAAACTTCTCCGATCTCACTAACTGCCTCACTCTGACTCTCTCGCCACTCTCTTCCTCTGTTCCTCTCTTCCAGCTTCCTTCCTCTTTTCATCGTTCATGCTTCCACTATTTCCTCATCACTCTCCTAAGGCCAGTGACAATCTCAACTTCAAGTCTTCTATCGGGTTCTAACTCTCTCTCTCCTTCTTCTTCTTCGTCTACATCTTCTCCTCCTGCTTCCTCTTCCCCTTCTTCTACTCCTCCTTCCCCTCCTTCTCCTCTCCTGCTCCTCCTTCCCCTCCTTCCCCTCCGTCTCCTCCTTATCCTCCTTCTCCTCCTTTTCCTCCTTGTCCTCCTTCTCCTCCTTCTCCTCACCCTTCTCCTTCTTCTCCTCATTCTCCTCCTCCTCTTCCTTCTCCTCCTCCTCCTCCTCTTCCTTCTTCTTCTTCTCCTCCTCCTCCTCCTTCTTCTTCCTCCTCCTTCCTCTTTCTCTATGTTCCTTATTCTCTCTTCCCCCTACGTCTCGATTCCATCCTTTCCCTATTTCCTCTCTACCCTCCAAGGGCCAGTGATGTCCTCAACTTGCAGCCACTTCTCGTCAACTGAGCACCCATTTTGTTTGCAAATCCAGTTGGCCAACTGTGTCCACTGCCGAGAAGTTCAGAACATTCTCGCTTCCGTCGTCTGAACTTAAAAGCCGCTTTGTAGCTGCTGTTGCGCATCTTATTCTCGCTCCATCGCCCTGAGGTCATTATCCTATTATATTAAGCGAGCAATTTCTGTATGTTTATATTTATGTTTATATGTTTGTATTTATGTTTATATGTTTGTATGTCCAACGGATCTCGAAAACGGCTCTAACGATTTTGACGAAATTTGGAATATAGGAGGTTTGTGATACAAAAATTAGTTTGCGCCGGGTCTCATCCCTGGGATAACTCGCTGAAGGACCTTAAAAAGGAAAAACCGATCCTTTAGGAATCAGCTGACAGCAGAAACAAATTTCCTTCGGCTGTAAATGATAAGAAAGAGTGAGAGCGGTGATTGTGGGAGTGAGACAAGATTATTTCAGCTGCTGAGACAATGCATTTCATCACATGATCACTCGTGAAATACACAACTACACTAACTTTTTTGGTAAAACCAGCGGTTCCATTACTAGAATTGAGAAAAGTATCGAAACACATAAGCAGCTCCTATTCCCCTTTTTATTTCTGATTTTTATTTATCTATAGAAAATTAAAAGGAATTAGAAATTTTGAAAATATTTCATATTGTACTGTATTGTTATTTTTAAATTTGAGGCATGAAGTTAGCCATGTGATCTGTTTTTATTTATTTGAGAAAAATCGTCAAGAGTTCATCAAAACAGCTGAGCTAAAAATTGTTGTAGCAGGAATATTTTAAATTGTCAGAAAACATCTGATTGATGTACGCTCGTTTACTGACGTTAAATCAGCTGTTTTCTGACAAGTTAAAATGTTCCTACTATATCAACCCATATTATTTCTATGAAGCAAAATTTTATAAGTGCGATTTTTCAAATGATATGCATTCAAACTAGATTTTTCATAATATTTCTAAAGCTGAGATATGATTTTTTATAGTGCAATGATGATTCAGTGCATAAGACTGATGGCTGTACTTAAAAAATTGTTTGATTTCATTCCTTTTTTCCTTTAAAATTTCCATTCCTGTGCCTTTGTAGGCCTACCCCCGAGCAGAGCTCGGTACCCCGATATTAAGCTTTTATCATAGTAAAAGCATTGCAAGCATTTGCGTGATGCTTTCTTTATACTTATATGCATAGTAACTGAAAATTCTGAAACTATATGTAACTGAAAATATATGGAATGAAAATAATTCTAATAGAGCCATTTGAAGAGCTCTGAAAACTTTTGCAACTGCAACCATTAAAACAACAGTTCAAGAGGAGGTTCGAAGCTACTGTTCAAAAATATCTTTCATCGACACTATCTTATACTGAGAATCGATGTACATCATTGTAATGTTTGATCAGGGTGGGTCAGAAAATAATATTAGTATAACCGAAATTATTAAAGAAATATTTTTATAGTGGGATGAAAAGGTTCCGATCAGTTGTTTGCTATCTACTACAAGTCGGTATCAACTAATTTATATAGGTAATAATTCTTTCATCTGTATCAATTGTCAAAGTGTTATAATATAGTGCCATGTAGCGTATTGAGACCAAAACTTGTACTTCATACGTGAGCTCCTAACTTCCAAGTTTGCACTCAACTAATCCAAGGAACCCTTCAGTATTTTGATAATTATAATTGGGTATTTTCGTTTTGATATCTTTCTGGAGTATAAAGACTTATTAGTGGAATTCGTGAATATAGGGATTGCATAGAATACAGTTCATCTAGATTCTAGATAAAGAATTAAAACTTTTTATCATCTCCTTCATACAGATCTAAACGACTTCGTTAGATTGGAAAGTGATAACATGAAGAACGAAATATGACATGTTGTTCCTTGCTGTTTCTCGTTTGTTGCTTGTTTCTTGCTGCTTTTCGCCTGTTGCTTGTAGATTGTTGCTTGTTGCTTGTTGTTTGTTGCTTGTTGCTTGTTGCTTGTTGCTTGTTGCTTGTTGCTTGTTGCTTGTTACTTGTTCCTTGTTCCTTGTTCCTTGTTCCTTGTTCCTTGTTCCTTGTTCCTTGTTGCTTGCTGCTTGTTGCTTGTTGTTTGTTGTTGCTTCTTGCTGATTGGTTGCTGCAACTTTAGATTAATGAATGCTCCATTATAGCCATAGAAGAAGTTAGCGAATTGATATTTTAACCAACAGCCAGCTATCTATGTTCAACAATAAAAAATATAATAACTTCTTAAGAACTATGTATTAACCCTTTAAAATCTGCAGAATCTTTCAAGAGTTGCATTAATAACGGGACCAACCATTTACAGAACACAAATATTTCAGAGATGGAAGAAATTATTAGATGTTGGAGTTAACCAACCGCTGTAAATAAATATTTCTTTTAATAAGCCTTCTCCACACATCAGTCTCCAAAGAGAACCAGTTGAGACTCCGACTCGTAGCCTACACGCTCGTTCCTAATTCAGCAAATAGAGAGAGAGAGGATTTTTCAGCCAACAAAAGCTACACGATGGTTGCAGAGCGACCGTTGCTGCTTTTCCACTTCTTTTCGGGAGTAAAGATACTAACAAGCAAATATCTCGTTTGCCAGCACGCTCTCGTTGACTTAAGTTGGCGTTTTCTGTTATTTGTTGCTTCTGTTTCTTGGAAAGCAACACAGGAAAATTGTTGAGCAGGCGGTTTTCGTTTTGACGGCGAATTGAAACACGTAAACGGAACTGGAAACTGGAAAGAGAGTGAGGAATGCATGTTGAATGAATACTTTCTCTTTCAATTCTTCTTCTACTTCTCTTATGTTCTATTTTCTTCTCTTTCTCCCACTTCTTCTTTTTCATATTTTATTTATCTCTTACTCTTTCTCAATCTCTTCCTCTTTTTCTTTCTCTTTCTCTTCCTCTTCCTCTTTCTCTCTCTTCTCTTTCTCTTTCTCTCTCTCTCTTCCTCTTCCTCTTTCTCTCTCTCCATCTCTTTCTCTTTCTCCATCTCTTTCTCTTTCTCCATCTCTTTCTCTTCCTCTTTCTCTTTCGAGCACTTTGATTTTGAAAGAGAAAATCTCTCTTCCTCTTTCTATCTCTCTTTTCTCTTTCTTTCTCTTTCCTTTCTTCTCTTTTCCCTATCTCTCTCTTTCTCTTCTCTTTCTCTTTCTTTTCCTCTCACATTCACTCTCTCTTTCTACTTCTTCTTCTTCTTTTTCCTCCTCTTCTTCCGTATTTTTTCTTCTCCTAATTTTTCTTCTTCTTCTTCTTCTTCTTCTTCTTCTTCTTCTTCTTCTTCTTTCTTCTTCCTCTTCTTCTTCTTCTTCTTCTTCTTCTTCTTCTTCCTTCTTCTTCTTCTTCTTCTTCTTCTTCTTCTTCTTCTTCTTCTTCTTCTTCTTCTTCTTCTTCTTCTTCTTCTTCTTCTTCTTCTTCTCTCTTCTTCTTCTTCTTCTTCTTCTTCTTCTTCTTCTTCTCTTCTTCTTCTTCTTCTTCGTTTCTTCTTCTTCTTCTTCTTCTCTCTTCTTCTTCATCTTCTTCTTCTTCTTCTTCCTCTTCTTCTTCTTTTTCTGCTTCTTCTTTCTTCTTCTTCTTCTTCTTCTTCTTCTTTCTTCTTCTTCTTCTTCTTCTTCTTCTTCTTCTTCTTCTTCTTCTTCTTCTTCTTCCCTCTTCTTCTTCTTCTTCTTCTTCTTCTTCTTCTTCTCTTCTATCTTCTTCTTCATACATCAATTCTTTATCTTCTTTCTCACCTCGTCCTCCTGGAAATATTTTCATCCTATAACCGTTTTCATTCTAACCCTTTCTTTGTTTTTCTATTTGTTTCTCTTTCTTTTCCGTTCACTATAAGTCGCTATTTATCTCTCTCCCACTTCCACTTCATTCTCTCTTTTTCTCTCCTTTTTCTACCATCCATCCTAACTTTTCTTCTTATATCAACACCCTTCAAAAGATGAAAATGTGGTCAAAAAATGCCAGCTACGTTCTGCACTGAAATATCAAACAGCGCGTGTTTGAGCATGCAGTTAATTACCAAGGAAAACAAAGCTGATAAGTCAAGAGTCCAGTGAAGGCTAATATACTGTATTTCAAAAAATATTTTTCTCCTGTTCAGTTCAGTGTTTCTAGGCTAAGAAAGCAAACTCACTTGTTTACAGAATTATCATTACAATATTATTTAGGATCATAATACTCGTATTATTACAAGAATGTCCGGTCTAAGTATAAATGTTTTCAATGTCATCTCATTTATGAATTATTCTAACAAGAATGTTACTACAGTGTTAGTTCAAAAAAGAATTAATAAAAAATAGTATTGAAAACTCCACAAAATATTGTTTATACGGAGATTATTGGCTAGCTATCGTATTGTGAAAGCAAACAAACCATTAAATAATACATTATTAAACTAACGGTATTATATGAAACGGCGGTATCTTGACGACAAAAGTAAAAAACAAACCAAACAATACATTTTTCCTTACAAAGAAACAAGAAACTTTATGCCAATAGCTACAATTTTGTATTGTAGGAGTGAATCCCACTGTATTCGGTCACGAACCGCTATTATCTTTCTTCTTCTTCTTCTTCTTCTTCTTCTTCTTCTTCTTCTTTCTTCTTCTTCTTCTTCTTCTTCTTCTTCTTCTTCTTCTTCTTCTTCTTCTTCTTCGTCACGATCTTATTTTTCTGTCTCTACCCTTTCAACTTGTGCTATTCTCTGTTCGACTCTTTCTTATTTTTGATCTTCCCTTTTTCTTCAGTTCACACCCTAATCTTTCTCCCACAATTTCCTTGATTCTTGTGATTCTCACCGTCTAAAGTCTTTCTCTCTCAACCTTTCTATACAATTTCCCCCCTCTCCCTTCTGCTGGCCCAACCCTTTTCTACCACAATTTTCTTGATTCTTGTGATTCTCACCCTCTACAGTCTTTCTTTCTCAACCCTATAAGAATTTACCCCTCTCCCTCTCATTCCATCTCTCTTCTTGTTTTTCTCATCTAGCAAAAGACTCTTGAAATGAAGTTGGCCAAGCATAGCACTGGTCAAGTGAGCCTCGAAGTCCGTTCTACTTGCTCCATTAAGTATCAGGATTTAAGCTCGCTTCTCGACTTCCGTTCCTACTTTACTGTTACTTTACTTAACTTTTACTCTGTGAATGTTCAAGTGCTTAGACACGAAAAGTGCGCATAAATTCTTGTAACAAGTGCATAGAATCGTTACGTTATTGGCCATTTCACTCAATTTTCAACAAAAACTTTGATATTTTGCTCACTTGTTAGAAGATTAACTGAATGTTTACTACTTTTTTACATGCATGAGGACAAAAGCATTAGAGGAACACGATTGTGATTTGATGGGATCTTCTAGCTCTTTTATAAAACAATCCTTTCTACATATTTATCGTGAAAGCAAATTCAGTTCGTTGAAGAAATTTTCTGTCCAAAGCCTCAAACGTTATTTTCCAAGTCAGGAGTCCAATAATGGTCTTCAGTATTATGATAAATTTTGCCGAGAATTGAATCTGGTAATTCAAATATAGCTTGGATCTATCAATTCTACTCAAAGCCAATTAGATTTAACCTCCATGAAATGACGTCATTTGACAGAACCAGCAATGCGATGATTTCCCATTGTTCTTTCTTAGATTACGTCATTCCATGACTTTCAAGTTGAATAATAATTGGCATTCTGCTGTTTCTCATAATTATTTAAACGTTAAAGCATATGAAATTTCCTCGGTTCTTGTTCTTTACCGCGGTTTTTATTCATGAATACGGCTATCACATAATTCATAAGTCATATTTCAATGGTGGTGAAATGCTTAAGATTTTTCTCAACAATCTCATATAATTTTGATTATTTTATCGAGTTCAAAATAGTATACACTAATCTGTCTCTTCACAGCTCTTCTATACAAATGTAATAACAATTTATCATGAAAAGTGTACAATTTCTATTGTAATATTGTAATAATTTTAAATGATCTCTCTGAACTAATGACCTTATTTTCCAACGTTCAGCCAACATAATAAATGTAGCCTATAAATCATCACTTTATTGAATCTAACAAAAATATTTAAGACCTCAAAACCCACTCGAACACATGAAATCCAACAGTGGTCAAAAAATATTTCTATAAAAAGATTGAGAATTTTTTCGACGCTTGCCAGAAATGCGGTAACAGGTGGTGATGTTTGATTGTCTGAGCGAATAACGCGAGCTGAAAGTGGAACTCTACCAATTCTTTTTTTCTAGTGCCTATCGTAAGGAACAAGGACCTTGAAGAGGTCCCACTATTTACTAAAATGCCGCTATTTTCGACCGGCTGTGGCCAGTCTACTAAAAAAGAGTGAGTGAGAGAGAATAAGGGAGAAAAAGAGAGTGATAACAGAAAGAGTGCAGAGACAGAAAGAGGGAAAGAGATAGGGAATGAGAGGAATGAGAGGAAGAAAGTCACGGAAGAGGAAGAGGGAAAAAGAGGGAAGTGACAAAAAAATATTGAATATAATAATTCGAAATTATTGTTTCAAGAGAAATTGATGAATTTTTTAGAACATTTTGGAAATTTGAAGAACCTGTGAAACATTGTGTTTATTCAAGTGGAGTTCGTCAATTTCAACAAGTTTTTTCAATTTGTTTTTGCTAGGGATGATGCCCACATAAGCTCTAAGCTTGTGCGTGGGTAATGGGATAATCTCACCGATTAGGCTAGGCGTACACCGGTTAGTCAAGACAAGACAAGACGAGATTAGACACGTTTAGTCACAGTAATTCACACAGTTGCTTGAAGCAGCGGCACCGATGCAGACCAGTGTTGGCTAACCATGTGCTGGCAAACGTGTCGTAATCTCGTCTTGTCTTGTCTTGACTAACCTCAGACTCGCCTCTGCCACTGGGAGCAACCGCTTCACGGTAAAAATAAAATTAAAATATCAATTAAAGATAAATTATTGTTGAATAGCAATTGAAGCAATAATCTGCAATTAATAATATAATACCAATTAACGAGAAAAAGTTACAACAGTCTATTATTGATTATTTAATGAAGGATGGATTCACAAAATCATAAAAATGGGTTACTATCGGCTTACTTGATAAAACTTCACTATTGAAATTCATTTGAAAAATACGGTTCACTTGCCTTGTCAGTTAAACAACGAAAAATCACAGAACAATGGAAGAATACTGAAGCAAAATTGTGGAAAAAATAACAGTGGAAAATTACTGAGCTATGGAAGAATACTGATGAAAATAACTAAATTCTAAAATAACAATGGAAATTTACAGAAGTACGGAAAAATACTGGAGGAAAATTACTCAGAGCAATGGAGAAAATAACAACGGAAAATTACAGATCGACGGAAAAATACTGATGGAAAGTTACACAGATTAATGCAGAGAATAATAACGGAAAATTACAGAGCTATGGAAAAATACTTATGTAAAATTGTACAGAGCAATGGACAAAATAACTACGGAAAATTACAGAGCTACGGAAAAATACTGACAATGGAAAATTACAGGAGTACAGAAAATAAGAAAAAAGCGCTGAAAGATAACAACGGAAAATTACAGAGCTAAGGAAAAATACTTGAAGGATATTTTTTCAAATTCAGAAAACAGGATCTGAAAAAGTGTCTCTTGAAGCGTATTTTGTGTTGTTTTTCAAAGATGGATGTTGAAGAGATCTTAATTTGTAAACCATGTTTGAAAAATATCAAGTATTACAACGATATTTTAAATATCTTATTAGTTGGCTCATTGATCGATCTGAATCTATCTGATAGCTCTCATTTAGTTTTTATCTACTATTCTTATTTCCTTTCAACAATTCTCTATTTCATTCTCTTATTACTTCGAATTCTACTATAAGATGAAGATTGAGGAATCTACTATAAGAGATTGAAGATGAAGATTGAGGACAATAAAGAGAAATGAATGAGGAGGAAAGAGAAAAGTGGGAAATCAGAAAAGATAGATGATAAGGCATAAATCAATATTTCTCAAAAAAATGGAGGCGAATGTTTGAGAAGGCAGAAATGTTTTGAGTGACCATTAATTATGAAAAATGGAATAGAAGAAGCACTAACCGTAAAATAAGAAAAAAGATGTAGAGAAGAAAAAGTGCATATGATCAGAATAGGAGATGAAAAAGAATGAATTTCATAAAGTACTCATAGATTTGGAGGGTGAACAAGAAAAGATTAAATCAAAGACTGCCGAATGATAAGAATAGGAAAATAGTGAATTTCAAAAAGGACTGACAGAGTTGGAGGGTGAGCAAGAAACGATTAAAACAAAGACAGTCGAAATGAGAGCCGGGGGAATTTAAAGAGGATTCTTTCAGAGCGCGCATTTTCTAAAAGCACGACGCTTCTCCGAGATCTGGGTCAAGGCCAAATGTCTGCCTTGCGTAGTCCCAGGGAAACAAAGCCAAGTTATGTCTGCCTTGCTCTTGATCCCGTTGCCAGCACTTCTTCATCATTGGCTGAGAGCAGCAGTTGAGCAACAGTTAGCTATAAATTTATTGTTACCGTCGATAAAAAGCACACAGCCGAAAATAGATTGACGAATTTTTGTCGTTGCGTTCGAGTTCAGAAAAATTTGGCCAATATTCTATCTATTTGATGATAATCGTTCTCGTTTTGTAATAGGATCGGATGAGAATAGCATATAATAGTTTAGTTATTATTAGTGCACATGTTATTGTAATACGTATATTGTAGTAGTATAGGTTGATATTGTTCAAACAATTTCTTCTGCTTGCAAACAAATTTCAATTGCAATTTAGCAAGCAGTATCTTTATTTTGGATTATTCTTACATTAGTTATCTTATGGAAGTGCATTATTGTTACAAGCAGAATTTAACACAACATTTAATTTTACATTTAACTCGGTAAAAATTCACTGTTAAATTGTCTGTTGCAGGTATGGCTACATTCTCATAGCATCACATCTCTGTATGAAGTCGAGATAGAGAAGTTAAACTGCCCGTGGAACAAGGTACTGTTTCTAGCCTACAGTTATCAGTGAAACAGATACTGTTTCTAGTCACTATCATGAGTTAAGCCATATTCAAACTATCCTTGTCTCATGAACTTCTACTGTAGTAATACTGTAAATTATTACTGTAATATAATTTAGTATTTTACTACTGTAATATAATATAATTATAGTAATACAACCACTATCATAATGATTCATGGTACTGTTTCTAGCTTCTTTATGAGCTGTAAGGGGTACGATGTACTGCTACTAGCCATTTAGTAAACAGTTCAATACTCTAACTATCACTATAATGATGGTTCAAGGTACTGCTTCTAGCATCTATATACGGTGAGCTGTAAGAGGTGGCTTTTAGCCACTTAGTTATCACTGTATAACAGGTACTGTTTCTAGCCGTGACCATGTAATTAGACTGGTTTCCAGTATTCTGATTGTTGGTCACAATGGCATGGCAATTATTTTGTAGCTGCACTGATTGAATGGCGTTGTATCATAGACAACTCCATTGGCGTTGTATCATAGACAATTTATATGGTTAGTCTATGATTCTATATACAGGGTGCCCTGTGATATAATGATTGTAGATTGGATTGCTGTTTATTGTCCAATATAGCATTTCTACTGTTCGTTTGTATAACCGAGTTGTTGATCACGATTGGTGAGATCAGATGTTGAATGTTGGAGGAAATCATCAGAGCTGGAATTGATTACGGTTCAATTCAATGTTATATGGTGAGGATAGAAATTTAAGTAGAAATTTCACCTAATGGGATGTTACTTGAATCGTAGGTGGTTTATCTATAGCTCATGCAACATCCATAACAATGAGACATGTAGAGAATTATCACGGCCTTCTTGATAGACCTCGTCAATTATCCACCATTCATCAACTTCACACTTAACAGTGCGGCCCATGGTTTATAACTTGCGAAAATTCGATGAATACTATCATCCAAAAGTTTTTGCAAGATTTTGAATTAAAGTATTCATAATTATTGTGCCGGTAATGCAATATTACCGTGAGATATGTCAACTTTCATCTCCCTTGAGTTCCATAATTTCAAAAAATTCAAATTATCATGTAAGAACGAGAAACAGAGATTTTCAAATTTATGTTGTGATATGGACGTTTGTCGCTACAGAAGGCTGTGAGATACAAGAAATCCCGACACTATCTTGCATAGTATGGGGCACAGGCTCCCTCAAGAGACTCGATGTCCCGAACTTATCTGACATGTTGCCTTGTCCCGGGTCCACTGAGAGAAGCTGGGCAGAAGATAAGGTATACCACAAAAGTAGTTGGGAAGAGAAGACAAATCGTAATAACGAGGGAGAGAGGGAGAGAGAAAACAAAAAACGAAGAGATGCCAAATGAAGAAGGAAGTGTGAGGAGTGAGAAAGAGGAATGATGATGAGGCGGAAAGGCACAGAATCATATAAGGAAAGATGGGGTTAAAGAAAGAGGTGATGATGTAACGTAAATATTCAAAAAGGGAAAAATGAAGAAATGAATAGTCAGAAATGAGGGAATAGAAAAAGGCAGAGAGTGAAAGATTTATTTATTATGGTTAACTACCACAATATAACCTTCACAACCACTGAAAGAGAATAATTGAATACAGGATAAAGTAGTGGAAAGAGGTTTGGAAACAAGGATAAAAGTGAAAGACCGAGAAATCTGGATTAAAACATGAATATTTAAAAAAGGAAAAATGAAGAAATGAATAATCAGAAATAATAAGAAAAGACAAAAAGGCAAAGAGTGAAAGAATAATTGAACACAGGATAAAGTAGCGGAAAGAGGAATGGAAACAAGGATAAAATGAAAAAGAGAGAAATCTGGATGAAAGCACACAACAAAACAGCCGGAAAAAGTATGGATGAGTTTAACTTCTCACACAGTGTCTGGTGAGATGTTGTGATATATTTAAACATAATGGAGACTCTAGATGTTGACAAATATCACTAAATATAAATCAAGTTATATTTGACAACATCTAGTGTTTTCACTAGTATGGATGAGGATGAATCTCTAAATTTGGCAATTTGACGGATTCAAGGTCAATTGCAAAAAAGTTAATACAGTTCAACCGCCACAAAATGACGCCATTTAACGGAACCCAATGACACCATAGGCTAGGCGTACACCGGTTAGTCAAGACAAGACAAGACGAGATTAGTTTAACGTTAGTATCACATAGTTGCTTATGAGCGGCACACACCGATGCAATGACTAATCGGTGTGTGTTGCTTCATTGCTTCATATTAAGCAACTATGTGAAGTACTGTGACTAAACGTGACTAATCTGACTAAACGTGAGCATACAATATTTATGAGTTTCGGGAAACAGGAAAGACAGATAGAGAGAGAGAACAGATTGAAGAATACGATGAGAAGAAAGATGAAGCGAAAAGAGTGGAACACGATGCATAAATCTGTGTAGATGTCATTTTGCATTGTGGTCCTCTCTCAGCCCAGAACAGCTCCAGTCGATTATCAGGCCAGCTGCCAAAACATTGAAAACAGCTGACTGGAGTCATAAATCATCGATCCTCACTTCTCACCCCCCTCTCCTGATCCTTTTTCCATCCCTGAAACCCTTTTACTACCCGCCCTTCTTGAGTAAACCGGATCCCAGAGATGACATACTACGTTTTTCAAAATGTTCCCTCAAAATCAAGAATGTTCTTGATTTCTACATAGTAAATAGGACAGTAGGCTACCATTTATTTACCAATATTCTAGTATCTGTGGTCAAATTTTTGGTCGTATTTGTGTGGTTTCTGATAGTTTAAAACAGAAAAAATAACTAATTTCTCAAAAGATTTAAAGCTAGATGATATCAAACGACTTAGAATGACATCATGATAGTCTTCATTGCTTTCATCTTAACTCGATTGAAAACTAGCTTGAGGTAGGTTTTCGCTTCTGCGGCTGAGCAGCAGACTCCGGCTACCGTTAGTCAAAATAGCAACTAATTCAAACTTGAAATGAAAATATACAAGAATAACCATGCAAAAATAGGAACCATTAAGTATGAATATTGTTAATTCACTGAATTTATTAATATTCAGTATTTAATATACGAGTAGGTACAATTTTTTGTTTGAAAAAGTTGCTATTTTGACTAACAATATCAGGAGTCAGAAGCGAAAACTCAGCTTTATAGCTCTATATAGACCATGTAGCAGCTCACTATAATGCATGTATTGATGCGTATTTTATGTCATTCCAGTTTATGTGTACTCCAAACCCGTTAAAACGACGACAACAGAGGTCTTAAATATTCAGTAATATTTTTATGTGCTGAATAACTTCACTGGCATGTTGTGATGATCGATTTTACGATATCGACACAGCGGTTATACGATTTGATGTCTCAACATTATTGCCTCCTCTTTCAGATAACTTACTTTTCACATCACGGTGAATCGATTCTATTGGAAAGTATCGATAATCGATATTAGATATCGATAACAAACGTTATTTTTCTCCATTTTCCTACATAATATTTCTGAAGCCTCATTTGGCGCTTACATTTCTCATACTCATATAACCTTCTTTCTCATCCTCTGATTCATCCAATATTTCACTTCCCTTTCTCCTCATGCTGATTCTTCTTCACATCATCAATGTGAATAAACAGAACAAGGGAGAGGAAGAGTGACAGTATGAGAGAGACAAAGATAGAAAGAGAGAGGGCGTGAGAAAGAGAGAGTGAGACAATTTGGAAAAAGGAAGAATAAGATATGACTAGAAACGAGCATTTGAGTTTTAGTGACGTCTCCTTATCAATGTCCAGTAACAGTTTGCCGGCGTAGTTTGTACTTTAACTGGATTCGCCAAATGAAAAAAGAAAAAGGAGGAGAGAAAGGAGGGAGGAGAAGAAGAAGAAGAAGAAGAAGAAGAAGAAGAAGAAGAAGAAGAAGAAGAAGGAGAAGAAGAAGAAGAAGAAGAAGAAGAGAAGAAGAAGAAGAAGAAGAAGAAGAAGAAGAAGAAGAAGTAAGAAGAAGAGGAAGAAAGAAGATGAAGAGGAGAAGAAGAAGAAGAAGAAGAAGAAGAAGAAGAAGAAGAAGAAGAAGAAGAAGAAGGTGAAGGAGGAGGAGAAGAAGAAGAAGAAGAATGAACAAGAAAAACGTAGAAGAGAAATAGCTTGTAAGTGAGCTGAAATTTACTGGGAACATAGTATAAAACAGTCAACTCTTGTGGTATATTGTATGTGGCTGACTAGACTTTGGAATGAGATGTTTTGGAAATGAGGCTACTGGTGGGGGAGGGTATTGGGGTAGTGTCACGTAATCCTATCAAATAACCCATCACTAAGAAGGGGTGAGGGAGAGTAGGATAGCGAAAGGAAAAAGAAAGAAAGAAGAAGAGGAGAAAGATTGCTAAAGATAAACAACCCTCATCACCGTTCTCTTTCTTCTTCTTCTTGTCCCACGCCTTCTCCTCTTATTCCTCCTACTCCTCCTCTTCTCCTCCCTCCTCTTCTTCCTCTTCTCCTCCTTTCCTCCTCCTCCTTCTTCTTCCTCCTCCTCCCACCTCCTCCTCCTCTTCCTTTTCCATTCGAAGAATCACAACTTGTTGACTGTTTTAGCCTTGGAACAGATTTGGTGAAATCTGTTGGCGAGGAAAGTTTTTCCATCGGTTTGTCTAGTGTTGCTGGGATTCTGATTGGAAAGTTGCAAGCTTCAGTTGCCAATAGACAAGTATTCATGAGTGGATTTTCATCTGCTTGCCACATTATCCATCTCTTTCAAACTACTTTTCTATTTCACTTCTCACAGGCCTCACTTCATCGTATTTGTTGTACTGATAACATTGATATGTTTTGCAATATTTGCGATTTGAAAGTAAACCTCCAAACTAAAGAACATGATTACTCCTTTTCTGTGACTGTAGGAAAGTACTTTTAAGTAGTTTGAAGTATAGTGGCTATATAATTCCTCCTATAGTCACTATAGGTTGAAGTACAGTGACTCTATAAAGAATATAGTCGTCACTGTAGGTTGACGTGGTATCCGGCGCTATCTATGTGCAAACTTCGAAACTAGCTCGACGAGTTCGGTTCGTACTGCTCGCTTGTGATTGGCTGGAGGCGTGGCTAACTGGGGGCTGGGCTAGTTGGCGACTACCAATCGCAATGCTAGATGGATTTCGAGGTGGTTTGACTGCTTACTCCCACCTCTTCTCTGATTGGCTGGCGTTTTATTGGCTGATTTGGTACGGTGCTACTCCTTTTGTGCTGATTAATCATTTTTCTGGAACTTCATTAAGAAATTCAATAATATGAAATGATTGTGGATCTAGATAATAAACGAAAGTGAACATTCAATATCGATGTTGTTCAATAGAATTTCCAATTTCACACAGTTTCAATGGAGCAGTTCAGAATTAGATGATTCAAAACCATTTTATTTTATTTATTTCTCTAACTATTATCAAATCTTAACTCTACAAACAAATTGGACAAAGAATATAGAAAGAAAAATATACTTGCAATAATAGAACAAATTATAGACTAGACAATCCTAATTTTGAATTTTTCAGACCATTTGGTCAAATTCCCGCTTCGATTGTATTACTAGTAAATAAAGCCTATTACAAGTGAATATCGTTATCAAATTCCTTGAACCTCTGTAAACGAAATTGAAGCAAGTACTTTGTGAAGCAGCCAGAATCTCACAGGTAGCCGAGAGAGAAACTTAACTCACTAATCTGTTGGACAAATTCGTTCAGTGTCCGTGTGAAGAACGAGTTCAAGCCTCCAGTGTCACTTTTTACTGTTTTTTCTGTCCTTTCTCTTTCCTATCCCGGCAATCCATTGCCAAGTCACCTGATTTCGGAACCTATGCGTGGGTAGTAGAGAGAGGAATAAGAAGAAGAACAAGAAGAAGAAGAAGAAGAAGAAGAAGAAGAAGAAGAAGAAGAAGAAGAAGAAGTAGAAGGATGAGGGAAGGAGGAGGAAGAAAAAGAAGGAGCAGGAGAAGAAGCAGAAGAAGAACAGGAACAAGAAGAGGAAGACCACTGAACAGACTATGTCACTTTAGCCACGGCCAAAATATCGCCCTTCACAAGCCACACACTAAATAATTGGTTACAAAGGTACAGCCAATGGATTGCCTGTATTACATTCTCTTGAGTTGCATTGGAATGAGGTAACCAGTTGATTTATTCTAGGATCAAATTCAATCATGCTGTTTTGTTGGAAGATAAACTTATAGGCTAATGAATTAACTATACTCTACTGATATTGCCTGTGTTGAAGTTCTGCATTCATAACTGTTTTTTTCTTAACGTTCTCCTGATACTGGAGAACGTTCAACTTCATACTGGTGTTTGAATCCCATTTTATATACTTACAACTCTATAATGGCAGTATCAGTCAATCATCTCACAACGAAATTCAACGTGACGTTACTATTAAAAGAATAAGACAGGAAGAGCTCAAGATTACTAATAAGTATTCTGACAACGTGACTAAAACCATGTAACTAGCTTCTTCTTCAAGAAACTTTTCAGCTTCTTCAAATTTTTTGAGTAGTTTTAAAACCTTCTCCATTAACGTCATTAACATTCTCACAAACAGGATATTCAAGTAAACCAACACCAGTATACGTCATAAACTGTTATGAATGAAACCAACCAAAAATTTCACGCTCATTCTGCTTAGCATAGGCTAACTCTCTCAGCGAATTCAGACAAGTGAGATAAATTGGTCTCAACCACAACGACTTATCTTGTTATTTTTTTCGGTCTACGCAAATCTGACAGCTTTATTCATTGTCAAGGGCCCGTCTCCAGCCACTTGTTTGGCGCTTTATAAACGACGTTCATTCTCGTTTATCTTTGGATGTTGTTTCACTGCACAAAGCCTACCCTAATGGCGCGTTTACACGTTGCTAGTGGATGTGTCAGTTGACTGGCGCCTGTGGAAGATGAGATGTTCGTATTTTATTTTGTTAATTTGTTGATTCATCATGTATATTCCAATCTTGATACAAAATAAGAGTTCGTAAAAACAAAAATAAAGTGTTGATATAATAATTTCATGTAATACAAATATAACCTATTGTATATAGTCTAAGTAACCTATTTGGCTGGTTTCACGATACCATTAGACGAAGAGGTTATAAGCGTGGTCATATGATCTTCCACTCTATACAACAAATAGGGCAATGCACACTAACAATATCTTCAAAAACAGAAGTGGTAAATTTTTTAATTTAAAATTATTTCATTGTGAAGTTCCAAACATAAGCACAGAATAATGGAAATTTCGAGCATGATGAAAACATACTAATGAAATACTGTTATAAAATACAGAGAGTAATCAAGAGATGATAATATAGTTGATTATAAAACAGATATAATACAAATATATGAGATTATTAATATACTGCCCAAGGCAAAGCTCCGTGCAGACGGCTTTGCGAAGAACTATGAAATACACTAAAAACCAGTTTCTTTAAGTATTGCATATCAAAATTAAAAATCATTCTGCATTCCTGCGACACAGTTAAATCGTATTTAAGTTCAAATAAACGATATGTATGTTAATCATGCCTGTTCAACTGATCTTCCAACTTGAATTCGATGCTTCTAATAAAATTTCCCAGAAATATCCTGTTCAGTACGTATACAAACTGTAGAATAATAATTGAGGAATCTGTTACTTTCCTTACAATCTCAACAACACAGCGAACAATCTGCAAAGCAAATCGCTGCATGTACTTGACAGTCGAAATGACAAACTTTGAGATAATAGCATTTCGAGATCTGCGCTGCACGCACGTTGACCTCATTTCGGTGCGTGTTTAGTCAACAAAATCTGTCAGCATCAAACCGAAAGCAACAATCCCGGTTGCCATGGCAACGCCCAAACACGCACACACACACGCACGCACGCATAGCAACGCGGAATGATTGAGTCATGAAACAGCCTCTCACCTTCATCGGGCCTATACGGCGGTATTGATCTCAAGCTAAATTTTATCATCCTGGGTTTAAGAGGCTCTTAAGAAGGTGGACGACTGGACCATTTGGTGGAGGGGTGGAGGAGGTGTGGTGGGGGGAGAAGAAAGATGAAGAGAGGGGATGAGAGAAAGGATTACTAGATCACGAAGTAGGATATTGTGTGAGGAAAGAAACTGGAGGAAAATGAATTGTTTTTTTCAGATTGGTTTCTACTTGTTCGCAGATTTGACGTCTAGTGGGATCGGACTCCCCAAATTATAAAATTTCAAATTATCAAATAATTTTGAGCAATGACTTTCTGTGTAGTAGTTCACCAGTAGATGTGTAGAGTTTACCAGAGATTGACAATGGTGTAACAACCGAAACCGTTTTCTCGTTGTTTTAATAGTTTTGACAACTTCAAGTATTTTTATTCAGTGGAAGTTCGAAGGTTAGTCAAGACAAGACACGATTAGTCACGTTTAGTCACTTCACATAGCTTATGAGCACACACCGATTAGTCATTGCATCGGTGTGTGCTGCTTCATAAGCAGCTATGTGAATTATTGTGACTAAACGTGACTAATGTCGTCTTGTCTTGTCTTGACTAACCGGTGTACGCCTAGCCTTAACTGTTGATGGAACTAATAACTCAATAACGGTTAATAACTCATGAAATACGATTGAAGATATCACATAAATTTGCATGATTATGCACGATGTATTTGTTCAACATACGAATGACTAGATACATATACCGACAAAGTGGTATACCAACCAACATTCGTAGCTTTAGCAATAACTCAGGATGTTTTAAGGAACTGTATTATATGTTAGAAAGTCAGCTTCAATATGCGGTAGAAGCGGGTTTCATTGAAAGAATTGGAGTATAAGGACTGCAAGCAGACGATAACAGGATTAAAACAGCGAACAAACTGACAAATAGTGCAGTTAGAAGACTTCCCATCTTGTTTTGGGAGTTGGGAGACATAACTTTCTCTTTCTCTCTCTCTTTCGACTATAGCTTGCTCTCGAAACTCGGTCTAGAGAGAAATTATAATTATTATCAACATCGTTGGCGCGGAGGAAATTGGGCACTAACTTCTAGAGGAAGTAAAGTTTGCAGTTAAGTTTAAAGTTCGACCAGAAGTTCGTTAAACAGGTTCGTAAATGATGTAATTTACGCTAGAAATATTGTGAAATGTGTGGTTGATCGTTTAAAGGAGGTCTTTTAGAACAGGGGCTTATTTTATCAAAGTCCTGTTATACGAGAAAAAGGCGAAAGCGCACTAGACAGAGATGGGCTTTTGTTTGAACAGAATGTGAATAAGGCTTTATTATAATTTCAAACTATAGCTCATAATAATTAAAATTGAAGTTCTTTGGTTGTTATAACTTATAATAGAGTTAGTTGTATTAGAACTGCAGTCTTGTTCAAAACTCAATCTCAAATAACATACGCCTCTAAAGCTTCTCAAGATTGATATCTGTTCTTTTTCTCAAAAATATTATATTATTGTTGATGATTTAGGTTAATGGTTTCTACCGAAGCAGAGAACTTTTACTTTAAACGGCTAGTCCCGTCTTCTAGAGGAGACGTTAAGCCGTCGGCCCCGACCGCCTAAAAAGAAGTAGTCGTAGTAGTAGAAAGTAGTCGTCATCTCACATCATTACGTCTCTCATTACCCATGCCTAAGTCTAGAGGTCATGTAGGCATCACCCTTAGCAATTAAAAATCAAGTCGAACTTACATTTGACACAAACAAGGATTAATTTAATTTTTTTTAGATCAGTTTGAACTTGTTTAATTGGAATTAAACAAAAATATCTATGGAATAAAATATTGAAACGTTGAGCGAAATCGCTCAATCAGAGATAAGGAGAATAATGATACCATTCGCGATGTAATATGACAAAAAATATGACGATACCTCTTCTATGTGAACTGTCACTGTCACAATATGCTATGACAAAAGCCTCTTTCCATACAAAATAATCGAACCAGGTCAATCGGATTAACTGGAGACACCGGACAAATTCAACAATCAAACCATTCTGCTGAATATACGAAGTAAAAACCAATTATTCTATTCGGATCGTTAATAAATTTCAACAAAGTTCATCAGCACTCCTGATTGGATAATGGATGATGGCACTGTTAACATGTTCTGATGTTGACAAAAAAAAAACTCGAAATAATTTTTTTATTCCGACTATTCGAGTTAGAAAGAGAGTGTGTGTGTGAGAGAAAGAGAGTGAGTATGGAGTTATCTGATTCTCTTCAACGCACGCGGGCTCACGGAAGCGATTAATCACGCATCGCTTGCTCGAGACAAACGCACGCGTTTGTATGAGAGCTTTCAAACACATACACTGCGTTGCTGGTTGGTGAATGACATTAAGTTGTATGAGAGTCTTCACACTGACACAATGCTCCAGGTTTTAAAGTACCATGAACTTGTGTGAGAGAATTCACGCCTAATCTACGACCTGTGTATTAGAAAGCAAACGTTTCAATTGAATGTTTTCCAGAATCAGGCACTTGAATGCTTTTTTGAGAAACGTCAAAGGCTTTACTTAGGCCAGACACAA
This sequence comes from Laodelphax striatellus, assembly GCA_017141395.1. Lineage (NCBI taxonomy): Eukaryota > Metazoa > Arthropoda > Insecta > Hemiptera > Delphacidae > Laodelphax > Laodelphax striatellus. Next base: position 2,266,248 of record CM029534.1, on the reverse strand, counting down.
TTCTATTTCTTGTTTATGAAGATAGTCTTTGCTCACACACATGCACTATGCTACGTTTCCAGTTTGGCATATCAATTCGTATATGGTAATCTTTGTTTGACAATAACATGCATTCAAGTACTCGCTTCCAAGAAAACTTTGTGTTTGTATCAGAGACTTCATACACAAGCGAAACGTCACCGGATTGGCAAATTGTATGGGTTTAAACGGGAGCCTTCACACACAAACTATGAGTCTTTGGTTCAAGAATATGTTGCGTTTGTATAGGATACAACTCTCAGACAAAGACATCGATTTGACGATTGCACAAGCTCAAATTGAAGCCTTCAAATACCAAGTTGCCGATTAGACCATAACATGCGTATGAACAGACACATGCCTTCAGACACAGACACAACGTTACCGGTTTGCCAATTACTCGAGTTTGTATGAGAGTCTTCACATAGCGATTGAGCGTTAAGTATTACAAATAATACTTAACGGAAGTCTTCACACACAAACAAAAGAGAGAGAGATGACGAATGCTTTTCAGGCAGACGAGACCATCGGCTTAGAATTTGACAATCGAATACGATTGTATGGGAGTCTTCACATACCGTTTCCTTGTCTTCGGTATTACGAACGCGTGCTTCTATATGGAAGCCTTCACATGGAAACAAGGCATAAAAGAGAGATCTTCAGCAGATTCGTATCACGTTCCAGTAGGCTGTCAGATATGCAGCTAGATCCCTTCGCTGTTATAAATCAGCCTCAACAATTATAAGCCATTCGCGAATGTTCGATCCTCTCTCACTCTATTGCTCTCTCTCTTCATGAACTATCACTGTCTCTATATTCCTCTGTTCTGTCTCTTACTCTCTCCCTCTTTCTGAGAAATTTCTCATTCTATCTCTGTTCTCTTTTCTTCTCAATTCCTCTCCGCGTTTCAGGCTCACCCTGTGTTTTACCGCCATGCACTTGTCTTGCGTCTTATCATGCATGTCTTATCATACCGCCATGCGTCTTGTCATAGCCCCTCGTCTACTGAAGTATTCTCCAGCGCTTAGGCAGATAACAAGATAGAATGATTTCAAACTGACAATGCTAGTCTACCATTTTCTGAGAATATCTCATTTCCGTTACTCTATTCTGATGTGAGATGCTTACTAGAGTAAGGCGTTTAGTCCGTGGAAAAAAGTTGTTCAAGAGAATAATATAAGAATGTAAGACACTCAAATCTTGCAGTGTTAAACACTTCTTTGTAGTGTTTAATGCATTCCTTACAATTCCATTTCTTACTAGACGAAAGTGTGGAAATCAACTGTCACCTTAGCGCTGATTAATTATTCACATTTTTCTTCTTATAATCACATTCAAACTAGAATCACTACGCTCAGTAAACTGTAATTGAAGGAAAATCTGCATTAAAAGGGCTCGAATTTATCAGTAGATTGCCACCGTACATTCCATTTTCTTTTGTGAACTATTCAGTTAATTATTCTCTAGGATGAATTTGAAAAGTCCATGTTTTCCTTATAGGTAATAAGAATTTCAAATATCTTTTGTGATGACCACATAAGAATTTGGCTTGTGCGTTAACGGGGGATGATGATCATAATGATGATGAAAAATGAGTGGAGCTACAGTTTTAAGTTGGTATGAACTATTATAGTAATTTATGCAATGTTTTATTATGAGAGCCTTTAAACGACGAGTGAGATACCGAGGTTGGAATACGAGCGGCAACGCCGCGAGTTATTTTAAGGTATCTCAAGAGTCGTTTAAAGGCTAAAATACAACCATTGCATTCACCATTTTATCTACGACCAACAAAAAAAAATAATATCTACATCATCAATCTAACCTTGAATCAAACGACTATGTTCTAATCCAATGTTTGCCGTATAGGTTAGGAACTGGTCCGTTCCAGTGTTTTAAAACTGGATCAGATTGAAGAAGGAACGTTTCATAATATAGCATCCGTTTTATAAAGTCTTTATTATCATTCAAGTTTCAAATTCCATTTCGAAAAAGCTACTGTTTCGATTTCAATTATGAAACTGTAATGATTGCGTTATAACACAGTCGTAGATAAAAACAACTATATCTAAATTATAACCTTATCAATCTAAACTAACCTTGATTCAAACGACCATGTTCTAGTTTGATGTTTGCCGAATAGGTGAGGACCTGTTTCGTTCCAGTGTTTTGAAACTGGATCAGATTGAACAAGGTTTCATAATGTTCAATCCGTTTTATAATATCGTCATTACGATACAAGTTTCAAATTCCATTTCGAAAAAACTACTGTTTCGATTTCAATTATGAAACTGTAATGATTGCTTTATAGTTGATCGTAGATAAAAAATATTCCCATACTCTCATGTATATTCCCAAAGTTGCTATAAAACAATCTATATACCCGGATATACCACTACTATCTAAAATATCATCGCAACTTCCAGCTGTCACCACGCATCCTATACAGCTTTAATTACCGTTGTCAGTCTGGAGGGTGATCCGCGATCAATTAACAAGTAATTATCAAAGTGTGCGCGGCCTAATTAGGCCAAATGGTTTGACGAGTTGATGATGATGGTGATAATTCGGGCATCATTGTTACGGCATGCAAATTACGTGAAGTTTGTTTTGGTTAAGGCAGGAGGGGGGGGGGAATAGTTGATGTTGATAGAGAGGGGGAGTGATGTGGGGTTAAGGAGGGGTGATGTGGTGTTATAGAGGGAGAAATGGATTGTGTTCGGCGGGAGGGGGGGAATTTAGGGTGGTGGGGGGAAGAAATTTGGGTGCTGAGTTTGGTAGAAAGCGATATGGAGTTGGTTTGTGGAATGACTCACTCATTTAGCAGTGTTATCGCGGCTTACTGTATAGTACACGAGGAGCAGGGTACGCACTATAGCCTAATATAAGTTTCTAGGCCATAAAATGAAATTAGTTTTCGAAAGACTTCGCTGCTTTGTGTATAGTTGTTTCGTCTTGTGTTCCATGTAGTTCCGCTGTCTTACCACGTTTTGTCTTTCTCTTTCTATTTACGGTTTTTCTCATCCTTCTCTTTCCTCTCCTCCTTCTCTTTGGTCCCTCTTTTCTACGAACTCCTTCTTCTTCCCATCCTCCGTCTCCTATTCCTCTTCCATTTCTACTTCTCCACCTCGTTCTTCTTCTTCTTCTCCTAGTTCTTCCTCTAGTTCTCCTTCTTCTTCTTCTTCTTCTTCTTCTTTCTTCTTCTTCTTCTTCTTCTTCTTTCTCTTCTTCTTCTTCTTCTTCTTCTTCTTCTTCTTATTCTTCTTCGTCTCCTTCTACCTTCTCTTCTTCTTCCACTTCTTCTTCCTCCTCTTCTTCTTCCTCCTCTTCCTCCTCCTCCACCTCCTCTTTCCTTTTTCATTTCTACTTTTCAACTCAACGTTAATTACACAGTTTTGAAAAACCCACGATCCAAGTAAATTATGTTGGATTATAAGATTGCAGGAAAAGTTAATTCTCAGAGGCCTTTTAAGCTGAATCTGAATATCGCTTAGCTACTTTACACAGAATTTTCCAATATCTGCAACAGAAAGATTTATAGATTTTTCTCAAATTCAATTAGAAACTCCCGGGTTTCCATGGCGATGATAATGGAGATTGTGGAACCTCGCACAAACGTATTTATAAACCAATATGCAAATTACATGAACACTTCAATCAACTCTTTATTTAATCCAAATACATAAAGAGACAGTTTAGATCGAGTCTTATGCATCCATAATGGAAGTCCGAATGAATCAACAAGCGTTGCTAAGTAACCATTCTGATGTATCACATTGCTGTACATGAACAGGTCACCACAGAGATTAGCTAAACTTTGAATTCTGAAATTGAATAGATTAAATATTTCATGCTTTAATGCTTAAATCAAATATTATGAATTCGAAACTGTTAAATAGGGGTGAAGCCTGTCGATCTCATTGGCCGAATACACTCTGGACCGAATTTTGGCGCTGTATTTGAATTCAGAGCCATCATGTTAAATTTAATTTTCATGAAGAGTTTTGAAAGTTTATGGTATCTTTTGCGGTATAAATCAAAACTGTTGTGAGAATATAGTTAATATTTACGACAAAATGAAACATTTTTTGTCGGATTTTGTGTTTTTTAGGTTGGTTTGGGTAGAAGTTATGTAGATGTTTTCAAATTCAGCGCCAAAATTAGGTCCAATAATAATGGCCGACATCCTGCTCCCCTGATTTCTCTTACTTCCTCTCCCTTAGAAGATAAGGTTATGTTCGTTTTCGTAGCTCCATTATTTCAACAACTAAAATTACAATATTCAAGTTCCACCTACACCATTAACCACTGTAAATAAGCTAAGATTAATGCTACGGGTATAATACACTCGTGACAATCTATTTCGAATAGTGAGCATCTCGAGCAAATAAATAACAAATGGCAGAGCAATGGTGGCTCATGTTGAACAAGAGATGTGGTGGATCAATGTCACCATTGCCATTCATCTTCTGCCATTCTGGCAAGACGGCAGATCTCGTTGGCAGTTCCAACTGTCAAGACAACGTTTCTGCTCTATAGAACATTCTATTTACATCATCTCCTACTCCTACTGATGTTCATCGCATAGTCCTTCCTTGTTCTATCACCTACTTGCATCCTAATTCATCACTTACTATTCCCTTACTTTTTGATCTTTTTCCCGTGGCGAAGCGTGGTATACTTATTTGGTGGCGATGACCAAATAAGTATACCACGCTTCGCCACTTCCTTTTTCGTATTTACTCATTTTTATTTACAATCTATTTACCCCATTTTTGTTCTATTCATCTTTATCGCCTCATCCTTACTCGTCAAATCTTACTTGCATTCTAACTCATTTCTTATTTTCCTTAGGCTAGGCGTACACCGGTTAGTCAAGACAAGACGAGACGAGAGTAGTCACGTTTCGTAACAGTAATTCACATAGTTGCTTATGTAGCAGCTCACACCGATTAATCATTGCATCCGTGTGTGCTGCTTCAGAAGCAGCTATGTGAATTATTGTGACTAATTTCGTCTCGTCTTGTCTTCGTCTCGTCTAACCAAGAAAAGAAGAAGAAGAAGAAGAAGAAGAAGAAGAAGAAGAAGAAGAAGAAGAAGAAGAAGAAGAAGAAGAAGAAGAAGAAGAAGAAGAAGAAGAAGAAGAAGAAGAAGAAGAAGAAGAAGAAGAAGAAGAAGAAGAAGAAGAAGAAGAAGAAGAAGAAGAAGAAGAAGAAGAAGAAGAAGAAGAAGAGGAGAAGAAGTAGAAGAAGAAGAAGAAGAAAGAAGAAGAAGAAGAAGAAGAAGAAGATGAAGAAGAAGAAGAAGAAGAAGAAGGAGGAGGAGGAGGAGGAGTAGGAGAAGTATAAGAAAAAGGAGGAGAAGGAGAAGAAGAAGAAGACTAGTAGTAAAGCTGTTTTGTACTGGGTAATGTACACAGGTATACTTTACCAATATATATAATGCATTCTTCAAAGCTATAATGTTTAAGTTCCTATAATACACATAATGTGGCAATGTATTTGGTTTGTGAGGACGGTGCCTTGTACAGCGCGCATAAGACACGCAAGAGGAATCCCTCTTCTGAGTTGGCACGCACAAAATATTGTAAAGCCGCTCTTGTTAGATAAATATGTCATTTCAGGTTAGAAGTCTACATTTCCGGAGCTGACTGGGAGTTATTGTTTTCATGGTCGACTGTTGTTGTTGTTGTTGTTGTTGATAAGAACTTTGTTCTGCGAGGTTAATGACACCCAGTAGCGGACCCAGGATTGAATCAAGAGGGGGGATTGAATCACGTGGGTAAGGGGGTACATGAACATGCTCATCTACGAGTATATTATTATATTGTATACATAATACTTATACTCATTCCTTTACATAATACTTGTATATTATGCAGTTTTATTCCATTTAATGTGTATTGGACATCCAAGGACAGTAGGTACAGACCCTCGTTATTCTTTTTTTTCTTCTAGTTCTTCTTCTTCTTCTTCTTCTCTACAACGCCATCTATCAACAAAATGGGAAACTAATTGGCAACTCCATTGCTGTCTCGCTTGCTTGCTTGTGATTGGCTGTAGGCGTGGCCAGCCGTGGGCTGGGCTTAGTGGGACGACCAATCGTATTGCAAGAGAATTTTCATGGCGTCTAACTGTATTCCACTGTATTTCTTCTCCTCCTCCTTTTCTTCTTCTTCTTCTTCTTCTTCTTCTTCTTCTTCTTCTTCTTCTTCTTCTTCTTCTTCTTCTACTTACTCATTCTCCTGGATTTTATCTCTTGTATTCGAAAGTGGAGATAGCAGTTTACACCTTTTGTGCATAGCTGATCTATATAAACCCCGTTCTTCATGAAAATTGCAGCGAGACTCTCGTATGGTTATGAATGGATTGTGGCGCGAGGGGTAAGAGCGGCGGTAAGTCGTTGATGTTTAGGGGGGGGGGGCTTGGTGAAAGGAAATCTAGCTGCAGGCATTTGCTTCCTGATGGAGAACCGATCCTTGCTCGGAAAAGCGCTTTCCATCTCTTCTAATTACAGTTTTCCCCCTATGACGTCATTGCCGTGATTGCCGTGCTATCCTCTGAGACTTCGCTGCCAAGTGCTTCAAGTAAAGTGCATGCAATCTTGTATATAGAGTGTTCAATGTGCAACTGTAATTTTCGTAAAAATTGCAAGAAGAGTGATTGCAATCGCGTGAAGAATTGCAAATTGTGATAGTGATTTTATTCAGGATTACTGGATGAATTATACGTAAATTGCACAGGGAATGATACGGTTTTCATCGAGGACCATTCAGTTGTCTGTGCAAGTTTATATAGTAGAAGCCTACTATACAAGTATAGTAGAAAGTATTTTTTATAATTATTGTAGAAACCGATAGTATACATCACTGAATATTGCTCGGGGAACATTTTTTGAAGGGATTGGAGAGTCCAATGAGATATTCCATTATTCCGATGAATTTGTGCTAGTGATAACGTTCAAATCTCAAGGCTTGAGATACGGTAGAGTTTCATCCATTAGAAGAATAATAAGAAAATTATGTTTATTCCCATCCATAAACTCCATCGATTTTTTGGAAAAATACCCGTTTTAGAAAACAGTCTGTTCATTAAACTTGAATTGAAACAAGCATCACTACATCGATCTCTCTCCATTAATTAATTTATTTCATGCTTTTTTAGTAAGAAAAACACGATTTTGTTTTAAATAAATGGGGGTATATCCTATCAGCAACCATGATGCACACCGAAGACAATATTGTAAGGGCTGAAAGCCTCCATTGATCTTGTTACATCAACTGGAAGCTCTGATAACATTCTATCTGGGAATTATTGGGGTCAACCAACGATGCATGGGAAATAACGTTTTCAGACAGCGGGAAGTTTCTTACAATTATTTTTTAGTAGTTGACAAAAAAGATCGAGTTTTTGAACAACTTCTTTGATACTTTTTTCTAAGGTTGATGCAAATGTATATCATAGACTTGTGCTGCATTAATGTGCTCAATAATGTATGAAGGAATAAACGTAGGCCTAAGTAATATGCTAGACTCGTACTTGTACTTGGGAGAAACGGCAATTCAATAGAAAAACAAGTTAGTTCTTTTTGATATGAATTGTTAAGATTCAAAACCTCCAAGGAGCAAGATTTGTGATGTAGTATATTATCTAATTTACACAACTGAAATAAATTAGCTGTCTAAAAGGAGATGAGAAGGCTTGAGAATCGCTCTATATTTATATTCTCAAGTTCACGATGTGTTGTAATATTACGATATTCATATTACTGTATATATTTTGTATATTCAGCACGTATAGTTCATCCGTGTGTCTTCAGCAGAAATAAATATTTAGCTTTAGAGTATTTGCTAAAATAACTACATATTTGCTGAGAAAAACAAAACATTCCAATTATTATTATTCAGATAAATAAAAAATTGAATGTTATACATTAATTGAGCACGTATACACGGTTATTTGAGAATTCCATAAGACAGAAACATCAGAAATATGATCTTTTAGATGGACTAATTATTTTATTATACACATTCCAGAAACCATTCATTCGCCTGTCAGAAAATATTTCTAGACAAAGCTTCAGAAAAACAAAAAACATCACAAACAAAATACATATAGGTATAAAGGATCCTTATTCACACATTTGCCATGAAGTATTTCTACAATTGACCTCAACGCATCCCTTTCACCACTAGCAATTCACGTAAAAGCTACAAAAATGAAGAAACATCAGAAATGAAATCCCATAGATCAACACTGAAGATACGTTCATACACATTTCACGAGCCATTCAGAAAGATTGAGCCTTTTTCCCCAGTAGACGTAGTTCATGAGAGAAGATTCAACCATCGATTGACTCTTCACGTTGTAATACGACCGGAATTTTGTCTGTTTCGAAACTCTGCTCTCCCCTCCACCCCATGAACACCCTGAAACACTGCCCCCCTCACCCCAAAGCCCCTAAAACGCCCCAAACTGGCCCCGTTTTTCATAGAACGTGATCAGCATTTTTGTTACTTTAGTTTCACCCTGCAAGCGTGCCCCTATCAACGGAGCCAAACATGCTTTCAGTTCCAGCGCAAAGGAAACCTGATAAGTACTCTTTAAATTCTTTCTCCCTACTTCTTCTGCTTCTTCTTCTTCATCATCATCTTCTTCTTCTTCTTCTTCTTCTTCTCCTTCTTCTCCTTCTTCTCCTTCTTCTTCTTCTTCTTCCTTCTTCTTTTCTCCTTCTTCTTCTTCTTCTTCTTCTCCTTCTTCTTCTTCTTCTTCTTCTTCTTCTTCTTCTTCTTCTTCTTCTTCTTCTTCTTCTTCTTCTTCTTCTTCTTCTTCTTCATCTTCTTCTTCTTCTCCTTCTTCTTCTTCTTCTTCTTCTCCTTCTTCTTCTTCTTCTTCTTCTTCTTCTTCTTCTTCTTCTTCTTCTTCTTCTTCTTCTTCTTCTTCTTCTTCTTCTTTTCTTCTTCTCTCCAACGCCATCTATCAACAAAATAGGAAACTAACAAGCAAACTCCATTGCCGTCTCACTTGCTTGCTTGTGATTGGCTGGAGGCGTGGCCAGCCGTGGGCTGGGCTTAGAGTGGGAAGACCAATCGTATTGCAAGAGAATTTTCATGGCGTCTGACTGTATTCCACTGTGGTTGGCTAGAAATCTTACTTGCAATGGCACTCGATGGCAACCTTTTATCTCAATGCAGTTGCTGATTAGATGAAACATATTATGTGGCTGTGGAAACATGAGCATCATTTGTTATGTCTCCTTGGCGTCCTCGTATTATAGTGCTATTGTACCTCCCAATATTTTCTTAGTTTTCAAGATAAGAAGAGATAACAAGTTTTCAAGAACAACTTGACTTTCATTTGAATACAGTAGACTACCTCAAAAAAGAAAGTACAAAAAATACATTAATTTTCTCCTTCTTCTCACTTTTACAGTTTAATATTGCATAATTCATTTCAAATAAATACAGAATATGAATAGTTTTCCATAATCTCTTAAAAGAAGAGATTTTCAATTATGAAAAAGTTTTTTTTTCAAATATTCTCTTTAATAAAATTTTAGAAAATACAATGCAGATTATTTTTATAATTACGTTCATCCTTATTACTGTGTTTGGCTTGACTTTTGCTTCGTATAGAAAATATTTCCTACAGAGAAGGCTGTTTTCATCAACTGAAACAAACAATTCATTCATACAATATTAATCATGTAATAGTTCATCACAGAGATAAAAAAGGCATTCACTTGTACAAATAAGTAACAGAAAGTAGAAAATTTCGTAATCTATAATACAGCAACATTGACTTTGTTATAGCATTAATATTATTATACTGTAGCATTAATTTGCATTACATCGAAATTTTTTTGAGTTCCTTATTAGAAGCGATTCTTTTATGTAGGGTTTCAGCGGATTTTCTTCTATATCCGCTATTATCCGCTACAGGGTAGATCAATGTTGAATCTCAATTTTCATTCATAGAACTAGTGCACAGAAATAACGCAACCGACATTTTCAAACCCTCTTCTTTACCTACTTGCTCTCAGCGAGTAGCTTACTCTCCTTCGAATAATTTATTATTGTAATTTTAATGTGCTGGTTTCTACATGTTGAATCTCAATATTCTCATTCATAGAACTAGTGCACAGAAATAACGCTACCGCCATTTTAAACACTATTCTCTACCTACTTGCTCTCAGCGAGTAGCTCACTCTCCTTAGATTAATATATTTTTGTAATTTTCATATGGTTTCTACATGAAACCACATTACTGAATTTCACTCAATTTTCATTCATAGAACTAGTGCACAGAAATAAAGCTACCGACATTTTCAAACCCTCTTCTCTACCTACTTGCTCTGAGCGAGTAGCTTACTCTCCTTAGAATAATTTATTATTGTAATTTTAATGTGCTGGTTTCTACATGAAAGCACATTACTGACGTCTTTGTAGGACATGTAGTTGAGGGTGTAGATGCCGAAAGGTCTCATCTCAATGTCGACATTTGCGCGCGTCATCATGATATGCAGACTCTGCTTGAACCATTGTGGCTTGTCGGTCCATGGAAGCTCGGCCAAGCTGCTACGCAATATGTCATTCTGCAATAATTCAATTAATTTAAATAAAAATAAAATCAAACTCAGTTTATTCTCCTTCTTATATTTATACAACGAATGACATCATCATATAACACTAAATTCTCAAAACACTACAATTTATAATCTGAATACTATTATAATACTATTATATAGTTATAATAGTTTATGATATTATTATATTTTATTTTTTTGCTGAGGATGATGCCCACATAAACTCTAAGCTTGTGCGTGAGATTTCAATTTCGTGTGATTTCAATTCAAAATTTCAAATGCCCGCCATTTTGAAATATCTCGTCAGATAAGGTATAGTCTATGAACATAGTTTCTAAACGAATTGGCTGCTGTTCTCAACCTTGTAGCTCTTCAATTAGGCCTATAACTCTCTGTAGCATCCTAACAATCATAATCACCGTATTTAACATCTGTAAGGCTAGGCGTACACCGGTTAGTCAAGAAAAGACAAGACAAAACGAGATTAGTCACGTTTAGTCACAGTACTTCACATAGTTGCTTATGAAGCAACACACACCGATTAGTCATTGCATCAGTGGGTGCTGCTTAATAAGCAACTATGTGAATTACTGTGACTAAACGTGACTAATCTCGTCTTGTCTTGTCTTGACTAACCGGTGTACGCCTAGCCTAAGCTTGTGCGTGAGTAATGGGAAAGATGATGATGAGAGATGAATGGACCTACAGCTTAAGGTGGGTTCCGAACCACCGGGGAAGCGATTTTGAAGCTCATAAATTTTTGTATTTAGAGGTGCAGGTCACCGTTACAACGGGAGTGGTTGGCGCTGTCTCTTATATATTTAGAAGAGCCGGTCAGCGTTACACCGTTATGCGTTACAGCGCCACCGTTATGGTTGGCGCTCTCTCTTATCTAATCTCACCGATTAGACTCGCTTCTGCCACCGGGACAACCGCTTCCCGTATGAAATACAGAATTGAGTTTAATCATCAATAAGATGGCACAATTACTAAATAGTTATTTATGTATTGAAAGCGTAAAGTGCGACTTTATTGCTCGAGCAAAACAGTTATCACGCTGCGCTAAGCGTCGCGTGATAACTGTTTCGCTCGAGCAATGAAGAAGCTTTACGCGCGAATTACATACAACATTTTTTCTACAACACTGCATTTAATTTAGTTTTAATGATTTGTCTTCGCTAATGTCCATTGCTGTATTCCGATTTTTGAGGTTATGAAAATTACATAACCCCAAAAGAAAACGTACTACGCATGGCAAGTTAGCGAGCGTAAAATGAATCTGCTGCTCATGCGCTGTTGCTGAGCGAGCGGAAAAGACTTTTACGCTCGCTCTTCAGAAAACAGCTTTTTTACGATGAGTTTTCAGTACGTAAAGAAGTTCTTTACGAGCAGTTGTAGAAAAAGAAAATTATGTAGGCCTATTCCATCATATCAACAACAAAATCTCCAAGGTTGCAACCTTTTTTGTGAAAAATTCAAAGAAATCTATTTGGTATGGAGTAATCGAAAAAAAGTGGAATAACTGGATTTATCAGCAACTTTCATACTAACATTTTTGTTACAGAACAACAAAACCTTCGAATTTATATCAAATTTCTGTAACAGAAGCCAATATTGTAGCAATATTTCGTGTAATAGCATTGAGAATTATTGATGAAGTTGAATCGATTCTTAAAAGAATTGTATGAATACCTGATTGAATAAGCGTTGACCATTGTGATAGGTACAAAATGTTGACAGATTTATTAGGGTAAAGAATATCGTATAATATACTGCCTTTTTCAAATCATTGGCCTGCAAAAGATAAATTATTATCAACTCATGAAATCACTAGGGGTAAAATTATAAATTCAATAATAAAATAAGGCTAGGCGTACACCGGTTAGTCAAGACAAGATAGGACAAGACGAGATTAGTCACGTTTAGTCGTAATTACGCTGGATGAGCACACACGCAATGACTAATCGGTGTGTGTTGCTTCATAAGCAACTATGTGAAGTACTGTGACTAAACGTGATTAATCTCGTATTGTCTTGTCTTGACTAACAGGTGTACGCCTAGCCTAATAGTGTATCATGGATATTCTAGGGAAGATAATAAAAAGAAGATACTAAGAAGTAGTAACGATAATGCCCGATAAGTAGATGTAGATAATGCCCGTTGCTAAGCTCCGTGTCCCTGGGAGGAAAGCAATACGTCATCGAAAACCGGACTTTGCAGTGTATAAGGCCGTTCGCCCACGGGGCAGCTGCTATATGATTTCAGTCAGCAACCCAGTGTTGCCAGATAACATTTGGCTGATTTTCGGGTAATCTGGTAATCTAACCTATCAGCCAATGTCATCTGGCAACGCTGGGTTGCTGATTGAAATCAGATAGCAGTTGCTCCGTGGGCGAACGGACCAAGATCTCTACTATTTGTAACATGTTTCCATTGAAGTAGGAAATTTTTGAAGTATAGTATTGAATATAGTATTTTGTAGTATGGTATTTAGTATTGTAGTAATGTATTTTCATTGTAGTAGGATAATATTAGTACTTGTCAGTATACATCTAATTTCACTTAAGCAATAAAAGTCCGGCTTCAATGACTTTTTATTGATCAACCTGGATCGCTGAAAATATAAATAGTACAATAATTGAATTTTGTAACTGTTTTTCTTTACCGTGAGCATAAAATAAGCACCTAGGCATCCATAGATCATAATCGCTAAATTCGTAATAGAAAGCACAAAAGCTGAATTGTTCGCACAAATTTTGACGTCCCTGCAACCATAAGAAATTACGGATGATTAGAAAATACACAAACTAACAAAAATAATAATAATTTTATTGAAAATATAACTTGGAAACCAAAATAGAAAATTTTATATTATGTTGAAGCTGTAGCATACTTTGAACAGTATTGGTCACGTTTTCATTATTGGGATTTGAAGTTTTAGTTTTTATTGTTTAATTCAGTTCATAATAGAAATTATGATAGAATAAACTTTAATGAATTATTTGAAAATATTATGATAGAATGAACTGTGATAGTTTATTTAGTTTATTGATAAAAATTATAGAATTTTATAAAAAGTGGAAGCTGTAGGCCTAGCCTACACTCAACATTTTTGGAAAAAACACTGCCTTTACCGCAAGCTTATTATTTAAACTCAAGGCAGCTCGTACATCGGAGCAATAAGCAATAAGCAACTAGCAACACATGGATCATATGATCGTCTACTCTATACAAACAAATAGTCCAATGCACACCTAAAGCAGCTCTCTCAGTGTGCATTGGACTATTTGTTTGTATAGAGTAGACAATTATATGATCCATGTGTTGCTAGTTGCTTGTTGCTTATTGCTTCGTTGTGCGAGCCCACTAATACTCCAAAGTGTGACACTCCAGATTATTAAGCAAAAGTATGGTATGTATACCAATTATAACACTGAATACACATTATAATTATGATTTTAGTACAGAAATAAAAAGTGTGACACATTCATTTTCATGTTGCAATATTCTAATAATATCTCAATTTCAAAATTGAGAAGTTGTAGTCTTAGATTTGTAATTTGGGAGTAATCAAACAGAATCTCTCACAATCTATCATAAAGATAGTTTCTCAGCATGATACTAGATTGAACCGTCAGTATGAATAGCACACTCTTGGCTTCTCACCTATATCCACGACTGAAAACAACAATTAATTAATTAATTTGAAAATGTGAAAATTGAATTTGGGTCTTACCTATATTCATGGCTGCAGCAAAAACAAGAATTAATCTTACTTTGTGTTTCAAGAATAGTGTTGATTATGAAGTAGAAATATTCAATGAAAATTCAATTTGAAATTAATTTCTGATGAAAAATATCTCTTATATTTTCTACGCTTACCTATTTATATTCTGGTGGAAATTCACTATCCGCCTCATATCTCTTCTTAGATTCACGAACATGGATGATGTATGAATGCCGTATACTTGCCAGCCATTCAAGCAGTATTCATCTTCATAAGAAAATTGTTCAGAAAGATTGTCTAAAAGTATGTAGAATATTTCAAAATCGGTCAAAATTTTCTCAGTCGACAGATAGAACGAACTCAAGCTCACAATACCCTCGATAATGAACAGAGTTAATAGAATTGATTGCAGAACGTACATGTAGATGAAAAATGATAGCTTATCAAAATCTGGCGAGAAGTAAGATATGTAAGGTGTGGGCCATTTTGTTGATTCATTTTTCAATTCATTACTATCCAATTTGAATATGGATTTTATTGTGTTTCTTGTTACCATCAGGAACCCCAGTACAGATAGAACCATGAACAGGTTTCTGGCCATACGCTCGGCGTGTTCCCTTCTTTCCCGAAAAGTTTTTTCAATTTTTAACCAGACCTTTTCTTTTCCCACGAATTCGATTCGATCAAGTTGCAGTTGCTTCTCGATTATATCTATCAATTCAACGGCCTCTTCTTTGTTAATCATTCTTCTAATCAAGTTGGAGAATAGAATACAGTTGACCAATATATCAATCATTCCGTTTGTCGACTTTTCAGCATTTCCGAACTCAATATTGATTGCATTCGCCAGGTTAATATTGATTAGAACAAACATTGTCACAAATGCTAGAAACGCGAGAGTATTGTAACTGTTATCGTAGCTCAACAAATAATTGTACTTCCTCAGCAGCTGGGTGCTTTGACTCATTTCTAATCCGAAACACAAAAAAAGGAGATTGCATTGAAGTGAGCTCCTTGAAAACTGACGAGGAAACTTCAAGAATTCTGCCGCCTCATTTTCCAGACGGAAATCTCACCCTTCCCATCCAATAATTATATTTAGGAACATCAATGATTCATATAATTACAACTCAAGTACAGTTCAGTAGCCAGATAATATCCTAGTTTTGAGTTAAGTACACACATTTTGCTATTTTCGTTGTTACTCACCGAGATAATTATTTGCAAATCGCCTTATTTAAAATATAATAGCTATTAATAAGGCAGTTGTTGTAGGAAAAGTATTATGGATATAATGACCTGTCATTACGATCCATAATTTTCCTAATTTACCTCAAAATATAGTTTGATCCTACTGGGAGTTGCTCCACGATAATATTTCCAGTAATATTTTCAATTTGGAGCTGGAGGGCGTTGAGAAATAGATGTTCATTCTAAAAACATTTTGGTAAGTAATGAACACTTCATAAAAGTATTAGATATCAAACACCAAATAGTTCAGTGAATTTCTTCATCCATCGAAAACGTAAGTGTTTATTCTAACGATTTTCCCATGCAATTCAACGGTTTCATGAAATATATTGAAGAATTTCACTAATTTTGATTCTTTTGTATCAACTATACAAGCTTCCTAAATCAATTTAACTTTCCATATTCCAAATATTAGAATATTAATTTCTCTGAAATATCTTCCAAAGTAATTAATGACTCCATACAGTTTCCTCTGTATTGGCTGTTGATCGTGATAATCTAATAAATTGTAATTGTTCATGACGTGATGCATTAAAATGTCTCAGATAAATTATTTGTGTAATGCATTAATGTCGGGTTGCACCAAGCAAGATCAACTTTGATCCAAGATCAGTGCAATGCTAATTAAATGGGATGAGCTGATTCAAAATATGTAGTTGATTTTGTAACTACATAATATTTTTATTCAGCTGATCCCATTCAATTAGCATTGCACTGATCCTGGATCAAACTTGATCTTGCTTGGTGCTACCCAAAATAAGAGCATTAAGGAGTCTGATGATGGCCTACACCAGGTTGAAACGATCGTCACTACGTAAGTGAAAAGTTATTTCTACTTAAAAGTGTTTTTTTTTAAATAGTGTTATTAAGGAGTCGCCATTACAGAAGTTGTCAATTATAATATAATTATAATTTTTGTGGTAGCCATTTAAATTTCTTCCAACATTTATATATTTTTTGTTGTTGTTAAATGCAAATAAAATTAATTATTCATGAATTTGATAAATATATAGTTGAATTCTATCTAGAAATCCTGTTTGGTACTAATATTCATAATAATCATGCAGAAACCAAAGCTTACAGTTCTCGCCACTCGGAGCGCCCGAATCGCCAACTCCGCCCAAGTCTCGGTTCCCACGAGCGGTTAGCAGCGGTCAGCAGCGATTCCATGTGTGGGAAAGAGACAACATCATGCCAGCTATTTTTTGTCTCTCTCCCACACATGGAACCGCCACCGCCCAAAAACGCTCGTGGGAACCGAGACTGTCCCCGTGTAGTAAATAGAGCACTGTGCGTACAAAAGTCTTGCGAACTTCAAGCAATGATTGAAAGGGAAGGTGGCAGTCAGCCAGCCAGCTTACAAGCCAACAAGTCTTTCTTCCATTATTAGGAAGTTTAGATGAAGCGTCTCCAAGAGTCATTAGAGTGTCTCCTTTGTCGACCTGACACCTCCTCCTTCTCCTCCCCCTCCTCCTCCACCTCCTCATTCTTCTTCATCTTCTTCTTCTTCTTCAGCTTCTTCTTCTTCTTCTTCTTCTTCTTCTTCTTCTTCTTCTCTTCTTCTTCTTCTTCTTCTTCTTCTTCTTCTTCTTCTTCTTCTTCTTCTTCTTCTTCTTCTTCTTCTTCTTCTTCTTCTTCTTCTTCTTCTTCTTCTTCTTCTTCTTCTTCTTCTTCTTCTTCTTCTTCTTCTTCTTCTTCTTCTTCTTCTTCTTCTTCTTCTTCTTCTTCTTCTTCTTCTTCTTCTTCTTCTTCTTCTTCTTCTTCTTCTTCTTCTTCTTCTTCTTCTTCTTCTTCTTCTCTTCTTCTTATTCTTCTCCTTCTTCTTTTCTCCTTCTTCTTCTTCTTCTTATTTTTCCTTCTTATTCTTCACCTCCTTCTTCTATTTCTTCTTCTTATTCTTCTCCTTCTTCTTCCTCCTCCTCCACCTCCTCCTCCTCCTCCTCCTTTTCCTCTTATTCTTCTTCTTTCTCTTCTTATTCTTCTTCTTCTCTCTTCTTCTTGTTCTTTCTCCTCCTCCCCACTCCTCCTTCTCCTTCTTCTCCTTTTCTTCTTATTCTTCTTTTCTCCTTCTTCTTCTTCCTCCCCTCCTTCTATTTCTTCTTCTACTTCTTCCCCTCCTTCTTCTTCTTTGTCTTCTTCTTCTTCTTCTTCTTCTTCTTCTTCTTCTTCTTCTTCTTCTTCTTCTTCTTCTTCTTCTTCTTCTTCTTGTTCTTCTTCTTCTTCTTCTCTCTTCTTCTTCCCCTCCTCCTTCTTCTTGTTCTTCTTTGTTTTCTATTTCTTCTTCCTCCTTGTTTTCCTCTTCCTCCTTCTCCCCCTTCTTCTTACTTCTGCTCATCCTACCCCACCCCCACCCATATACTTGCCAGCAATGAAGGCAGCCAAATGGATAGCGAACAAAGAAAGGAAGTGTTGAATTGAAAGTGGAAAGTGCCAAGCTACCCAGCAATGGAATAAACTTCTTTGCCGGGGCAACCTTCCAAATTCGCTAATTGCTCACCAGCCAATGGGACAACGTTTAGCGTCGAGTGGGATATCTTCAAGAGCGCGTATTCAAACTGAGAGTATTATTCATGAGATTGATATGAATACTTCAATGGGTTTCATACCTGCTAGGGATTCCCTCCTATACTTGATGATAATACGCTTTGGAAAATAAAATCATCATTTTAATTTTGAGCTTCAAATTGTTGGCCATTGAGCTAGCTTTCCTTCAACTCCTTCATTATATTATTCAATTCAATCCAAAATCTCTCTAAGATCTTGCCTCGTTTAAGGCCGCAGTTACATTGGATGCGAGTTCGATATGTGTGTCTAGTGTGTGGGAACCTTTCGCTCGCAACTAATAACATAGCATTCAATGTTTTGCGGTGCATCTGCTGACCTTTAACTAATTCCATACCTTGAATTTCTTCCAAATCTGTTTTAACCGCGGCTTGGGAGAGTACAGGAAATGGAGAAGATGAACATACAGAAGAGATGAGAGTTCATACAGAAGATGAACTCTCGGTAGAATAGAACAACCAACCTGATAAAGTTGAGAAACATTATTTTAAGCCAAGAAACAATAGACGAAGTAAAAAAGAGGAACCTTTAGAGAGGAATTAGAGGAAGTTGTCAAGTATTGAAATAGATTTAGAGTAATTTCGTTCATTTTCAAGGGATTGAAGACTCTCATTTGAATATGATACGTGGATGAATCATTAAAGAAAAGAATAGATGACTGAGGGCCGCATTCCCAACGCTGCTCAAGCTATAAATCTAGCTCAACCCTCATTCCGAGAATAGGAAAAGTATAGAAAAAATATTGAACATTTTCAGCTGTTGCGCTTAAGCAGCGTTGGGGAAAGCGACCCTGAGAGTATGAATGAATGAATGAACAAATTGACAAGTAAAGGAGTGGATTAACTAGTTAATTAATCAATTGATTGATGAACAAATGATCGAATGTATAATAAGCAACCTCACTCCAAGTCTAGAAAAAGTCCTCACTACTACCCCCACCCTTTCTCTGAGAACTGCAGCTCCCAACTGGCAGTTAGTGAGTCGAGTGAGGAAGTCCTTCGAATTATAAAACAAAGGGAGCAAGTGTGACTGCACTCAGCCACTGCCATTGTTCTGTGAGGAGCCACTCGACTCCTCATATCGCAACCACTTCTAGTCAATGTCAACACAATTACTCCAGTGTTGTAACTAGGCTACCTCGTGGACTTAATCCTAATACAGTTTGTTGTTGATATCGCCACTGATAAGGCAAGAAGTCAACAAGATAGTCGACGACTGTAGTTCTGGAATTATGAAGCGTCCCTTGTGTTTTACATGTTCGATGTTGATAAGATGTACTTTGATGATACTTTAACATGGTACTCGTTGACAATACTCAATAGGTGTGATTTGGATTTGAGATAATGTTTATCTATTTTATGTCGTATTAGGTGTTATAATAGAGCATGATCAATAGTTTGTCATCAGAAAATGATTATGTTCATAAAGTCTTTGAAATTTGTAGAACGTGCATCCTTCTCTCTACTGCTTCTTCACTTATTTTTGGATCTTCTCCCTACACTTCATATTGTCTTTTGTTATTTTCGTTAATTCATTATAAAGAATTAATTCTGATACTTCTTCTAATTCCTCTCTTTCCTTTTATTCCTCTCTAAAGGTTCCTCTTTTCTACTTCGTCTTATTTGAAATGAAAAACACAGATTTTGTCGTAAAAAATCAAAATCTGTGTTTCTCATTTCAAATTATTATGGAAAGGTTCTATAATCTCAATAGTGACTCTTTAGAATTTTAATTACATTTTTGTTGAAGATCGGAAATAGTACTCTATTTACTCCTAGTCCTTTTCTCGATAGTAACTTTCTGTCACTATTTTCCAATTGCTGGAAAGTCTTCTCCAAGCTTATTCTATTAATTTCCATAATTTTCAATTAGAATAAAATAAAATTGTAATACGTTACCAGGATTTGTGGTATCATAAGAGCAATAATTTTGCAAAGGAAAGTTCAATACTCTATTTATTCTAGAGCTGGTACAATGTCCCAGAACTTCACGTGTGATTCAATAAAGAATTGAAGTGTTGAAAAAACGTCAAAAGAATAAAGAGGGCGCAAGCTTAAGCAAAGCAATAGAAGCAGACTGAGATTGTGCTAGGAAAGTAGGGTTTAAGTAAATAGGGATATGTCACAGTGACCGTTAAAAGAACTCGAATGGTAGCGTGTCATATGAGTACGAAAGTGCGTGAAACAAACAAAAAATAATAAAACGATGAGAAAGAGAGGAGAACGGTGGTACAGAGTGAAGAAGAGAAAGAGCGACGGCGAGATTGTGTGAGTGAGAGAGATAAAGAATGAGAGAATGGCCATTGCTGCCCTCCAGATTTAAAGTGCTTTGAAACGTGACTCTCCCAGGTAACGACCCTATTTACAACTGAGAATGACGGAGAACAGCAAAATGAGAAAGACAAGTTGTTTGTTACTCGATCGATGTCAGCTGTTCTGCTTTAATTTGGTTCTTTCTCCCTGTCTTTCAACTTCTCTTCCGTTGTATCTCATTTCTTACCCACTCTCCAAGTTGTATTTCCTTTGGAAATAACTAATGTAACAGGGAATCAGTCGAATTGCCGTTTAGAAAATAATAACCATATGCTTTTCTGAGCACACAACACCACAAATCTAGTTTCATCAAAAGTCTAGTTTGTTGTTAATTTGTATTTTCGATAATTTTTGTGATTAACATTTAAAAAACATTGTTTTATTCAAATTGATATTAAATGTTATTCGAAATTTATTTTTGTAAAATTCTAGTTTGATTCAGAGAAAAACCTATATATTCAAATATTATAATAACCTGTACTATTGTAGAATATTGTTACAATAATATAGCTCATTTGATATCGATATTTTGTTGTGCGATAATATAACTCTTCTGATACGGTAACAATAATATGTTTTGATAATATCGAATAATTCCACTATGTTTTCATCAAGCTTTTATATCTTCAATTTGTTATTTTGTTATTTTTATTTTCTTCTCCTTCTCTTTGCTATGTTAGCTGTTAGAGCCGCCATTGCTGTTTTTTTTCACGGACCGCCCATTGTAGGAGTGGTTTATCTAGGCCAATGGCAATCGTTCACCTTGATCTAGGTCATTGAACTACCAATCGTAGAGCTCGATCACTTTAAATAAATTCTACTGCTATTAGTTTATAGTTTCAGTTTATCAGAGATTGCTAATGTAAGCTCAAATATTGCTAATATTAGAAGAAGAAGAAGAAGAAGAAGAAGAAGAAGAAGAAGAAGAAGAAGAAGAAGAAGAAGAAGAAGAAGAAGAAGAAGAAGAAGGAAAGTGAGATTAAAAGAAATTGGGAAAATAAGAAGAAAAGGCACAGAAATAAGATAGAATGTGTTCATCAGCTTAGAGCTCAATTTCGTAGAGTCCTTCCTCAGAAACTACAGAGTTACAGAGGCTACAGGCTGTTCATTTCGCTTCTCTCCTTTTAAACTCTCTATTTAACTCCACTCTTCCATTCCTTCTTCATCATGTTCGTCTTCTTCTTTATCTTTTTGAACAGAATTGACGTATCTTGCCGAAAAGCGGCCGAATTAACAGAACATTGAATGAATGGGATAGCCGCCGCAAATACCATTAGTGAATTATTATTATTATCATCATCGTCATCATTATTACTGTGGTACAAACCACGTCGTTGAAACGATGGGCGACTTTCGACTTTTACAAGGACGAAAGAAGGAATACTGTAGATGAAATAGTGGGAAGTGGAGAAGAAGTGGGATAAAGAGAAGAACAATAAGTAGTTGAAGACGAAGAAGAAGAGAAAGAAGAAGAGAAAGGAGGAGAAGAAGAAGGAGAAGAAGGAGATGAACAAGAAGGCGCATAGGAAGGCGGAGAAGGAAAGAAGAAGAAGAAGAAGAAGAAGAAGAAGAAAAAAGTATAGAAGGAAATGAGCAAGAAGAAGGCGCATAGGAAGGAGGAGAAGAAGAATATGAAGGAGAAGAACAAGAAAAGAAGGAGGAGGAGAAGAAGGATGAAAAGGAGGAGGAGGAGAAGAAGAAGCAGAATAAGAAGGAGAAGAAGAAGAAGCAGGATAAGAAGGACAAGAAGAAGAAAGGAAGGAAGAAGAAGAAGAAGAAAGTGATGTAGCGAAGAAAGAGGAAGAAAAGGATGATGATGATGAGGGGGTGGAGTTGGAGGAGGAGTAATAGGAACATAAGGAGAGAATAAAGTTGAAGTAGGAGTAAAGGGGAAGCAACAAGAAGATGAGCAGAAATTGAAGGTAGAAGAGATGTTCAGAAACAAGAATCGTGAGTTCAAGAAGATGAAGAGTAAGGAGAATAAGAAGAAGGAGGGATAGCAGAAAGGTGTATCCTATCTTACATTCTCTCGTCTTCTTACGTCTTCCTTCATTCAACCTCGAAAAGCCATTAGGCGAAAGAAAGATGATTTTCTAAAGTTTAACGAGGTATTTCCTCGCCACCGAATTAATTCTCTATTGCAATTCCTACAATCATTTCCTCTCTATCACTTTGCCTTTCCCTCCTCTTCCAACCTTTCTTCCTATCTTGTTCATCTCTTTCTCTACGATCATAACAGTTACTGAATCACAGTCTTCTCTTACAAGAATGTAAGCTAGAACACAGTCCTCTTCTTCTTTCCCTCATTCATCTTCTTCTTCTTCTTCTTTTTTTTCTTCTTCTTCGTCTTCTCCTCCTTCTTCTCCGTTTGCTCCTCCTCCTTCTCCTTCTTCTTCATCTTTTCTTCTTTTTTTCTCCTTCTCCTCCATCTCTTCTTCTTCTTCTTCTTCTTCTTCTTCTTCCTCTTCTTCTTCTTATCCTTCATTTTCTTCTTCTTCTTCTTCTTCCGACTGCTACTTCATTTCATTTTCTGCACACTTTTCCTGAAATGATTGCTGTTATCGAGCTTTCCATTTCTCGTTTAAGCTTTTCCTCTCGATTTCTTTCATTCCGTCCCATTACATTTGACCCGTTCTCATCTTATAATCACAAACTCATTCAGCTGCAGCCTCATTCCTGTGTTATATCTTCAATAATTTAATAAGAGATTTCAGCAAAAACCATTTCTGATGGGATTCCAGCAGGTTTTTGCTCACCTACTTTCATGCTGTTTTCATCTACTTTTCTACATTTTTTCTGAGTCACACACTTCATGAAATTTACTATTCTCTACACTTTCTATAATTATTTTTCCCATGTCCAGTATCTATGATTATTCTTTCCAATGTCATATATACACAATCGATTTCTTCATAAGATTCTATTCAATTAAAAGCCAAACCATTTACTGCAAAGAGAATTTATCAAGCTTTGTCTAAATACAGAGTGTTTCAAAAAGGACTTTACAACTTTGAAAATGTAAATGAAAATGTAATGAACCAATCACAGAGCACTAAGAGCGCTTTCATAATATGCTAGTCAAAACTTGATGTGTTTTCCTTTAAAACAACTCCAAATCCAGTTCCTATATCTTTTTTAACGAAAATTATATGCATTTTCAAGGTTGTAAAGTCCTTTTCGAAACACCCTGTATAATCATCAAAGCCTCTGTCAAGAAGACAGTATCATAACGCTGTATTATCATCAGAAGCAAAATTGGCTCAAAGTAGGCTTACGCCCCTTATTGATGGAACGATCAAAGTTCACTATTAACTCATCATCATCATCGTATACTGCTGAGCATTCCTGTCTGTTGTCAAGATATTCCTCTACATAGCAGAAGTGTCATTCAGATCGACGACAGCAGCTCCCTGACATGACATGCAATCAAATTGCGATCAAGTGGCTCTTAGCATGTGAACCGCTTGTCAACACTGAAGCCTTCAATATTGTTATTTACCTGGTTGTAATACATGGGTTTGTCAATCGAATCAGTTTATGAATTTTGTCGAAATGTTTACGAAATTAATATAATCAATGGTATATTGAATTCTACACTCTAGCTTCTAGTACAGAGTGGTGCATGAGGAACGCATGTTTTTTCAAAGTGTTATAAGAACTTTTATTTTCATCAAACATTTATCTTACTCACACCAAAGTACTAAGTAAATAATTTGATAATTTGTATGAAAAACGCCAAAATTCTTGAGTTATTTTTTAAAATTACATAGGAAAGATAGCGCCCTTGATGCGTTAATGATCATTGAATTGGTCCATAACTTTTGATACAGCAGCAATTTTTTCATGTATTGCAGTATTCAAATAATCTCCAATTGAACGATATTTGATATTCAAAGTAAACTTTGAATTCCAAGTGAAGAAGAATCACATGCCAATACGCTCGACTTAGAACTCTCTACTAGAGCTCCGTTGAACGACAATTGCAGATTTATTCTATTTTAAATATTGTTCAACAGCAAATACGTGAGGTTGCAAGGTCAATTGCGCCATTTTTACTAAAACTGGATACTTTAACCTACAAAATGGTGTCGCTCGGCGGTCACAGACAGCTACACTCCACTGATACTATCCTACTCAAATCTACTGAAGTTATTGAACTAATAAATTTTGAATGATTCTATCAATAAAATTGATTAATTTCTCTTTTTCAGGTATTTGCAGTGAAATATTTCCCGGTTATTTTGTGAGTATATGGAAATTTTAAACTTTATTATCGAATTTCTACACGACAATTTCACTTCCTCCCTCTCATAGTGTGACTAGTTGCCTAGAAACACACTAATTACGAAGATTTTACATGAAAATTTATAAGCATTTCGAATAATTAGTACGAACAATATGATAAGTGATTGATTAAGTGAAGTTTTTTACTGTTCAGCTTCACGCTTTGTTATCACTATTCAATCAATCAATTCAAGAGAGAGAGAGGAAAGAGAAAATGATAAAGTGGAAGAAGAAGAAAAAGGAGAAGAAAAGGAAGAAGAAGAAAAAGAAGAAGAAGAAGAAGAAGGGAAGAAGATGAAGAAGGGGAAGGAGGGGAAGAATAAGGAGAAGAATAAAAAAAAAGAGGAACAGACTCTAGCCTGGTCGTCCACTAGAACCGTTTTTGTCAGAAAATGACCGACCATCCGAAATGCTAATATTGAATCAAATGGCCAGCGGTTCGGACATTCGACGCTTACTGACATAAACGTTCAAACCATAACCACCCAACTTTAATATAACCCCTGATAAAATTATTGACCCAAAAGTTGCAACGTTCCAATGAACGACTTGGCTGATAGATTAATTCAATCTACGTATCTAAATTCACACTTAACAAATTCAGACAAACATATTCAGTCCACTTCTCGGAAATTTTGTTATTGTAAGCTTACAAAATAAACAGAGACATTCCATTGTTATTCCTCACATGGACCAACTCAAATGCTATTTGCGTTACCTACATACGTGTAGCAATACGTATTTAACATAGGCTGCATGAATGTCCTCGAAAATAGGAGTTTTGCACGGTTTCAGTTTGAGTTTTGAAGCACGTAGGCCAATTCTGGGAACCGCCTCAATCTAGATTAAGCTCACGGGTGGTTGAGAATCATTTCAGTTAACTTTTTGAGTACGAAACCTGCTATTGCGTTTGAATAACCTCTTCCTGTTAGAAGTTACTACGTTTTGTAGTAACTTGGTAAACGCAATTTGGAATGTTTCTCAAGTGACCCCTGTCTCCGGAATTGATTAGAGACTGTTTACATGAAGTTGGCGCGTTCGGCTGACACTGTTGTTGGATGGGTGACCTCAGTGTAACCTACCAACCCAACAGAGTTGAAACGCTTTGTGTCACACTGGTGTCGGGAACCGGGTGGTACCATTCTGTTTTCGCCGTTCGTTGAAATGGCAAGGTCAGCGTTCAGTTTGTGCGTCTAATTTCGATGTATCGACTTTTCGATGGTCGACTACGAATCGGCTAGGCTTCCAATATGATTGAAGTTATCAGACGATTATTTGTTTACAAGAGTTGCAGAACAGAGTTGATTAACTTGATTGTTGTAAAAAATATTGTAGGAGGTCTATAATATTACTTTAATTAATATATTATTAATTAACCTATAATTGATATATCAGTCTATAATTAATCTATTAGCCTATGTACTTTTTGAATTCCAAGTATAACTCCGGAACTAAAAAAAGGCATACAGAGGAAATCTTTAAGTTCCAGTAGTAGTTGAGAAGAAACTCATATATTTCTGAGATTACTGAGATAACAAAAATATAATTCACAATGTGTATTGTGATTTGTGTATTATAAT
Source organism: Laodelphax striatellus (assembly GCA_017141395.1). NCBI lineage: Eukaryota > Metazoa > Arthropoda > Insecta > Hemiptera > Delphacidae > Laodelphax > Laodelphax striatellus. The sequence continues at coordinate 2,239,930 of CM029534.1, read as the reverse complement.
GTTTATTCTCATATGGAATAAAAATCCTCTCCCAGTACTATTATATTCCACAATGAATCCTAATGCTAATTATTATTGCTGCGATATTTTACTGGCCTGATATACAGAGTGATCATAATGTCCCTTGTATTGAAATATACAATGAAACACTAAATTACTCGGAAACAAATTATTCACTAAACAACAACAAATTATTTTTACAAAACACAATATATCACCATTTACTGCGGAGAGACTTTATGATCACTCTTTATGTATTCAGTTTCATATTATAGTTTGAAATGAAATCAATCACGGACTGCTGTAATTGAATTCCGATTGATTGCATTATTTATCCTGAATTTTTCTAGAAATAGAATCCTTGTAAGAGTACAATTTTTTTGGATTGGAACCGTATAGTAAAAAAATAATCTGTATAAAAGTACTGTTATTCATCCTCGTATTGGGTTGAAAGTTCCCTTCCAATAAACACGAGGATATAAATCCTATGTATTTCCCCCTACATTTCATCGTATGATGGAACAAGATAGAATTTATCTGAATACTCTAATTTATCCTCGTATTGACTGTAAAATTCTCTCCTAGTGCTATTCCATTCATAGAATGAGAGAAGTTACAAATTATCCGAATACAAGAGTACTGTGATTTGTTGACGTCTGGACTAGAAAATCCTGCACTATTCAGTGGAGATAGTTATCGAACAATAAGATTGATGTCCCGGACTGCCTTTCATCAACAAGTATTCAGCCTCTGAATGTAGAAGCCTATCCTGTGCACCTCAAAGCAAGTTGCTCCCGATCGATTAATCCTTCCAACTTTCTTATTTCTCTATGTCGTTCTCCTCTTTATTTCTCTTTCTTTTCGACCAACATCTTCTTCTTCTCTTCTTTTTATTCTGCTTCTCCTCACCTCTTTTTCTTCTTCTCCTCCTTGTTGTTCTTCTTCTTCCGTCCTCTTCCTCTTCTGCCTTCTTCTTCTTCTTCTTCTTCTTCTTCTTCCCTCCTCCTCCTTCTTCTTCTTCTTCTCTTCTTCTTCCTTCCTTTATCTCCTCCTCTTTTCTTTTCTTCTTCTTCTCTTCTTTACAAACTTCTTCTTCTGTTACTGGACATTGATAAGTTCAACTTCTCTTCTAGTCATATCTTCTTCTTCTTCTTCTTCTTCTTCTTCTTCTTCTTCTTCTTCTTCTTCTTCTTCTTCTTCTTCTTCTTCTTCTTCTTCTTCTTCTTCTTCTTCTTCTTCTATTTCTTCTTCTTCTTCTTCTTCTTCTTCTTCTTCTTCTTCTTCTTCTTCTTCTTCTTCTTCTTCTTCATCTCCTTCTTCTTCTTCTTCTTCTTATTTTATTTTTCAAGATTAAATCTTCATCGTCTTCATCTTCATCTTCATCTTCATCTCCATCTTCATCTTCATCTTCATCTTCATCTTCATCTTCTCATCTTCATCCTCATCTTCATTCTCATCTTCATCTTGATTTTCATTTTCATCTTCATCTTCATCTTCCTCTTCATCTTCATCTTCATTCTCATCTTCATCTTCATCTTCATTCCCATCTTCATCTTCATTCCCATCTTCATCTTCACACCCTGTGTGGTCTGTCTATGTTTCCGCTATCTTCTTGCAAGGCTGGATGCCGACACGAAACCCAATATCGAGAGTCGACGGGTGATCCATTCACACTGAGCTAATTCAGTTTCAAACCCAATTATTCTCACTATTCTTGTTCTTGTTTGTGTTCTTCTACTTTTTCCACTTATTCTTCTTCTTTTTTCATTGTTTTGTGGAAGCTCAGAATTATAAAAACCAACACTGGCAAAGTCGAGAAGTAAGATGTCTGAAGTACAAAGTGAATCACTCAACATTACTCTTATGATCTCAATAATTGTTATATTAACAATATAAAATAATTAACAATACATACATTCCAAGTACAGGTGCTTCATCGAAATGAATCTTCCATATCAACGGATTCAGAAATGCCATCGTGTTTTTCAGGGAATATGTTATCTTGGAGACTGACATTTTTCACATTTTCTCAATATAATTTTATTGACAACCTTTAAAAAGTTACCAGAAAAGTGAAAGAGAAAAAGTTAAAAGTTAAAAGTTAAAAAGTTGAAGTTCAAGTTCAAGTTGAAAGTTGAAGTTAAGAGAAAAAGTTACGAAAAAGTGCGTAGAGAGAAGAACGAAAAAAAATACCTATATAGACCTATATACCTATATAGACCTAACGTGTTTATATTCGTCCAAGGATGTGTGAATATCAGTGAATATCAATGTGAATCCATGGAGAAGGTGATAATGAGAGTTTAGTTTAATGACAGCTTAGTGAGCAGAAACAGGTATTACATAAACTAATCTCTATTTAACACCATCTCTCTAATACAATCTTTTAATTCACGTTTTAGTTTAATCTCTCTCTTAATTTAATTTCATGTCTGTGTTCATAAATAATCTATCTCTCTTTAATGGTAAAACCATCTATTTTCCTATTCATTGAAGCAACAAATCAGACGGCAGAAAAGCATTGGTTGTTATAGTGACCAATCAGGATAAAATCAATAATCATTGTTAATCTACTTCAATATCAATGAAACCGATCCCAGTTTTTGTCATTCATATCCTGTCTCCTGCCAACAATACAATTTTAATAAAACAGAAGCTAATTAGTGAGATATACATCTGCAATGTGCGAGCGAGTAGGCTGCAACTGATGCTTTGTAATTAGCGAATACTCTCCCGACGTCTGGCTACATACATACGCAACGCAAACGCACACATACATACGCAAACGCATACATACATACGACGTCAGAATACATACGCAAATTGCAAACTGATCTCTTTAAACAGAATGCTTGTATTGTTATAATATTCTGCTTTAACGTGTCATGCCGTTGATATTCTCTCCTTCAATAAGCAAATGAATACTATCCTCCATTTTATATTATAGATAACATGCATAATATACAGATTATACTGTTGTAATGAGTATTGGCTTTCGTGATGTAGGTATTTAGACTATAGGAGATGCGAGAATAAAAAAATATTTTCATACATCACATTAGGCAACTATAAATGAGCTATATCATTATTTTGTTATAGATTCAAACATGGTCAATATTTTACTTACAGTATTAGAAAGCGTTCGAAAAACTGTATAGAATACGTTCTAAGCTACTACTTTCGGTTGAAAACACAGGGGGCAAGTTAGGCAACCGGTTTGACATCCTAAGAATTTTGTACAGTATGTTGGGTGCTCGCTCAGATTGAGGCCGCTTCATAGCCAAAGCCACAGTACACGTTCTGTATTGAACCAGTCCAGAAGCAAGGGGCAGAGTATGCAACCTTGCAGCAAACTTTTCTTGCATCAAGCAAGATTGCAACAAGTAACCAGAATCAGTATAATATTCAACTGATTCAAAATAATAATTTATTCCGGTTAGTGCAACCCAACACAGGTTCTTCTTGAAAGTATTCAGAAGGACAGCACATAAAATAATTATTAAAACAAAAGTAATAAACATTTCATGGGCTTGAAAAGAGTATAAGAATTTCCTTGAATATGATTTCTATCTTCTAATAGAATTTAAACTCAATAATATTTCATCAAACTATAATATTGGATGTGATTTTTCCACATTAATCAACCCTCCACGTGACTTAGGTAAACTTAGTAAAACACTATTTTTCCTTCCTTGAGATTGAACTCGATCTGTACACATTAGGCTAGGCGTACACCGGTTAGTAAAGACAAGACAAGACGAGATTAGTCACGTTTAGTCACAGTAATTCACATAGTTGCTTATGAAGCAGCACACACTGATGCAATGACTAATCGGTGTGTGTTGCTTCATAAGCAACTATGTGAAGTACTGTGACTAACCGTGACTAATGTCGTCTTGTCTTGTCTTGACTAACCGGTGTACGCCTAGCCTTATTTGCAATTAATTTCAATGTTTAGCTAACTTTGGAGAAAAAATTCTGTGTGATAAGCATTGATCGCACGTGCATCAGAATTTGAATAGTTCCATTACGGTAGTTGAGCTCCATTTAATGACTCTCCTTGGTCGTTTGAACTACTCTAAGCTTTTATAGTAGTTTCCTCTATTGAAGAACTTTATTATTAAGTGCTTTCTAAGTATATTGAGTACTTACTATTTACCGTCTTGCGAAAAGGTAGCATTCACCTACTGCATCAATGCTATTAAAGCAATTTAAATTTGACCTATTTAAAACTGATTTGATAGTTCTAAAACGTTTAAATCAGTCATTTCTCCCTACTCAGTACATGATATCCTAAATAGTAACCGCTTATCGCAATTGAAATCTCTCAACACGATACCATTCAACTAATTCCCTACTTTCACAATATACATGCATTTTTTATCACGCTTTCTGAGCTACGGTACCAATTAAAATATTCAAAGTCGTTTACTTTTATATTTTTTAGCATTCAAATTCTATTATGATAGATTAAAGTCTCTCTTTTCCATGGTCTTTTAGATTTTCTTTACATTCTCAACGTGATATAGTTCAACCCTTTATCTGCATCTATAAGAAAGGCTTGGCGTACACCGGTTAGTCAAGACAGGAAAAGATGAGATTAGTCTTGTTTAGTCACAGTAATTCACATACTTGCTCATGGAGCAGCACACACTGATGCAAATGACTAATTGGTGTGTGTTGCTTCATAAGCAACTATGTGAAGTACTGTGACTAAACGTGACTAATCTCGTCTTGTCTTGTCTTGACTAACCGGTGTACGCCTGGCCTAATTATGCAGTTATCATGTAGGCCTACAGTAGTTTTTTCAGTGAAGACCGCAATTATTATGTATACGTAATTATCAGCATTACTTGAATCAATGTACTCAGCAAATTAGTACTATTTTCTATAGATTGTCATTTATATCCATAGTAGCTTTCAACCGTTAATAAATTGTGTTTATCAACAAAATCGGAAAGAAAAATGGGATTTTAAAGCTCTTCATTCAAAAAATTCGATCAAATAGAATCAAAATGACATTCTATCGATGAAATTCTCATTTTGTTATAAAATCATCTAATCACTAACCTACAATGAAGCTATTCAATATGAATCGTGAAGTTATTATCACAATATCAATAAATAATTGGGATAATATTATATTTTTGCCATTCAATACGTCTTTGTACAATAAGCTTCATCATTTGTAATTGAAACAAAAATTATACGGAACATTTCAGACAGTAGGCCTAATGTAATCAATATATTGACCAATATCATAGGTTGCACTGTCTTCAAGCCACTGATAATGAATAATATCTTGATAAGAACTGTAAGTTCGATTTGAAAATATGGATCATAAGAAAAATAATCACACGCATAATTATTATTATTAAGCTTATGGCTTTTTTTGGCGGAGAGACACTTTCGAGTGTTTCGCCTAGCCTAATCATCTAATTTTCCCTAATGGGAAATATGGGAAACATATAGGTTAAGAAGTCCAACACTGAATTTCAACTTATTATATCAGTCAATGATAATGACTTTTCATATGCAATGACTTTTTATGTCAGCCTAAGCTTGAAAACAATGGCATGCATACACGAACAAATTTATTCCAGTAAAATTTCAAATGTAAATTAGTTTCAGGTTCTCTATTTGAACATGTATTTGCATATGTAGATGTGGGTGTAGAAGGATAGATTGAGGAAACTTTTGTTATCAACTTCATTTGAGACGGGTGGAGGGTAACGGGACGTTGGGGGGAAGGGGCGTGTGTCAGGAGACCGTTGGTATTATTTATTCAAAAAGTCCAAGGATACAGACTGCATTTGGAAGTTACTTGTGAATTGGAGTGTGAGTCGGGTCTGTCTCCATTTCATCTTAAATCATGCTACTTGGTGGATATTTGGGATTTTATTTTGATTTAAAATGATTAGATTTCGTCCATTGTTACTAGGAATTCACGAATTAGTGAATGAACTAGTTACTACCACCATAGACTAACTAAATAGTAAGTTGGATTTGTATTATTTCTGCTACCACCATTAACATGTGAAAACAATTGAAATTCTGTGGTTGCAAAGCACTCAGTACCTACTGCTATCTGCCGGCAAAATCCAGAAATACAACACAGTACCTTGTTGACCAATCAGAGAAGAGAAGGAGGAGCTTAGAGTGGTGGGAAGAAAAACAGAACGAAGAACCCAGTACCTACTGCAACCTAGCGGCCGAATCCATAAGTACAACGCTGAGCTTTGTTGATCACCAGAGAAGAGAGTAGGCGTAGGTTGGAGGTATGGCGGTAGGTCCCAGTTTGTAACTTGTTCTTATTCTTTACTCTTTCTTTTAAATCTTCTCCCTCTCATTTTCTATTTCTTTTTTCTTTGTTCTGTCTTATTTCTTTGCTTATTTAAATAATAAAGTTATTGAAATAATTTGCTTATTTATTTAAATAAGCTTCTCTATATCGAAACCATAAAGTAAAATTACACAAGTATATTATCCTTGTAATGATAAAAAATGCTAGAATAACCATTTTCATTTAAAAAATTACGTAATGTTTCTGGAAAATAACCTAATAATAATAATATTGAATTTCTCAAAGACTTTGCGATCTCCTTAATATTGATGCTGATTCCCTTTTTACATTTTATACAGATTTTCCCTATCTTTGAGTTCTTCAATGATAATAAAAATTCCTTAATAGCCTGTTCCTTCAGAGAAATGATGGAACGTATTCAAAAAATAACATACAAAAATAAATTTTCCAAAGGTTTTGCGATCTTCTGAACGCTATAATAGTTGATTTCTTGGTACATTCTATAGAGATTTGCCCTATCTTTGAAGTTGTTTCTAGGAAAATGAGCGCCGCACTAAAGCCTCTTATCAAAAACCCTTTGGTTATAGTGGAAATCTGCGCAAAATATGTTTGTTTTCTCAGGGAAAAGTCGGAGACTTTCAAAGAATTCCGGCAGAGAATGGCAGGGCAACAAGAGACTTGCTGTTATGTTGGGTCGCATTGGGATTACACTTTTAAGAGAAGAGAATGTGAGATAGAGAGAAAGATAAAAAGAAAGAGCGAGTAAGAGAGAGTGAGAGAGGAAGAGATTCTTTGAAGTGCTTGTTTTGAATAGAGCTGCCCTGTAAGACACGTCTACAGTGTATTCTCTAGTGTATGACACAAAAGTGATACTCTTAAAAAAATGCTGGTTTGAAGATTTTTTGTTTTAAAATTGTATCATTTCCACCCTGAACTCCTGTAATAGCTGTATAATCAAGACTAAAAATCAAAACTCACTTCATTAATTGAAATCAAAAATGAAGCAAAAGACATGCTTTGTAAGGCTAGACGTACACCGGTTAGTCAAGACAAGACAGGACGAGATTAGTCACGTTTAGTCACAGTACTTCACATAGTTGCTTATGAAGCAACACACACCGATTAGTCATTGCATCGGTGTGTGCTGCTTCATAAGCAGCTATGTAAATTACTGTGACTAAACGTGACTAATCTCGTTTTGTCTTGTCTTGATTAACCGGTGTACGCCTAGCCTGAAAGTTCAAGATTTAGTTTCTATCATTAGTGTTCATAATCAATACTGTGACTGGTGGCGGAAACCGAATGACCACATTTGAAAGACGGCTGGCTTATGAATGGTTGGTGGGGGAAGACCGTTCAAGGTCACATTCTGTAGCCCGTATCGGGAAGTTCAGTTTGCCATGGCTCGCTGGAGTGTTGAACACAGATCGTTCGCCGTGGAGGCATTTTTTCGTAATTTTTTGGCCCATCTATACTACCGTTTCCCTCCATTGGGAGCCTGGCTAATCGTTAGTAAGGCTAGTCAGTCACTCCCTATATTTTGGAGGCATATTAAATTGTTGCATTGCACTATACTGTATAGCTGCTTAACACAATGTTATCCAGCAGTGCTTTGTTCCCATCACTGGGTTGCGAAGACTAGCTTATGGTTGAGATGTCAATGTGCTAACCACACGTTACATCTTTTCTGGTTAATGATCATTCACCTCTGCTGATGCAGTCAAGTGGCAACCAGCTGGTAGGCCTAAGCCCACATAGGGCTGTTGAGCCATTGACAAACAAACAAAAAAAAAAAATCTATACTACCGTACTATATTACCTTCTTATCAGCTCTCACTAACAGCAGATTGCACGAAAGCCAATCGAATTTAATCGCTGTAGAATGATAACGGCATCTGACGCAACATAAAATAATCTTTATTCATCAGCATAGAACCAATACTTTATTCATACGGCCCAATGTCCCTTTTCATCTCAGTATAATGGAGTTATCTTACGTCATATTGCATTCATTTGGTTACTGTGTCATACAAGGTCTTCCCACTAACATTATTGACCCACAAACCTAAAAAGGATTCAAGATCCATTCAAAATAACTGAGCGCGAACATTCCAAAGCTTCAATGTCCTTCGCGAGATGCACTGCGAATCTTCTTCTAATCTTCAGAACCAACTCATTGCTCGGCCTATATACAGCACAAGCCGAGTCTTGAGAGAAGAGTCGGCTTTCATAAATAATTCATGAGCTTTCCGTTGGTTTCTGAGGGATTTAGGAGGCGCTTAGCTCTCGCAATTAAATTTTCATTTTTATGAGGCATTTCCTACGCTATTTCTTACTACAATGAGTCTTGGTTGCTGCGTCTTCTTGGCATTGACGCCTGTTTCAACACAATTACGTCTTGATGGAGGCACATTTGTAATTTTAATAGAGTCTAGAACATAGGCCTACATCCATTGGGATAACTGTTTCTCGTTTCAAGCGACTGGATTTCATTTTGAAAACTTTGTTCAAAGTTTTTTAATTTATGCTATGTGAGAGTAGCATTTTGAGAGTATGTATCTTCAAGTAGATGTTGTTGTATTTCTTGAAAAAATTTCTATTACCAGAATAATTATATTCATGACATGAGATATCATTGATATAAATATAATATTTCTATCTATCGTCTAGCTGTTGTTAGCGAGTGTTTCCATGAATAAAGGCCCGTATCCACCACCGTTTACACTGATTTTAATAAAACCTATAGTCCGATTCACGCCAAGAAGTCAGCATTGTTTATATGAGGAGCATTGATGCCAAGTTTCATTGAGAGAGAAAGAGAAAACTGCATTAAACCTGTTTGTTGGGACTGTGTGCGGCAACTATGCACAGTTTGAATAGGATAGAGACATCAGCAACTGCCTTGTGCTGAACAAGGATAGCAAACTCCCTTCTAAGCAATGCTGACTTCTTGACGTGAATCGCACTATAGTTCAAACTTGGACAAACTGTGAAAAAACAGTTTCAACTAGATTCAATCTGAGGATCTGTATTTGAAATTCGATTTGAACTAAGTTTAGTTACACTTACGAAAATGGTGTATACTGGCCTGAGTTGATCATATTCGAAGCAAAATAAATTATAATTTCTGACCAGTTTTCAGGTTATTTTGTTGTTTCTCTTGAACTCATCATATTGCCGTCTCTCTTCTTGAACAAAGTGATATTGTTGATTTTTTCTCAATGTGGTAATATTATTATTCTCAAATCACGGTTTCTAAAATGAGAATAAGTATTATAATACTCCAGTTATCTACCATGTATTTGAGTACTCAACTCATATACCTACTCTGTTTAAATCAATCTCAGATTTCCTCAAACCTTTTCTTCGTTTATTATAGTTGAAGAACCAACAAGAATAGACAGAAACCCCGATTGTGGTTAGACAAGCGTCTTTGCTTGGAAACTCGATCTGAGTAGCCTAACTAAAAGAACTCCACTAGCTTAGAGTGTCTGTGTTATGAGTGCCGAGCGTAGATAGGATAGCCAAGAGTGGCCCTAAAGGAATTAGCATTGACTTAGAAGCCCCGCTAGAGCTACGATGAGCTGGTCAGCTGTATAGTCCCCCGTGTGTAGGGGGGGTGAGGGGGTGTTACGTCCTTCCCGGTGGGGGGGGTACAGACCCCCCGGGGGTCTGGGAAATGGGAGGGGGATCCCCGGGGAGCGTAACCGCTTTGTTGGGTCTCTCATTCATTGGTTTCCCGCTGGTCCGCCGACACTTGTAGAACAGCTCTTACAAATGTGAAAATCCTCTGTGTACGTGGCATGTTCGAAAAGTATCGAAAGGTTGAAACCGAGAGTAGCCTACTCTGTGATATGAGGCTATTTTAGATTTTAGATTATTTAAATGGATAGATTATTAAATGGTAATAGATTATTAGATTTTAGATTTTAAATTATTTGTATTAGTGAATTTTTTCTGTAGGCTAAGCGTTATTGTTTGATCTTTGATAATAATTTGAAGATAGAAGTTGTTCAGCGGTTGAATTTATATTTTGTTGTATGGAGGATTTCAAGTATTTAGATGATATTTTAGCAGTGACTATTATAATTATTGGTTTATTCGTTTCTTGTGAAACTAGTATCCATGATTATTAGGCTAGGCGTACACCGGTTAGTCAAGACAAGACAAGACGAGATTAGTCACGTTTAGTCACAGTAATTTACATAGTTGCTTATGAAGCAGCACACACCGATGCAATGACTAATCAGTGTGTGTTGCTTCATAAGCAACTATGTGAAGTACTGTGACTAAACGTGACTAATCTCGTCTTGTCTTGTCTTGACTAACCGGTGTACGTCTAGCCTTATTCAAAAGAGATGCGAAATAGCATTACTTATGGTCAATGGTTGCAATAACTACTTATCAGCGTGCTCTTTTGTACCCTGATAACATAGTTCAATCTTAAAAATCAGGCTATTAGATCAATAGAATATTTTTGGAAACTTAAGCTTTTTTCTGTTAATAAGATTGAAAAGAAGAGAGGATAGAGCATTGAAAACCTAGGAAGAAAGCAGCCGACTTTGAAATATTAATGGAAACATACTTCAACATAGCTTCACTCTCGAATAACATAAATTCTTTTTCAAGACCTATACACACAATTGTGTATATTATCAAATGCTTCATTCAATTTCAAATACTATTCACTATGTCAAAGAACGTCGACCAATCACAGAAAAGTACACTCCCCTCGTAGTAAACGTCCATTCCCATACCGCAATGTAATTGGATGATGCCAACGCCATTTTGAATGGAACCATTGTGACCAATAGGATGCGTCAAGATGGCGGCTGAATTTCAGTACGAATAAGCTGTGTTGAGCCGTTGTTGTAAAATATTAAATTTCTCATCAAATCTCAACCGATGAAAGTGAACTACTGTATTTGAAATATTAGCTTCTTAAAAAATTAACGTTCTATCACTCTTTTTCATTGTCTGTCGTTAATTAACTTTAGGCCGCTTGCACAAATGTCAATTAATGTTAACCTTTGATTACTCATAAGAATCAATATTGTGAATTTTAGATCGAGCTTATCATACTTCATCGCAACTCAGGACCGCTTTCTCCAACGCTGCTTAAGCAACAGCTGAAGCTCAATATCGACTTTTCCTATTCTTCGAATGGGGCTTAAGCTAGATGTATAGCTTAAGCAGCGTTGGTGAACGCGGGCCTCGGACTTGCAAATCATTCAAGAGAGCTTTCAAATATAGCAGGATCCTTTTAACTTGTCAGAAAACAATTTATGATTTTAGGAGCAATATCACAATACTTAACCTACAAATGCTGAATCTCGCAGATTATTGAAAAGGTCTTTTAAAAAGTTATTCTTTGAAAGGTCTTCTTTAAAAAGGTCTTTTAAAGACTTTGAAGGTCTTTAAGACTTTTAAGCCTTTTGATTATTGTGTCGAAATCACTGTTTTATTATTACCGAAACAGCTTATTTCTGACAAGTTAAAAGGATCCTGCTATAGTCTCGAAAATCATCCAAGAGAGCTTTCAAAATTTATGATCAGAATGAAACGTATTCAAATGATAGACTTGTGACTCAAATACATGCAACCCACGGCTGGAATTTTGTCTTCAAGAAGAAAGCTTTGAGAAACATAAACTCAATCAATCAACACAATTTTTATTGCCAAAAATGAAACTATACAACAAATACCTGTAATAGAGGGGACTCTCCTGTATTACGTAACTTGTAGGTTTGATGAAACAGGCATCTGACTTTCTTTTAAAATTTGACCACAATATTTCATTCTTTCACTGTCATTACTTTCAGAAACCAGTCTATCTTTTCAATGTGTAATCTTCGTTGAGAGAAGAGAACGAACTCTCGAAGAGTGATGATAATAATCATTAGTGGAGGAAACGTTTGAATTGAGCAGTGCAAGAGTTAGCCCGCAGTTAGCAGCGAACGTTTCCAAATGAATGGAGCAGAATCAAGCGCTTTCAAGTCCACTCAAGTGGACAATGCTTAACCTCCGACTGTGAAAAGCGGTTGTTAATGAAGAACAATTATTTCACGTCATTCATGAAGGTCGACCCTTGAAATTACTGGACAATTTCCAACTTGCATTGTTGTTTTACGTTTCGGATGATCTCTATTCTAAGCCTATTCATTTTTACGGTATTTGGATTGTTTAATGTTATATTAAATATAACATTTCATATTTTCAATAAAGCTGTTACCGAAGCCTTGATAATCCTTAGCAGACGATTTCTATTCTAAACCCTCTCCATTTTTATGGTATTTGGATTGTTTAATGTTATATTCATATTTTCAAAAAAGCTGTTACTGAAGCCTTAATAATCCTTGATAGTCGAAAGCGTATTCATTCAATGGGATTTCTATTGTATTGTGTTATATGCATATTTATTTTCAGTAGAGCAACAATAATACTGAGGCTGATTGCCTTGATAATACTTGATAGCTGATTAAACGAGATTCAATTGAATTTAACCGCCGTAGAATGGCATCATTACACGGGGCTTAATAGGCATTGTTTCCGTTAGTTCATGTCATTATACTGCGTTGAGATTCAATAGGTTGAATTCCTCACATTTCGACGGTTTATTATTGAGCCTGTTGTTTATTTCTTTAATGATTGTAATGATTACATAAATATTCTGTTAATAATGAATCCCACATATAACATTGAACATCACTATCAGTAATCATATGGTTGAGTAACAAACATTCAAGACTGCTCTCGGATGGGTGACCGATACAAAAAATAAGGCGAGGTGGAACCTACCCGTAAGGGTCTCCCCACCGATAAAAAGCCATACGATAAAATAAATAATAATACTATCAGCTTATCACATGTAACTAAATCTTGAATGGATTGTAAAAATTTTTGTTAAGTCTTTGTAGTCTATGTAACGGAGTCATTATTTCTTTGCGATCCATCTCACATCTCATTTGCTGCAAAGCGAAACGAAAGTACGAGAGACTTTGCCGGAATCATGGAGTGGAAAAACTGTTGCACTTATACAGTGGCCAGCCGCTATGACAGATTGCAAAGAAGAGAAATCGATGTCTGAAGAGACAAGAAACGATCGACGGAAGCAAAAAGAAGCAAATGTCGGAGTGCCAACGACAGTGACTAACGACAGTCGAACTTTACCCGCAAGAAACTGACTGCAAAAGTACGCACCAAATCATGTCTCGACATAATTATCTTCCTTTTCTCTCTTTTTTCATTGCCTTTCCTTCTTCCGCATCCTTCAATCATCTTCATCATCACCTTGTCTTCGTTCTTCTTCTCCTTCGTCTTCTGCTTCATTATTTTCAATTTTTCTTGTTCTCCTTCGTCTCCATTTTCTGCTTTTCCTCTTCTTCTTTTCTACTTCTTCCTCTTCTTCTTTATCTTATTCTTCTGATTCTTTATCTTTTTATTCTTCTTCTTCTCCTTCGTCTCCTTCTTCTGTTTTTTCTCCTTCTTCTTCGTTTTCTTCTTCTGCCCCTTTATCTTTTTATTTTTCTTCTTCTCCTTCGTCTTCTGCTTCTTTACTTTTTATTTTTCTTCTTCTCATTCGCCTCTATTTCCTGCTTTTCTTCTTCTTTTTCTTCTTCTTCTTCCTCTCTTTCTTCTCCTTGTTCATCTTCTTCTTCTGCCTCTTTATCTTTCCGTTTTCTTCTTCTTCTTAGTCTTCTGCTCCTTCATTTTATATTTCTCTTCATCTCCTTCGTCTCCATTTTCTGCTTTTTCTTCTTCTTCTCCTTCTTTATTTTCTTCTTCTGCTTCTTTATCTTTTTACTTTTCTTCTTATCCTTCGTCTCCTTCTTCTGTTTTTTCTCCTTCTTCTTCGTTTTCTTCTTCTGCCTCTTTATCTTTTTATTTTTCTTCTTCTCCTTCGTCTTCTGCTTCTTTATTTTTATTTTTCTTCTTCTCATTCGTCTCCATTTCTGCTTTTCTTCTTCTTTTTCTTCTTCTTCTTCTTCCTCTCCTTCTTCTCCTTCTTCATCTTATTCTTCTGCCTCTTTATCTTTCCGTTTTTCTTCTTCTTCTTCGTCTTCTGCTCCTTCATTTTTTATTTTTCTTCATCTCCTCCGTCTCCATTTTCTGCTTCTTCTTCTTCTTCTCCTTCTTTATTTTCATCTTCTGCTTCTTTATCTTTTTATTTCTCTTCTTTTCCTTCTTCGTCTTCTTCTTCTTCTTCTGCCTCTTCATCTTTTTATTTTCCTTCTTCTTCTTCTTCGACTTCTTCTTCTGCCTCTTTATCTTTTTTTCTACTTCTTCTTCTTCTTGTTCTTCTTTCCTTTTTCCTTTCCATTTTCTTCTCCTTTCTTCTTTTTCCTGTTCCTTCCTTTCTCCTTCGCCATCCTCCCTTCTATTTCTACTTCTTTTCCTTCTCCATAAAGAGTTTGATGTTTTTCTCGTGTACATTACCGACACCATGTTTCAATCAAGCAACTTGTGCCATTGAAAAAGGTTATTAGCAGTTGGGTGCATGAGGCTGAAGTGTTCAGATTGAGGTAAGGATGCTAAAAACTGGGCTACATGATTAATGATGATGAGGTTCTAGTTTTTTGGTTACATAATATATGCCTGTCCTAGTCAGTTGGGTAACTGTTAACAGTTGCCGGTTACTTCAAAGGTAATCAAATCAGGTGTTACTTCAGGTAGTAAGGTGATGTCATTTGCAAATAATATCGATTAAGCTCCTTTGAATGAAGTGAACTTTTAACGGAATGAATAGTGCTGGAATTTTAAACAGACAATCCCTGTTGATCATGATTATTATTATAATAATTATACAGTATTATCAATAATACGATATTATTTGTTTTAAGTTTTAAAGGTTAATAGTACAAGATAACAATTTTAAATTTGATCGATTATTTTGGATTCATACGAATCTGTTCTTAGGGGAGGGACTATTCTTTTTAAGAATTTATACAACTCATGTTGTATATTTGATTCTCAGTTAACCGAATAACCTAGCTAGGAAGCCTGTTGTGGTAAAAGGTGTAGTTGAGATGAATATAATATGAGAAGAAGAATTTACAACAAATAAATCAACACAGAATATTGCTGTGAATAATACAATTAATCAACACAATGATTATTGAAAACTGGAAAAATACGTTTAAGAAAAGGAAATACGTATGATTTCGTGTTCTAGAACGGTCTTTACGTAATATACTTGAATTTTAATATGAACTGTATCAACTTCAACATCTGTAGAAACCTATATTATATTCCCCCGATTCAAGCCTCATCCAATAAGGATTAGTCTGAGTGAAACCGATTAGATATCCTCAAAGCTATGAAAAATTACCGATCTCTTTGAATCACAAAGTTTTATTACAGCTTCCCATGGACTAATCGCAATCATTAATCGAGAATTGGCAAAGTTGAGAGCTTAATCTCTATCTAAAGTTTTTGTCCAGTCCCCTTAATTACCCACCGTCATTTCTCATAATGCTATTAGAAAGCTTTGCTCGTCTTTTGCAATGATTGCAATGATGATGATGATGATGATGATGATGATGATGATGATAATGATGAAGAGGAGGATCTTTTTGAATTGGTTAGTTCCGAATGTGACCACCAGTGGCGCGCTGCTACCTATCAATTACAATGTGTAAGGTACCACTGGAACCGTTCAAATTAATTGCCTGGCCAGAATTTATATAGGATTTAACTGTGAAAGGGCTTCAGCCCTTATATAGTGGTGGAGTGCTGATCAAGCTTTAGTGGAAAAGGGCTTTTTAAGGGCCGACCAACTGACCCAGGTGAACTGAGGGCTGCTAAATAACGTTACACACCATTTGACCTTTCGAATTTATCGTTCACTACTAATTCCATCAGTCTTCCTATTATTACTTTCTCTATCATTCCATTTTCATAGTCCTTTTTGCCTTTCGCTATCTACGTCATCATCGTCTTCGTTTTTGGTCACTAATATTTAATTATCATTTAGTGTTAAATTTTTTTATGAGTCTCTACGTTTCGGCCCACAAATGAACATCTCTGTCCAAATCAAGACTTAACTCTTATATCAATTTTTGCAAGATATCATTTTTCAGCTAATGTTTTATGACTCAATGGGTGGATTTTCAATTGGTTTTTTGTGGATTTTTTCAGATTAGTTTAAAAATCCAAAAAATCAACACTCTATTAATGTGTATTTCTGAAAGTATTCTATTCTGTTAATTTCCTTTGACAAATGAAAAAAGTGTCAGGACTGTTTCGATTAACGGGAAAGCTCCTTCCAATTCTAGAAATGAGAGGGCTCTCAGGTTATTCTTCATTGTTAGTAGATTTAGGATCTTTCCAGTTGATACCGACAATGCGTCACTGACTCCATTTGAAAGCTCTGTTGCCTTACTCTTTCTTCTTCTTTTTCACTTTCTTCTTCTTCTTCTTCTTCTTCTTCTTCTTCTTCTTCTTCTTCTTCTTCTTCTTCTTCTTCTTCTTCTTCTTCTTCTTCTTCTTCTTCTTCTTCTTCTTCTTCTTCTTCTTCTTCTCCTTCTTCTTACTCTTCTTCCTCCATCTATTCAGCATTCGAATGCTATGTTGCTCGCGAATCCAATGCATACAAAATCACAGCTACGTACTTCCTACATATCCGACTCCAATACAAGGAATACAAGTCATTGATAAGCGATCTGATAATAAATAGATTGAGTTAGCCCCTGCGCCCACTAAGCAACTGCTATCTGATTTCAGTCAGCAACCCAGCGTTGCCAGATGACTTTGGCTTATAGGTTAGATTACCCGATTACCCGAAAAACAGCCAAATGTCATCTGGCAACATTGGGTTGAAATCTGACTGAAATCGGATAGCAGTTGCGAAGTGGGCGCAGGGGCTTAGTTGCAAGTTCCAAGGGTTGAATACAATGGGATGGTATAAAGAATGGGATGGTTTTGAATTTGACACATAATACACATGATAGATGAACTTACATGAATCTATTGACATCTAATTTTATTGTACTCATACGTTCAGAACAATAATAGCTGATTTCACAAGCTGTTGAGTAATTGTACTTTTCAAAGAGGTTGAAAAAATTCTCTTCTGAATCAATAAGACTGCATTATATTATGTACCCCACTTTAGACCAATTAGATTAATAGAATAAAACAGTTAGATTACCCCATATTCAGATATGTAACAGAAACTTGTATAGAACCCACAAACCTCTAGCGTCTGTTTGTTGAATAGCGTCAAATATCAATTCTCATTTCAGTAGTTACAGATTCTTTTATTTCTGGTTAGTTGAGTATTTCACGAATGATATTTCTATTTTTAAAAATCGTTTCTTAATATCATACTAACCTGAACATTTTCAGGTACAAGATCTGAGGCAATAAATTGAATTTCAATTTTAGAACATCTCTACATAAATAAAATTTTATTTAATAAACAAAAATACAACACTTTTATGTGGATCAACATCAATATTCCCACAACACAGGATCAAAACCTATTCCGTTTCCATCTTGAACATCATTTGCTTACACATCGTAACATAAATAACGTATTCGAATTCCGCGAGCTCACATCATTTATCGATCGATATCAATTTATTTCCTGCAACGCGGACGAATGTAATGGTTTACCAATCGAACGCGCGTCCCAGTTATCGATTCTACATCAAGAGCTGCACTTCGAGACACACCATTCTGTATATGACAGGGACGTTGCTCCTCCTCCTCCTTCCCCCTCGTCACTATAAAACTATTCAAATGCCAATTAAGTTCGGCTAACTGCTTATTTCTTTTCTTTTTTCTTTTTTCTTTCCTTCTTCTCCTTCTTCTTCTTCTTTTTCTTTCTTCTTTTTTCCTTCTTCATATCTTTTTTCTTCTATTTCTTCTTCTTCTTCTTCTTCTTCTTCTTCTTCTTCTTCTTCTTCTTCTTCTTCTTCTTCTTCTTCTTCTTCTTCTTCTTCTTCTTCTTCTTCTTCTTCTTCTTCTTCTTCTTCTTCTTCTTCTTCTTCTTCTTCTTCTTCTTCTTCTTCTTCTTCTTCTTCTTCTTCTTCTTCTTCTTCTTCTTCTTCTTCTTCTTCTTCTTCTTCTTCTTCTTCTTCTTCTTCTTCTTCTTCTTCTTCTTCTTCTTCTTCTTCTTCTTCTTCTTCTTCTTCTTCTTCTTCTTCTTCTTCTTCTTCTTCTTCTTCTTCTTCTTCTTCTTCTTCTTCTTCTTCTTCTTCTTCTTCTTCTTCTTCTTCTTCTTCTTCTTCTTCTTCTTCTTCTTCTTTATATTATTTCTTCTTTCTTCTTATTTATCCTCTACTTCTACTTCTTCTTCTACTTTTTCTTCTTATTTTTCTCTTTTTCTTCCTCTCTTCCTTCTCCTTCTTCTTCGTCATCTTCGTTCACTCGTTCTTATTTTCATTAATTATTTCCTATTTTCTCTGATAAATTCCTTCATTCTTTCTGAATAAGAAGACTTGATGTTGTCCAAACCACATATTTAGTAAAACAACGAGATACTGCAGTCACGATTGTTACACCATCATCAATCTCTGGTAAACTGATACTGAAGTTCAGTGCAGCAGAGTTTACACTCGTAACCGTGCGCTGTGATTGGCAGTTGAATGGCCTATCAAGGTGAACGACTGCCATTGGCCTAGATAAGCTCCTCCCACAATGGGCGGTTTCTACAAACATCACAGCAATGGCGGTTCAAACAACTAACATAGTAAAGAAAGGTAGTTTATATTCACAAAACAAGGTGAAATATACACTAGTGATGTATATAAACTCACATTTCGAGATTGTAATGCTTGTTATGTTGGCCAGACAGGTAGAAGTTTCAAAAGTAGGGTAAAAGAACATATTAGAGATTGGAATAAACAGAATGGGGATTCTAATTTTGCTGAGCATTTGATCACAAACAATCATAAGTTCAAGGCTGAGGAGAATGTTGAGTTTCTGCATTTGAATAGCAAAGGTACACAATTGAACATTCTGAAGGCTCTGGAAATAACCAGGGTAACTATGAATGATCCAAATTACAGTTTAAATTACCATATTCATTTCACCCAGTACAATACGACAAATCTAGTTTTATCATAAGCCTAAGTTTGTCATTGAATTTTCATGCTATTTTTATTCCACATTGTTCTCTTCAAGCATTCCTATTCATTTCATTTGTTTTTGTAAATATCAATTACCTTTCATTACTATGTTAGTTGTTTGAACCGCCATTGCTGTGATGTCCCTTTGGTTCTCTTCAAATTCCTTTAATATTTTTTCGAATGAAGCTGACAATTAGAAAAGAAATTAGGGGAGGAATAAAATAACATTTTTTTATCCTCTTCTTCATCTACGTCTACTTCTTCTACCTTTTCTACTTTGTCTTAAATTATAGCAGTTTTTCCATAGCTGTTGTTTTGTGCTATTATATTTTTTTGAGTATAAATTATAATATAAGAAATGATAATGTGAAAGAATATTGATGCAAGGAAAAGATAAATCAAACAAACAAAGCCAGGGGTGATGGGGAGTATGAAGGGGATGCTGGGTAGACTAATGAATGATGCAGAGAAGGAAGGATTCGAAGTTCAAGGTCTAGGAAACGATTAACTACTGCTCTGCTCGGCAAGACCGCGTCTAGCAAGTTACTGAGACAAACAGTCTGCATTCGAATTGAATGACGAGTCGGTAGCAATCGAGCGTAAAATAGCTACTAGCTACCCGCATGTTGGTCTCAGTCAGACCGTGGACTGATTTCCCGATTAGTTGCGGAAGGAATTTGCCACTTTGAAACGCCACTGCTGTGGGCTGACCACTGCAATTCACAATAATTGATCCAGGATTTGGAATTAGATAAGGGCGGCAAGATCAGGAATGTTGTTATTAACTAGCTGAGGAGGTTAAACGGTGGCAATGATTATAGCATATCTGTAGCCAAGTGATAACTTTGCAAAAATCACCAATCAACAAGGAAACAAGTGTGAGGTGAATAGAAGTTGTGTGCTCTTGGAGTGAATGAAACAAGGAAACTAGGTTTTACATCAATAGATGAGTCTAAATACGTCTAGATGAGTCTAGGAACTGATTCCAGTTCATCACAGTCAGGCTAGGCGTACACCGGTTAGTCAAGACAAGACAAGACGAGACTAGTCACAATAATTCACATAGTTGCTTATGAAGCAACACACACTGATTAGTCATTGCATCGGTGTGTGCTGCTTCATAAGCAGCTATGCAAATTACTGTGACTAAACGTAACTAATTTTGTCTTGTCTTGTCTTGACTAACCGGTGTACGCCTACCCTAACTCCTCTCACCATGGATGCTGTGTAAGGCTAGGCGTACACCGGTTAGTCAAGACATGAAAATACGAGATTAGTCACGTTTAGTCACAGTACTTCACATAATTGCTTATAAAGCAACACACACCGATTAGTCATTGCATCAGTGTGTGCTGCTTCATAAGCAACAATGTGAAGTACTGTGACTAAACGTGACTAATCTTGTCTTGTCTTGACTAACCGGTGTACGCCTAGCCTATTTATGTAACTCTCATTTCCTTCATCATAAGGTCTTTCTTTTCATCATAAGGTCGGTCAACTTTCTTCTCATCATAAGGTCTGAAGCGGTAACCATGACAACGGGAATATCATAGGAAACGCAAAACGCTTCCAACGCGTAAACATAGATCTGCTCATGCGCAGAAACGATTCACGCCTGAAGGCGCGCTAAAAGCGGCGCGTTTTTTTGCACTTTGAGCGCGAAAATGATTGCCGCTTTGCCTTTTTATCGCGCTTATTCAGCACAAAGAAACGCGCGCTTTATTTAGCCAGATATGGATGGATCTGTGTGCGGGTATTCAAATGTTGATATCTCTTTTGGAAGGAAGGCTTTGTGTGAAGCTTTCAAGTGGTTGGCATAGCCGAGAAAGATCTGTATTATTTTGTGGCCCTGTATATTGAATGTGGACCTCGTGAATGTGTCATTCACTGAAGGCTGCAATATGGAAACAAATTATTGTAGACCGTGGCGAAGCGTGGTATACTTATTTGAACATCGCCGGGTATATTTCCTATAGGAAATATATCCGGCGATGATCAAATAAGTATACTACGCTTCGCCACTAATTGTAGACTATTCTCAACTATGCAAACTCTAATGTGGAATGAAACTAGCTGTGAGTCAGACTACAAAAGACATCTATTACATAATTGAATTGATCTGTATTATATTGAAAAGCTACTCCACGATCAAATTTCCCATTCAACTTCATTGAATAAGATAACCTTGAATCGAAAAGTTCACTTGTAAAGCATGAATGATACACATGAAGATTTTTCACGTACATATTTCTAAAGGTAGCAGAGATTCTACTCACTCTTTCAATAGGCCTATATTAATGAAAGAAATAGACATATATATTGTCAAACCACAGTTTTATTTTTCAATTAAAAGATACAAAACCATGGTTTCATGGCATACCCTAGCACATCCTCAGCTGTACTGATGACTACTGACTATAGGAGCAATGAGGTTAGGATGCAGAAGTTACTGTTGTAGAGAGAGTATAAATAACAGATCACTGGTATGATATAGATATTAGGTGTGAAGTATCTTATAAATAGCAATCAAATAAAGAACAATTATTATTTGAAAGTTGATAAATAGTGAAATACAAATCCTAGTCCATTATTAAAAAATGTTACTAAATAGTAAAATTGTTCATTTTAGTTGTAGTTTTTACGTCACACACAACAACTTTCTTAAGGCAACTTTCTTATTGATTTCAGTCATTTGCATTTTGTTCCTATTAGGTTAGGCGTACACTGGTTAGTCAAGACAAGACGAGATTAGTCACGTTTAGTCACAGTACTTCACATAGTTGCTTATCAAGCAACACACACTGATTAGTCATTGCATCGATGTGTGCTGCTTCATAAGCAACTATGTGAATTATTGTGATTAAATTAATGTTACTAATCTCGTCTTGTCTTGTCTTGACTAACCGGTGTACGCCTAGCCTAACTGAAATTAGCAGATAGAGGATTTATTCACCTCAATTCAACATACATTTCCTTATTTCAAGGCATGGATTCAACATAAAAAATCTCAAAATGTATAGCAGAGTTCCTATGTATGCTATAGATTGTAGACTACAGATTCCACATTCTCGAAGGTAGCAAATAAAGGACCCATTCACAACTCCAATACAGCTTGAAATCAACATAGCCAACATTTATTTATCACAAGATGTACAGCGGAGAACTCATACAAGCATTCAATACGTATTTCGTAGACATGCAGATCCTATATACAAATATACCAACTATGTAAAGTCAACCTTGGTACTATACAGGGTGCGCCTCCCTCAACTTGATTGGAAAAGCCGCAAAACACTTGAGGCCTATCGAGGCTTCGAAAACGGATCGGAAGGGATGCGATTGGTTGGGAGGTTATGGGGATGGGGATATTGTGGGGATGGAAGGAATTTGGGTTAGGAGGATGAGGGGGGGAAGTGTTCACCAACTTTAATTGTTTCCCTGGGTCCTACTCACTTGGTTACGGTTCTCACATGATCGTGATTGGACGTGGAGAATTCTGGTTTGGGTTTTCAATCACGATTTGAGAGCAGACCGGATTTGTGGTATTGGGGTTAACGGAAATGTATTGGTAGGCCCACGTTTGTTTGGTTGAATATATGCTTACAAGGACTAGTTGAAAAGTGCTGGTCAAAGTTTTGGATCCAAATTTTAAACTCATCAAAGGCAAGGATTATACTATTTTTATTATTGTATGAGAATAGGTTTACTGTTCAACAGGTTTCATCACGAGCATGAAACGTTTCATGGAACGAAGTTTATGACTCAGGCATGGGCGTAGCCAGGGGGAAGGGGCTTTGGGGGCTCGAGTACCCCCACAAACATTTAATAAAAAATTTTCAGGGAATGGGAACTGAATAAAACTCAATCATGGACTTTTTTATAGAAGAGTATAACTCTGAAAGAGTTCCAAATTTCCAATTCTCTGATCATAACTCCAAACTCCTCCACTTCGTTTCCAACGATTCATGTGATTCAAAAACAAAATGGGCCTATCAAAAAATAAGAAATTTTCCATAAAAGTATTTTTGGACTCACCTCAAAGTTTCTTCACATGCACGAATCTAATTCACAATAACTTAGTTCATATTATAGTGATGCAAAAATAGCAGTGGCGAAGCGTGATATACTTATTTGATCATCGCCGGGTATATTATATTATAAGGGATATTATAAGGAAATATACCCGGCGATGACCAAATAAGTATACCACGCTTTGCCACTAAAAAATAGGCTTCCTGTTCACATCTTTCCCTTTATCTTCCCTTTGACTCAAAACTGCAGCTGGTAATACGGTACTTGTAATTGAATATAATTTTGTGGGATAATCTTAAACCCCATAATCGCATCCTTTAAAGTCCACAACTATTTTTGTATACCAAATTCAGACTTTTTGGACCAGTCGTTCTCGAAAAATCTGTAGTAGAATTTATCATGATTGAATGAATAATCTACGTGTGCCATAAATATAGATGGTTGTCAAACTAATCGCTTTTATCAAAATTGAATTGATAATTTGAGTACACTATTGAAATGAATATTTCACAATATTTCACACTATTTATTATGAATATCGAATGTCCATGTTCAATAGAAAGAATCTGTTCTTTCCCATTGGATAAGAATGAGTGTAGGACACATCTGACATCTAGACGGCGGAATAATGAAGTTGTAACTTGAATGACCCAGTAACTGCTGCCATCTTACGACGGAATTCTGAACTAGCTGCGTTGTGCATTGCCTACCAATCAGGGGAGAGAGGCGGAGCTTGGAGAGAGGCGGAGCTTGGAGGCGTGTCTGTATAGATTGAAGCTGTAAATCACCCAGTAACTGCAGTCATCTACCGGTCGAATTCAGAACTAGCTGAGTCATTCATTGCTCGCCCATCACGAGATAGTAGGCGGATTGAAATACTATAATGTTTAAATAATTTTATATGCATTAAATCCAAATAAAGACAAGGTGAATGGCTACTTTCCTATTGATGAGAGCATTTGTTAATATAGAATGATTTCATTGATATTGCTATCAAATAAATTATTTTTAATACATGAAAATATCCGAGCTTGCAGCTCAGATGAATACGAGGTAGCTTTGTTATTTATCTTGTGATAATAAGATAATTTCTCATAATTTTATGTAGTCAGGTAGATTTTAACACATTCTCAGGCATTAATTTTCCAAAAATCCCACCGGCCCTTTCATAAATCTAGTGGGGGGGTGGGGTTGGTTTGCGTTGACCTAACCGGCTACTCATTGTAATCTAGTTCTTCAAATTATCTTATTCAAGACCACCCCCCAAACCCTATTCCTGGACGCCCTTGGACTCAGGTAATATTTGGTAATCATTTATTCATACTAATTATTCCTACTATGATCACATTATCACCTTATTCATTGTACTAATGCCATAGACTAACTATACTATAATTGTTGTCTGTGCTAATGCCCAATTCGCTAATATTTTAATGTACAACTTTAATATTTTTTTGTAGTTTTGTTATAACAAAAAAAAATCAACGGTTTCTTGTTGCCTCACCAGACTGAAAAAGTAGGAATGCAGTGAAAAATCGCAGGAATAAGAAAGCGATCTATCCAGAATGCTTTGGTTAGAAAACCACATCAATTTGTAACTGGGCGGAAAACGGCGTTTTCAGAGCCGTTTGAAAGGATCAAGCGCAGCACAGACTCTTTTTCTTCTCCCATTCTTCTTCTTCTCCTCCTCCTCCAGACTCATCGTATTCTTCTCCTATCTTCTCCTTCTTTTCTCCTTGCTCCTTTTTATTTCTTAACCTTCTTTCATTCGTGTTCTTCTTCTCTTCCTTCATCTTATTTTCCTCTATTCTTCTTTTCCTTCTCCCTAATTTCTTCATCCCCATCCTTCCTTCTCCTTAATTTCTTCATCCCCATCCTTCCTTATCCTTCTTCTTCTCCTTCTTCTTCTCCTTCTTCTTCTCCTTCTCATTCTTCACCTTTTCTTCTTCCTTCCTTCTCATTCCTCTCCTCTTTCTTCTTCTTCTTCTTCTTCTTCTTCTTCTTCTTCTTCTTCTCCTCTCCTTCTCCTTCTTCTTCTTCTTCTTCTTCTTCTTTCTTCTTCTTCTTCTTCTTCTTCTTCTTCTTCTTCTTCTTCTTCTCCTTCTTCTTTTTGTTCTTCTGTTTCTCCTTCTTCTTCTTCCTCTTCTTCTCCTCTATTCTTCTCTCTCTTCCTCTCCATTTCTTCTTTCCTATCCTTCCTTTTCTTCTTCTTCTTCTTCATCTTCTTCTTCTTCTTCTACTTCTTCTTCTTCTTCTTCTTCTCCTCTTTCTTCTTCTTCTTCTTCTTCTTCTTCTTCTTCTTCTTCTTCTCTCCTCCTCCTTCTTCTTTTTATTTTCCTTTTACTCGTCTTCATCCTTTCACTACTGATGGTGCCAGACTGTCAGTGTCGACGCGAACTACTATCTATCAATGAGAGAGAAACAGTAGAGAAGTAGTTGATTGACGTCGAGCGTCTGAGAGAGAAAGAGAAACTGAGAAGAAGTAACGGATTTCCATGAGAGAGAGAGAGTGAGAGAGAGAAACATTGAAGAAGGAAAATACTGTGCAATCACGACGACTGGGTGTACTAGTGAATGATTTCACGTTCTCATTCATTCTCTTCTACTTGTTGATATTTGTTTTTGTTTCCATTTTTAAGTAAGTTCTGTTTCTGCTTCTTCTTAGTATCTTTTTTCTAAGGAACAAAAATAAAAGTGATTGCGATTTGATTTTTCAGCATGAAAATAATTTAGTAGTAAAAAATAGTAATAATGTACTACAAATTTCATTTTTTCAATACATTTTCATAATAAGAGGGTCTCTCTTCCATTTTAAACCCTCATGAAATAAATGAAATTCGCTGTGGAAAAAATAAGGAGAAATGTTGACAGCAGAAGAAATTATATTATGGAAAAGAGGCTCCTCAATGCCATTACAGTATAATTACAATAGCCTACATGTTGATATCCTTGCACAGCGGACAGTTTAACAATATATCAATCAATCATCATGAACATATTATTCTTCGATTACTTGAATATATAATGAAAACACTAGGATGTAGTCAAAAAAATATTACTGTATTTGGTAGAATTTACATGACACTGTGTCAGAAGTATTACTTGAATAATTTTGTGATGACTCAAATAAAGAGAACTCATCGCAAAATTATATCTATATCGTATGGTATACAGATATACTTTTGCTAGTAAAGTGAAGTAAAGTAAATCAAACCCCACACGTATGTGGCAAGGCCCTTAGTCTAATAATAATTATTGAACTAACGAGTTTCTCATCAAATTTCAATTCAATTACCTTGAATGAATTAGCTGACTTGTAAGGTATTCACACACAAGACATGCATATCATTTTTTATTGAATGGAACTTGATTAAAACAAAATATTGTGAACCATCATCATTTTTTTAAAAGTACAGAATTGGCAGCAGCAATGGTTGGGAGGATTGAAGGCATACCAAAATACCTCCAACATACACCACAAGCAACTATTTCTGTAATCAAAGGTCAAAGTTCATGAGTTGTCCTAGTGCAATAAACAAAGCTGCTATCAACATGCGCGTTCTAATAATAATAGATGCTATTCTCGGATTCCTGAATGAAGAGAATTTTCTAGTTCCTTGCGTTTTGACACTAATAGGACTTTTGTGGGAAAATTGTGTTTTTGTGGGGGAAATGTAGAATTCAGGAAGAAATTTCAGGAAAAGCCACAATACAATAAACGAGGATATTTATAATGGTTTGAGAGAGAGGGAGATTAATATAAAAATGTTACAACTTTTTGACGAAATAAGCTTTTTCAAAGGTCGTGTATGCCGGTAAGAGGATTTCAAAAAATGTATTAAAACTCTACAGATGTAGCACAACATGCTTTAGTTAGGGAATAACTCAAGTGGAACAGAAAAATTTAATCCAACTTTCCATTGGTAGTTGGTAGAAAGATTATAAAATAGCAGGAATAGATTGGAAGCGAGCATTGCTGATGTGAATATTCAAGTGGAGCTGAAAATATATTGTGTTACTCTCCACTATTGGGAAAATAGCAATTATATTATTACAAAATCAGCAAAATTACAAAATTAGCAAAATTACAAAATAGCGAGCATACCTGTAAATTAATAAAAAGCGAAAATTAATGGAACTTTCTGACTTGTTTCAATACAAGAGGCTTAAATTTTGAAAAAGTGACGCTAATCGGATGATGTTACTATGTATTGCAGGATTCTCATGAGCATGTAATGCATTTTGAAGGGTTTGAACAGGGAAAGAGCTTGAAATATACTGTTGGTGATTTCCAGAAATTCATCTGAATATTATAATTTTAGGAGGTATGGAGTAGAAAGATCAGAGTTTGATAACTTTTTCGAGTGCTTTTAGCAGCGTGAATATTCAACAACAGAGAGTTTCCATTTTGTATGGAATAGAGTTAAAATTTAATACACCATGAACCAATAAGCGTTGAAGTGTTCTTGTTTTGGGAGGTATCCACTTTTTCCTAGATTCATGCCTTTTTCAATAATAATCTCGGTTCACATGCTCTAATTTCGAAAGTTTTTTTTTGTTGAAACTATGATCATAGACTAACCATATAGAATTGTAGATTATCTTCGCTGTGATATGCTCATGGGAGAGAAGAGGAAAATGGAGAGAGAAAAGGAAAAGGAGAAGGTGACGTTGAAGTATTAAGAGGGAAAGAGAGATATACAACGACAATTAGAAACGGAAAAGTTCATAGAAAATATGAAGAAGGAAGATTGAGAGATAAAAGAAGGAGGAAAAAGGAAGGGGAAGAAGAAGAGTAGAATGAGAAGAAAAAGGAGAAGAAAAGGAGAAGAAAAAGAAAACAAAGAACAACGAGAACAAGAAGAATAGAATAATAATTGTACTGTATACTCAATTGTTATAAGCTTTTAGGAGAATTAAAATATGTTTTAAGGAGGAAATAGTAGCCTACAAATAACCAGTTACGTTCTTTATGAATGAGGAAATTTTTTGCGAAGAAGATGATGAAGAAGAAAAAGAAGGAGAAGAAGAAGAAGAGATAAAAAATTAAGAAGGAGGAGAGCAAGATGTCAAAATTGTCAAGAAGTTGATTTGACAAGTTGAAAAATGCTACTATGAAGTGCTAAAGAATCTACTATAATAGCTGCTAGCAGTCTAACCGTACTTCATAAATTTTGGTCATTTCTGTATTCGTCAATCGCATTCTTTTAACCTTTCCAAGACTGTGTCATCAGTATTATACTCGTATTTCCAGATTACCGTGACTATTTATAGCGTAGGCGACCCTGTGCGGTGATTACCGTCAGACAATGTAGGCTACTATCTATATCGATTTCTGCTTAAAGTTCAGCACAAAAATGAACAACTCGAACAGAAGACGTTCAACATTTGAATTATGAAGCATTGACCCTCGTCTCTCTACTACAAGAGCTGATACAAAGACATCCAACCGAAATTTAACCTTATTTAAAAACTATATTGTAAATTGTTCATTTGCAAAAAGCAAAATTGTATTTTCAAAAAAATATTTGTAGAATCATACTTGTTATCATTGTTGTTCCAAGTTAGTTTACCATACTGATAATTATGATGTTCCATCTTATGAGCATTTAGCTCACTATCAATTAAATCATAATTTATATGCTGGGTCTTTTGCAGAAGAACGCCACATTTGTTTAAATTGAATAGTTTTTCTTACATATGCAGATGACAAGTAGTGCAGTTCATTCGTGAAATACTAGCAGCCCCCCGTGCTTCGCAACGGAGCTCCACAAAACAGAGCTATAGGCTATATTGAATTCTCCTCTTAATGATTTTAAAGATTCAATTGAATTCTTTTCCGGATTGGTTTTCTGAAATGTTGTTTAATATCATGTTAAAACTCAATACCAATATTGTATCCATTGTAATCAGGGTATGGGCAAAGGTAGTGAATTGTGTTTGAAAAATTAATTTCACAAAATAAAGTAATGAATTTGACCAACCCAGAAATCACTTGAAAAATATCGGAAAGAAAAGTGAGAGAAGAGAATATTGCATATATGATTCACGTTGTTCTTGATTGGTGAACAGAGATTTATATGATTACAGTATGTAGCAGAATATTATAAAATAATTATACTGTATAAATAATTATATTGATCTTCCATTTGTCAAGTGTGCTGGCTGTGAGTTGAATTCCCGTTGATGGTCAACATTTTTAAAGAAGGGCCGGTATTAATCCCATTACTTTTGCATAAATCCCACACAAAAAAGTTCTTCAACTGCGAAATTTATGGACCAACTGTGATTCCTGTGAATACCCCCATTACTACAAATCTTTAATATCTACCACGTTTGGAAGTACACCTATCCCGAAAGGGGTATTAAAGTTGAAAATCAAAATTTATTCAATATAAGTTATTGATTCGAAAAATAATATTTGAAGAACTTTGAATTGATAATAAAAAATAATTACTTTTAGTTGAAAACTATCAGAAAAATGAAAATTATAAGCAAAAAATTTACGTGTTTTTTTTTCATTCATTTTCCACGTTTTTTCCTATTTTTCCAGTGTTTTCTTGGTTGCAAATAATGCTGACTAACGCAAAGTGTTGTGGACATTGTTCTCACAATGTTTCCAGTTTTTCAGTCTTTTTCCACGTTTTTCTGGTGATTTTTTCCTCTTTTCCAGTGTTCTGTTTGTTGGAAATAATGCTGACTAATGCAAACTCGTATTCTCACAATGCTTTCCGAAAAAAACAGGGATCACGGAATTGAGCATGAGCGAATTCAACATTATTTCAACAGCATTCAACAGTAACTGGCAGTGGGATCGCGGATTTGAGGTTTTAAAAGGGAATATAAATATTAGACGCCTGAATCGACAGAGCGTATCTCTGGAACAAATGATTATTTACATTGCGTGAATCCATTAAGCACTACTCATGTTGACTCTGCCGATGCGAATAACGTGTTACGGGCTAAAGTAACGTAGTAGCATTAACGGGTGGTGATTGTAACGGAGATGAGAATTTGAATAAAGTGTTACACGGTACGTAACATTCGCGTAACGTTGAAGCTCAGACTAAACATATATTCAACCATATATTTGGATTATCTATGGTTGAAGGGTGAAATTTTTATTGCCCGGATGATGCCCACATGAGCTCTAGGCTTGTGCGTGGGTAATGGGAAGGATGATGAAGAGGGATGAATGGTGCATTCAATGGTGCTTTCATAAAGGGCACTGGTTATATTGCAAGTGCTTGCCAAGATGGTTAGCTATTGAATTGAATTGTGTGAGGCTAGGCGTACACCGGTTAGTCAAGACGAGATTAGTCAGGTTTAGTCACAGTACTTCACACAGTTGCTTATGAAGCAACACACACCGAATAGTCATTGCATCAGTGTGTGCTGCTTCATAAGCAACTATGTGAATTACTGTGACTAAACGTGACTAATCTCGTCTTGTCTTGTCTTGTCTTGACTAACCGGTGTACGCCTAGCCTAATGCAGAAAGACTTCAAATTAATGTTAGTGGATATCTGTATTGATTTAACAGAAATTGTCTCAATATATCTCTATCACGAATTTATAACAATAACAAGATACAGAGACTGTATAATAACAGTGTGAACATTGAATGTCACACTTCTAATTGGTTAGCTCGGACAAATCCATCATACTTCTGCCAATTTCCATGGTATTTGTATTGAAATTGATATGCGAATCATATTTTTTGTAAATTTATTCATATCTTACCTTCAATTTGTCTTTTCCAGTGTTAATTTTCATCATATCAAGTTTACAGAGACTATTTTTAATGTTAGAAGAGTTATATTCGATGTTGTTTCTCTCAAAATAAGTTTGAGAAATGAGTGAATGGGTTCATGTTTGCCTGTTCCATATCAAAATTCAAAAATTTAGTATAAGTATGGCGGTGGCGGGAATAAAAAATGTTCCAACACACTTTTATGGACCTTTTCACACCAATGACCACACTGTTATTATACAGTCTTTGTACCAGTTTCGGTTGTTACGCTATTATCAATCTTATTATTATCAATTCCAATTTTTCTTTTCATCTGATTATCATCAATATAATAATGATTGTGACATTCTCTAGCCTTTTCAGACAATACACTTAATTAGTTGCTCATTGATTTGTACTGTATGAAGTGCACGTATTCACATAGAGCTGTAGCAAGCGCTTGAAATCAGCTTTCTTTATGTTTGCAGACTAACAAACCGGTTGAATAGCAACATAGCGTATTCAAAACTATCTCTGCTAATGCAATAGAAGCGTTCACAAAGAATTCAGGTAGCATTGCAAGCGCTTACCAAAGATAGCTTACACTGGAGTGCATGAATTGTATAATAATTATACTACCTATATCATATCATCTGTATTATGAGTCTTATTTATGTCTAGGCTTTGCGAATGCTACGGTTAATCTGTTACCTATACCGCTATACGTCATGTCAATGTCATGTCTTAGTTACGTTCAGGATCTGCGAATGTTACGGTCCTTTTGCACTCGCTTTTAAAATCTCAAATCATAAGCTCTCTTCGCAACCATCAGCTTGACAAGTTGACAATAACGTTTGTGATTGGAGAGCATTTCAAACCAAACTAAGTGCAATCACAAAAAATCTTCAAATTTCCATTAAAAATAATGGTCCATTAGTGTTCCCGAGTACCGTAAACAGTAGTGTAAATAAAAATACCTGAAAGGTATTTGAAGTACATTAAGGTCTGAGTACTGGAGATACATTAGTAAAGTACACTGAGTGCGTAGATATATCACAAATAGCCTGTATGCAATGCATATCCAAATCTACAAAGCATACATTAAAAAGAATGAGAGATCTGAATGAGGGAGAAAATGAACTGAGAGAATTTCTAATTTGAACAGATTTATTTGAAAGCTGTTTTTATTACAACACATTTAACTCCAAAAAAGACTTATTCAAGCATCGTTGAAATATGAGAGCAGATAATACATCATAACTATCCCTTGTTTTATAGATTTTGTTGAAAGGGTGCATTCCAGATGCATTGCTAATCTTTATGGTTTCAAAATGTTTCATATTGTTGAGTATGTATAATTCATGAGCAGAAACCAGAAAGAGTAAATTGTATTGAATAGAATAGAGTCTTTTCCTTTATTTTTACCTAGGATGGCGAAGTTAGGGCGCAGTCGGCACTCTCTTACCCTCAACTGAGATAGAGGTAGAAGAAGTATTGAGGTAGAAACAAAGTTTAGTATCAGTGTCAAAGCATTCAGTAATCAAAGCTTAAGTATAGCAGGATTCTTTTAAATTGTCAGAAACAGCTGATTGATGTATGCTCGTTTACTAACGTTTAATCAGATGTTTTCTGACAAGTTAAATGATCCCTGCTATATCGAATAAAATATAGGCTACTATAAGATGTCAAATGAATAAACTCTTCTGTAGCTTTTGTCATAGGATCCAGTCAGAAGCAATTTGACTCTTTAAAACCAAAATTATAACAACAATTTATGAAACATTTATTCTAATGAGTAGCCCATGTATCCGTAAATGTCAATGAATTCTATTCCATCTATGCTTCTTTTGCAATCTATTCTTCTCTTCTATTGCATTAAGCTTCTGATTTAAACCGAAATCTCTCTTTAGCAGACGAATTTCCGAATCATTGATCTTATGAATCAAACAAGAAGGTTACCGGGAAAAGAATGAATTGATCAAGCAAGAAAGAGGATAGGGAATACAATAGAAAGGATCAGCCTCAACAAAGAACGAAGGAGAGTGTGAACACAAAAGAAGTGAATCGCAAAAGATTTATTGCTTCCGCCGAGAGGATGAATTGGAAAAATAATCGAACCAGGTTTCCTTTCCAGATTCACGCGGCTCAATGAACAAAAATATTACTTTTGAACTTTCGCGAATTGTATTCACAGCTGGCGAACCGGAATTTTGTAACAACATTAATGCTGATTGAAGCTTTGTATCTGTCTTGATGCAATTCGGTGATTATGTCTGGAAGACCGATACTTGGTATAGCAGGAGCCAACTAACTTGTCATAATTCAGCTGATCCAGTAATAATTAAACAGTGATTTCGACACAATAATCAAAAGGCTTGAAATTCTGAAGAACCTTTAAAAGTCTTTAAAAGACCTTTTTAAAGAAGACCTTTCAAAGAATAACTTTTTAAAAGACCTTTTCAATAATCTGCGAGATTCACCATTTGTAGGTTAAGTATTGTGATATTGCTCTTTGAAACAGCTGATTTCTGACAAGTTGAATTGGATCCTGCTATAGCTAATGAACTGATGAATCAAATTTTTGTCATTTTTGTTAGTTTACTGTAATTGGAATGTGATTTTGAAAGGGAACCTCAGCAAACACATGCTCAATATTATATAATTAGATACAGATACATCAAATGCAATATACATTAGATACAATATAAATTGGATACAATATACATTAGATATAGATACATTGAAAACAATGTTGAAATCTTATTTCGTTAGCACACCCGTTAACACTGACTGAATATTGACTGGATATAATTATGAATATCTCAATTTCACCACTGAATAACAATAAAACCGAACTGATTATCCAAGGATATAAGAATAATAATGTTGATATTACTGAACGAGAACGAAAATGAGCTAGAAAATTTGGAAGCCTATAATACAGCCTACCCTCGTGGGGTCTGCGACAATAGGCAATGCTGAAAGCTGCCAACAGATGGAGCCTGTGCAGTCACAGTGTATGCAAATGAGTTTTGTTATGGAGCAGTCGTTGTTGTCGTAAACATGAAGAGTTGTAAAATTACAAAACATCATTATAACTGGATTCGTTGAAGCGGCCGTTCCAACTACTTTCGCCGACCCGAACTCATGAGAGAACGAGAGGCATGTAAGAAAAGAAAGGGAAAAGGAAGGAGGAGGAGGAGGAGGAGGAGGAGTAGGAGGAGGAGGAGAAGGAGAAGAAGAAGAAGAAGAAGAAGAAGAAGAAGAAGAAGAGGAGGAGGAGGAGGAGGAAGAAGAAGAAGAAGAAGAAGAAGAAGAAGAAGAAGAAGAAGAAGAAGAAGAAGAAGAAGAAGAAGGAGGAGGAGGAGGAGGAAGAAGAAGAAGAAGAAGAAGAAGAAGAAGAAGAAGAAGAAGAAGAAGAAGAAGAATGATGAGGTGAAGAGGAAGAATGATGAATACGCGGATGAAGAGAATGAGAAGGTGTAGGACTAGCAAGAGGGGAAGAGGAAGAAGGAAGATACCACGAAGTTGATTAAAAATATAAGGATGAGAAGGAAGAGAAGAAACTTGCGAAGAGGAGGATGAGGAGGAAAACGTAGAAGACGACGTAAATAGAGAGGTAGAAAAGGGGAAATGGAAGAGGAGTAGAGTAATAAAATGAGGAAAGAGAAGAAGAGAGAAAGAGGTGACGAAGAAGAATGAGAAGAAGGAGAAAAAGAAGAATAAGGAGAAGAAGAAGGAGTAGAGCAAGAAGGAGGAGGAGGTGAAGAAGAAGAACAAATAAGTAGAAGCGAGATGAGGAGAGGAAAAGACGTAGGAAGAATAAGACGAAGAACAAGTACAAGAAGGAGAAGAAGAACGTGGGAATAGACGGAGGGAGAAGAATGATAATAATAGAAAGAAGATCAGAGATTAGTGAAAGTCAAATTAGGCCATTGGGATTGACTCAGGATTACGCCTCAACTTCCCTTCCATACCCATGTTCTCCACGATTTTCTGACACATCTGCGCCCTCTTTTTCCCTCTTCTTCTCCTTCTTCTTCTTCATCTTATGTCTTCTTCTTCTTCTTCTTTTCCTCCTTCTTTTTCTTCTTCTTCATCCCATACTACTTATACTTCTCGTTATTATTGTTCATCTTCTTCGTCTTCTTTTTCACTTTCTCTCTTCTTTTTCTTTTTCACTCTTCTCTCTTTCGAGCAGTTTCTCCCCCATTGTTCTCCAATTCAGGTCACAGCATGAGTAAAGTCAACCCCGTTGTGAGGCGGAAAAAGAAACAAGAAAATCAGCCGTAAAATGAAACAGCAGCAGGTTGAAATTGCAGTGTTGTAAAATTGAAATCATGCCTTCTGGCCGACTTTCTCATAATGCGGCACATTTCATACGCTTTCTTCGGATTTAATTAGTCTCCAGAGATAATTTATGTCATTCCAATTACTGGGAACTGTTGATTTTTCTATGGAGAGTCAGTAGAAAAGTGACTTTGAAGAGAAGTGAATTTGAAAATAATTATTCAAATATTGGTGATCTCGAAATTAGTGATAATCTCAATCTTCATTTCATCCCAGTTTGTGATAGGATCATTTTATTCTACAAAATTTAGAGTCCAGTTACATTAGATACATTATCATGTACATTATTGTACTGTACTGTGTAATTGATGTACAGTAAATTTCATGAGGAATGGTACTGTTTCATCATTCACGATTTTTCGCTAAAATCTGCTAGAAATTTAAATTATATATAGATATTTAAATTTTTCATTCAATCTAGCTGAAACTTCCCCATATTCGGGAACTATGACAAACAATTTAATTATTTGTAGTACTATAATTACCAAAATTAGGAAACTTTCTGTGTAGTAGTGAAGGTGATGTTGTGGTAGTTATCCATACTGAATAAGAAGACTTGATGTTGTCAAAACCACACATTTAATGAAACAACGAGATACTGCATTATCGCTTGTTACACCATTATCAATCTCTGGTAACTAAAGCTAAAGTAAAGTATAGCAGAATTTATAATCGTGAGCGAGCGCTGTGATTGGCAGTTGAATGGCCTAACAAGGTGAACGACTGCCATTGGCCTAGATAAGCTCCTCCCACAATGGGCGGTTTCTACAAACATCACAGCAATGGCGGTTCAAACAACTAACATAGTAAAGAAAGGTAATTGATGTTTACAAAAACAGATGGAATAAATAGGAATGCTTGAAGAAAACAATGTGGAATAGAAATAGCGAGAAAATTCAATGACAAACAAACTTAGACTTATGATAAAACTAGATTTGTGGTATTGTACTGGTTGAAATGAATCTAGATATTCAAACTGTAATTTGGATCATTCCCAGTTACCCTGGTTATTTCCAGAGCCTCTAGTCTAGAATGTTCAATTGTCTACCTTTGTTATTCAAATGCAGAAACTCAACATTCTCCTCAGCCTTGAACTTATGATTGTGTGTGATCAAATGCTCAGCAAAATTAGAATCCCCATTCTGTTTATTCCAATCTCTAATATGTTCTTGTACCCTACTTTTGAAACATCTACCTGTCTGTCCTACATAACAACCATTACAATCACCACATTGAAGTTTATATACACCACTCTTATCCTAGATATCAATTGTGTCTTTACTACAACTAAATAAACTCTTTAAAATCGGTCTAGTCCTAAAAGCTACATTAAAACCATTCTTTTTCAATTCTCAACCTATTCGAGGGTTTTAAGTGTAAGAGAGGGCCGGCTACCCCCTAACTTCGCCCTCTCAGGTAGCAAATAAAGGCAGCTATTCCATTCTATTCTATCAGATACAAGGCTGTCCTTTGGTATAATTGGTGTAAAGTAGGAGACACGTTATGAAGAGTTATGATACATACATAATATGATATTATATGATACAGATAAGTTACATATAGATGTAGGCCTAACATAATAAAAATAATTATCTCATCATCACTCTTTCCATTATCCTCGCACAAGCCTGGAACTCATGCGGGTTTTACCCTGAAAAAAAATCTAATTCAAAAACTAATTTATTTTGCACAAAATGAATGAATGATAACGGAGAAGGAAGAAAAGAAGTAGAAGAGAATGGTAAATCGGAATTCTTGAAGGTTGAAAGGTCGACCCTAAAGCAGTTGTAACGACTTTGCGCTTTGCTTGCAGCTTTGCACAATTGCTAAACTTGAAATCGTGCGCGCTTGGGAAACACCACTTCTTCTTCTTCATCTCCTCATTCTTCTTTTTCTCCTTCTTCTTCTTCTTCTTCTTCTTCTTCTTCTTCTTCTTCTTCTTCTTCTTCTTCTTCTTCTTCTTCTTCTTCTTCTTCTTCTTCTTCTTCTTCTTCTTCTTCTTCTTCTTCTTCTTCTTCTTCTTCTTCTTCTTCTTCTTCTTCTTCTTCTTCTTCTTCTTCTTCTTCTTCTTCTTCTTCTTCTTCTTCTTCTTCTTCTTCTTCTTCTTCTTCTTCTTCTTCTTCTTCTTCTTCTTCTTCTTCTTCTTCTTCTTCTTCTTCTTCTTCTTCTTCTTCTTCTTCTTCTTCTTCTTCTTCCTTCCTCTCCTCTCCTCTTCTCCTCTTCTCCTTCCTCTTCTTCTTCCTCTCCTCTCTCTCCTCCTCTCCTCCCTCCTCCTCCTTCTTCCTCCTCTTCTCCTCCTCCTCCTCCTCCTCCTCCTCCTCTTCCTTCCTCCTCTTCCTCCTCCTCCTCCTCCTCCTCCTCTTCTTCTTCTTCCTCTTCTTCTTCTTCTTCTTCTTCTTCTTCTTCTTCTTCTTCTTCTTCTTCTTCTTCTTCTTCTTCTTCTTCTTCTTCTTCTTCTTCTTCTTGAAGAGCATGGAGCGTGTGTGACAGAACGAGTAGGCTTAATAGTAATGAAGATGCAGAGAAAGAAAGAGGAAGAAGAAAACGGAGGAAAAGACAGGAGAAGAGAGGAAGCCGGTGGAGAAGGACGGGCTTCAACTTAATCTAAGTCCGCTTTACTACTCATAAAGTACCCGTCGATTCATGGTAGGCGGGAATCCACGTTGACTGATAAGATAAGAGAAGTGGAGCCTCTTTGGTTGGCATTGGAGACTGAGAAGCAAGAGACTCATCTCACATATTTTTATAGGATTTGTATTCATGTTTATGATTATATCAGTTTCATGAGCGGAAATAATATGAGTGTGGATATGCTAAGGACTTTCGAGATAAGAGACGTGAATCCACTTAATAAGAGGTGAGAATTTTTGAGGTTTGGTTGAGATTGGAGACGGAATAACATGAGGATTTTAGGTTTTTTTTGTAGGATTTGTATTTCTGTATACGATGTTTTGGTGTTCATTTGACAAAAAATATGAGTGATGATTTGCTAGGAACTGATAAGATAAGAGGCAAAAATGTTTATTCTTTCGTTTTCATTCGAGACTGAATAGCATGGAGATATCACACACTTTTAAAGGATTCATAAGTATCTTCATGATATATTGATGTTAATATGAGTTGGGAAAATGAGTGTGAATATGTTAAGGACTGATGTGCTTGTAAATATGAAATAAACCTGTATGAATAGAATGCATGAGTTCGTGTAGAGTATTTTTGTAGTAGTCAATTCACAGAATAAGATAACGAGATTCATGAATGAAGTAGACCTTACAAAAATGATGGTATATTTTGTCAAATTTCATAAAGTTCTACAGTTCTAGAGGATAGGCACAAAGAAAGCTTGTTTTAAGCGCTTGCTATAGCTGTCTGAACGCGTACTCTTGATACAGTATAATCTATTCACAGCTGATTAAATGTAAGAGCTCGAATTGTTGTATGTGACACGAATATTAAGTTGCAAGTTTGTTCCAATATAACTCTAGTGATAATAGTAGTCATATTAAATTTGCCATTCATTTTATGAAACAAATCGGTCAAGACACATGACGAGAGTCAAGACACATAGTTGCTTATGATGCAACACACACCGATTAGTCATTGCATCAGTGTGTGCTGCTTCATAAGCAACTATGTGAATTACTGTGACTAAACGTGACTAATCTCGTCTTGTCTTGTCTTGACTAACCGGTGTACGCCTAGCCTTATCAATGCGAAATTAGCCTACCAATAACAAAATTACACCCCGATCTACAGAGATTCACTGTTCAAATTCAGGTTTTGAATTGCTTACTATGTTGATGAAAACCATATCGGAATTATTCCATTATAGGCTACAATTATTCATGGAAAGTTATCATTATCAACACTCGAAAAGTTACACTGAGTTACAAAGATCCATCACTTGCATTCAGGTATTCGATGGATCAGATAATTTGAAATCGGTAATAAATTCATTTAAGAATAAAGTACAACTATTTCGAATTAATTCAATAACAACATTGAAACGAAAAAAATCTTATTCTTCAGTCCGCGTTAATGAAGAATAATATGCAAGCATTTCACGAAACGTCCATCCAACTCTATTGGTGGATGCTGATTTCAACTTCGGCTGATAACCCACTACGTCAAACAACGTCGACCAATCACAAGCAAGCAGCAGCCATTTTGCTGTAGTGAACTTCCACTCCCATAACGCTTTCTCATTGGCCAACGTTTCAATGAAGACGCCATTTTCTAGGACGTTACAATTTCGACCAATAGCATGTTAGGACGCAGATATTGGAAAGGAATGCAAAGAATAAATTATAATAGTGATAAGAGATACGATGATAGTGATTAAAGTAAAATAAATTGATTGTTAACCTAATGAGAAAATAAATAAAATCTCAATAACATTTCTTATTATTATTCATTTTTTAAAGAGTCAACTTTATATTCTATCCAGTAATTCTGTTCGTTTGATTTTGTTTGAGAGGAAAAATTATAGTTGAACGTTTCTGTTTGTTCAATGGTGTGTAAAAATGTTGAGATTGTTCATCACACTCTTTTTTCGAAATATTCACTCAAAATTTAATTTTCCAAAAATCAAATTTGCAGTTAACGGGGGAATAAAAGAACATTATCATGAATGTCGAAGGAAGAAAATTGATATTTTTGGCATTTAAATTGATAAAATAGAGATCGATATTGAATTCAGAGAGTATACTGATACTGTACCTACATCTATTTACCTTTCCAAACATATTACTTGTAATTATAATCAGATTCATTTAATTTGACGCTTGGTATTACATAGATAGATAGAGAGGTATTATTGCTTTGCTATCGTACTCTACGGTTATCAGCAACATCAAGAAATAATATGTATCTAAAGCCAAGCATCAAATTAAATAAATCTGATTAAATATTATTATGTTGTTATTGAGGTAATACGACTAGTCGCCTTTAGAAGATGTGAATATTATTGATATTGTCGTTATTTATTTCAGAAAGACGATACCCATTGACCTGATTCCTGAGCATTGCTACGAAAAGAACGTCTCATTCTACGTTCAGCTGGGTCCTCCTGAGGAAGCTGGTAAGGTTAATAAGAATACAGTACCTACCTAATATCTGAAAAAATGTATTTGAAATTGTAAAGCCATTAATGTGAATGATTAAATTTCTCATCAGGTTTCATCCAATCGAATATCCTTGATTATAATGAAATCTATCACTGAAAGATTCACTCCATCAATCAATAATTTGAATAGAATAGAATAGAATAGAATTCTTTATTGTCATTAAACACATAGTGCAATAGACATAGTCAATCAGGACACATACAAATCATACAACAGTCACACAGAATCAGACAATATAAGACGAAGCAATTCAAAAAAGTCGCTGAAACACACATTACAATTATCTTCAAAATTGAACAGTACATATTTTAAGTAGTATAATTACATATAAATAACACATAAATACATTTGAACAGTGGAAGAAATCACAAGAAAGAAAGGCTCTCCATATTCAGATCATGCCATTCTTGAAGTGAATATAGTGGTTTGGCTTTTAGGAACTTGTACATTG
Organism: Laodelphax striatellus; assembly: GCA_017141395.1. Classification (NCBI taxonomy): domain Eukaryota; kingdom Metazoa; phylum Arthropoda; class Insecta; order Hemiptera; family Delphacidae; genus Laodelphax; species Laodelphax striatellus. The sequence goes on along the minus strand of CM029534.1, from coordinate 2,198,862 downwards.
TAGTTTTGAATTTTACAAAAGTAACATTTCTGGCATCTAATGGTAACTTATTAAATGATTTTATACTCATATAATCAAAGTTCATTTGAGTCTTTGTCAATCTAGTATTGATGGAAGTTGAATGATCGATTGGACGGAAACCAAATAAATTTAACCACTTTTGACTTGTGAGAGCTGAAATCAATAAGTCTCATTGTTTTCGAAGATGAAATTGGTGATTTAGTAAGATGATATCACATAACCTGATTTTGGACTGTTTGTGTAAACTGGAAGAGGAACAGTTTTTGGCATAAGCCTGTAAATCCTTTGTAAATTTTTGAATAAATGAATGAATAATTGATGAATAATTGGGCATACTGAGTTTTATAAGATAGTTGAGAAATCGATTTTGTTTAGATATGATTTTTGATTGTTGTCTTTTCAGGATCAACACCAAACGAAGACATACTGAAGAAGTCGCCAGATGAATTAACACTAGACGAGAAAGTAGCACTTGAAGGACGGCCTAAACTGGGCACCCTGTATAAGATTCAGGTCAACATTCGGGAGAGCGACGAATTCAAGGCTAGTATAATAGCAATAATATTCAGTTAATTATTCATTTAATATTCATTTGAATTATTCATTTGAATATTGATTACGGGACTGATATTTCATCTCGAGAGTTCTAGAAAATTTATCTTCCACAACTTTTACTTTAAGAATAAGTGCAAGAATGCTTCAAAATATGAATTAATTCTACTGAAGTGTGATATTGTTTGTAATGAACATGACAAGTAGCGAACTAGAAGAATAATCAGGCTTTATAAGAGGAACCTTCCGATTTCACCAAGGCTCAAACATGAAATGTATAATAATTTATCAACTTTTGATACACAAAAGTTGTTATCATTGATCAATATTAGTAGTTACTAATTATTATCATTTGTTATTACAATCGATTACTAATTGTTATCAATTATTATTATTATCTTCTTCTTCTTCTTCTTCTTCTTCTTCTTCTTCTTCTTCTTCTTCTTCTTCTTCTTTTTCTTCCTCTTCTTCCTCCTCTTCTTCTTTTATTTTCCTCTTCTTCCTCCTCTTCTTCTTTTTATTTTCCTCTTCTTCTTCTTCTTCTTCTTCTTCTTCTTCTTCTTCTTCTTCTTCTTCTTCTTCTTCTTCTTCTTCTTCTTCTTCTTCTTCTTCTTCTTCTTCTTCTTCTTCTTCTTCTTCTTCTTCTTCTTCTTCTTCTTCTTCTTCTTCTTCTTCTTCTTCTTCTTCTTCTTCTTCTTCTTCTTCTTCTTCTTCTTCTTCTTCTTCTTCTTCTTCTTCTTCTTCTTCTTCTTCTTCTTCTTCTTCTTCTTCTTCTTCTTCTTCTTCTTCTTCTTCTTCTTCTTCTTCTCTTTACTTCTCCGATTTCAATGTGATCACATGATTTTTTTTTAATTTCAGCACACAGTAGACAAGTTGATGGAGAAGAGTGGCTCATCGGCACTAACCGTTTCAACGACGTCTTGGAAAGAACAGTTCACGGAAGCAGTGAGAGTAAATGCAGGTCTGTTCGAGCGAATAGAATCAGTTTCAAACAAAAATATTGATTTCAAGAAGGATTAATTGATCTCATCAATCAATTCTTCGAAAGAATCAATTTCACCAATTGATGGATTTTGATTAATTTCCAAATTATTCAACTTCGTCATTGAAAAACCAATAGAATTTAACCGCCTTAGAAACTAAAAATATAAATATATTTATCACGTAGGTAGATTATTTTATTTTATCAAGGATATTTACTTATAACATCAATGTATGGAATGAAGTCATTATTTAACGGAGTCAATGCAATGAAATTTCAATGGGAAGCGGTTGTCCAAGTGGTAGCAGGCGAGTCTAATCGGTGAGATTAGATAAGAGACGGCGCCTACCACTCCTGTTGTAACGGTGACCGGCTCCTCTAAATACAATATTTATGAACTTGGACCTTCAAAAAAGTGGTTGAGCCTAAACTCAGCGGTTTAGGCTCAACCACTGAAGATGATGCCGTGAGCATTGAAACTCGAGTTTGGTTTTTTAATTAATAAATACTGTGGAATAGACATAAAAAATTTTGTTTTTATTCTTTCACCGAATATGGAGAAGTTCCACAACATTTCTGAACAAAGTGTCAATCTTTTCCCTTAAAGGTTGGGGAAAGCCCCAAAATAAAGTCACTAGGTACCATGTGAATAATTATTGTCAGTCACCTCTTGGCAACATTTATATACTTTCAATTTTATTTCAATTTTAGGGGGTGACGATGAAGAGGGGGAAGGGGGCGAGCCAAGCGAGCCCTCCGCCTTTGATTACGTCATGCACATTCTTTCTGTTTTTTGGAAAGTGCTATTTGCGTCAGTTCCTCCCACAGGTATGTGAAAATCCTTTCCTATAACTATTTAATTCATCTTCATCTATTTATTCATAAAATCCCAATTCCATACTCATACTAAGTTATTTAATTTAATGGGAGAACTAAATTTGTAAAGAAACAACCGTTTATAAAATATTTTGAGCTTAGAGTTTGTACACGATCAGATTTTTCATCAAATTCCATTCAATAGAATAACCTTGAACTGAACAGCTGACTTTTAAGGTACCCACACACTAGACACGAACTGTTATAAAGCAGCAAACCATGACGATATGCTATGCAAATCGAGTGTTTAGGAGTTGGCCTACCGTACGACACAAATGAGCTATTCAATTAAAATGTTAGTTCATTTTGATACAAGATTTTGATCACCTTAAAAACGTAAAATATAACTTTTGAATAGGTCTGTGCGAATCATTTCTTCAAAATTGAATAACTCATCAAAGATTATGTTGAACGATAAGATGGTCTGATATGACATCTCAAGTTCCTATGGGATAGCTTTATTGAATTTAGATAACATTATTAAATTTATTCGTTTGTATTATTGTTTATGCAGATGTAAATAAAAATCTATTTCCAACATATTTTAGTCTTTCCATCTTTTGAAGTTCTCTCTCTTTTTCTTTTACTGTCTCTTTTTATATATTTTTTTAACAATGAGTCCTATTATTTTAAATTTGATAGTCATTTGTTGGTTTGATATATAAACAGGAATTTTCATATTGTGTATTATCTGTGTTTCTATTTCTGTTTGAGTTTCTATTAAATGTGTGTGGTGTTGGTAGATTACTGTAGCTCGTTTTTAAAAGCTTCTTATAATAATTTTTCATCTAGCTTCTAACAGCATATAACTAACTGCTTGTAGCTTGGGACTTTTATCTTGTAAACTATCGCAAATTCTTTGCAAAAACTGTACTTCATTTTTATCAATTTTCATTGCATATTGCATGTTTTATTGCTGACTTTAGTAGTTCTGTATGTTGTTATTGTGATTTTTATTGCATTAACATATGCTTGTTCTTGTGCTTTTATCAACTGCTTTAATGTTTCATCTGTATATATACCATTTCCAGCAATTCTTTTGATTTAAATGAATATATTAAAGTTTTGTAGACTAGCTGTAGTCGTTTGGACCTAGATAAGATGAACAGAGCTACAGCATAGCAACATTATTTTTTCAACTGTTATAGCATAATTGAACTATATCTGAAACTCATATTGCTAGGCTCATGTATTATAGTAAACTTCAGTTGATGTATGTATATTATGTACAACAATCTCATACGATAGCCAAGACCTTCAAGCTAGTAATAATATTTCTAAGCTTTATTGAATGTAGATATTTTTATTAATTTTAATTCAGACACAAACCATTTTGTATCATAGTATAATTATAGAGGATTGAATCAACTGTAAACCATTTTTAGGATAAGAATAATTTTTCGTAGAGCAAAACCAAACACAGAGGCACAAATTATCAAATTTCAATAACTATTCATGTAAGAAAAGTATAATTATTAATAATAATGAATTATCATGCTTGAAACCCCTATTTTTGAATTTAGGTAGGTGTATCCTACTTTTAAAGTGGGTATTATACTGTATTATCTTATAACCTACACTATATTAGCTGCCTAGATTTAAGCTTTAATCCACTGCCTGTCATGTGATAAGCCCACATCGAACACTGGATTATTAATTTATTGTTTGGAGACGTCAGCTTGAAATCACTTCTGCATGAACATTTTAAGATAGTGCCATCAATATTTTTCACTGTTTATATTTAAGCATTGTAATGTAGTAGTTTCCATTATTGCTGTTTAGCTTTAAGCTTCGACCTGTTATGTATAATCATTCATGTTATTTTATCAATAGAATATTCATTGTTTGAAGATATCATGCTTGGAAACACCACTGCATGACCATTTTTTCAATAGAGCCATCAATTTGTCAGTGAATTCCAGTAGGTAGCTTTTATCAGCTATTTAGCTTTAAGCTATTGCCTGTAATTAAGTTAATTAAGCTGTAATGTACATTGAATATTATTGCCTGATATGCATAAGAATACATCATGAAGAACACATACCTGTAATAAGAAATATATTCCATCACAATTGTATTCAAATAGGTTACTGCATGTATATAATATGTTACGTATGTGTATAGCAATACCAATATCATTGAATGCAAGTTATATTTTCATTGAAGCAAATACAAGTAATATCTGTTTGTCAAGCACTATATGAACAAATACACAACGAATGTCAAGTTAAGGAATGCAACCAATCTAGCTTTTCTATATGCTTTTTAAATGTTATTATAAGCTTAAAGTATTGCCTGTAAGCTATAAATTTGATATGAATATGTATCATTGTTATTGTATTTTAATACTATATAGCTACGATGAATAAGAAGCACTCAACTGCATGATAAATGGAACAATCAATAGGAAAGAGAATATCCTAGAAATCTTTAAGAGCAATTTTTTCTATGATACTATAAATAATGTACATTTCAATAATGTATTCAATATTGTAATCAATATTGTAATTTGAAAAAATAAGAATAAAAAATTGAAAGATGGTTTACTTCATCTATTGTAGGCTATCGTTTTAGAGCTGTAGGTCTGCAGGCCTATGAACTCACAAGCTCAGTTGAACTCAAAGCCTCAGTTGAATTTTGAATTTCAAAGTACCGTAGTACCGTACAATAAATCTGGAAAATTCATTCATTTTTCTTGTTTGTTCTTATTTATAAGATATTAGTAACCTATATGAGACTCACTTTTCAATAATATTGTCAATGTTTTTCTTCAATCAACGTATGCTTTTCTATATGAAAGTCAATCACTATCTCACACACATATATATGTATTAGATCACTGTGTAATATGAACGCCCTATGTAATTCACTTTCATAATATTTATACACATATTTACCATAAGCTCGTTTTTCTCAGGAACCTATAAATTTGCAATACTATAGAGCCCTCATCAAATTAAACACTGAATGGAAACAATATCGTTTAATTAAAACGTTAAATCTTCATCATTACATTATTTTATACTCTACGAATATCTGAAAGAATCTATTTATTACACTTGATAGAAAGTACCACTAGGTACTCTTCGTAGAAATTTCACTTATGGGAAGTGCCTCTCTACCCTTTACCACACTTGATAGGAAAAGACAGGTGATAAAAATATAGCAGTACAATAATGGAAAAAGTACGGTACTGCAAATGTTTTCCTATTAACATTATGTTGTCAAGCAATTTCAATACTCAATACCTATGACTCAATATCTGACTCAAACCAGCTTATTTCATTATGCCTTTCTATCAAGTTTTACGATAACTTATTGTTCATTACACGGCTGGAAACGTTTGTTAGCTCTCGCACATATTCATGTTCCTGCACTTGGCTAACGTCTCAAGAATGAATTTTCACAATACTCTATAGTCTATATTCTATACAGACAATACGTTCATTTCCAGTCTAGTAATGTAATATACCAAGGAGAATAGCATTCTAATTACCTTTCAATATACTATTTCATACATGAAAGAAAAAACTGTATTCTTTGTTCCATAGACTACTCACTACTATTTTCATGGCCCTCTAACCAATTCTTATATCGTCATGACACATATTATCATAATTCTATAACACATAGAATTAAATACATAGTATCATAATTATCATAACACATTGTATCATAATCACCTCACTAATCAACCCACTAACCAATTCTTATATCGTCATGACACCAGTGGCGTAACCTTACACCTCTGCAACCCTCGGCGAGGGAGGGGCCTGGGCCTGTAGGCCCGGGCTGAGAAATGAAATAATATCATATGTTTTTTAAGAAATAAAATTAAAGTAATTATTGGACAAGAAAAGCAAAAGTTTTATTTTGTGCAATTAACAACCATGAACACAAATTTCAATAATTCACAAATTTCAAGAACACAAATTAATAATTGTCTATTTGTAAAAAAAAGTATGCATCAACAATTAGAATGTCAGTTGGTTAAAAATTGTCATTAAGATAGTTGTTATGACGGAAGAACGTGAATAGTTGCACAATTAACAAAAGGTCTGCTGGTTTAAAGTAGCTTATCGGGATATAATGAATTTTGTTTACAAATCATTGAATGGAGACAGACATCCGGTTCCCAGACCCAGACTGTTTACACAAATATATTGTTTCGCCCATTGAATTCCTGATCATAATAGAAATAGACTGCAAGAGTTGTCGAAGACAGTGGCGTAGCCCTTAGTGGCCTGGGCCCCCTAGGCCCCCCCCCCGAAATTGTCGAAATTTAATTTTAATAGTAAATGAAAAATTATTGGATTTCAGCTATCGCAAGACCTAAAAAGTAGTCATTGTTATGTACTTTTCAAATATTGAAATTTCCCGGGAAAAGGCCCCCGGACCCCCCTATGTCAGGGGGTATATCATACCCCCCAGCCACCCTGTGTTAGAAGGAGGGGCCCGGAATTATTTTTTGCGGGGGGCCCAGTTGGCAAACGTTACGCCACTGCATGACACATATTATCATAATTCTGTAACACATAGCATTAAATACATAGTATCATATTCTCATAACACATTGTATGATAAGCACCTCACTAACTAACCAACTAACCAATTCTTATATCGTCATGACACATATTATCATAATTCTATAACACATAGAATTAAGTTCGTATAGTATCATATTCTCATAACACATTGTATGATAAGCACCTCACTAATCAACCCACTAACCAATTCTTATATCGTCATGACACATATTATCATAATTCTATAACACATAGAATTAAATACATAATATCATAATTATCATAACACATTGTATCATAATCACCTCACTAACTAACCCACTAACCAATTCTTATATCGTCATGACACATATTATCATAATTCTATAACACATAGCCTAGTACTGTATCATAATTATTCTCATAACACATTGTATGATAAGCACCTCACTAACCAACCCACTAACCAATTCTTATGTCAACATGACACATATTAGCATAATTCTATAACACATAGCATTAAATACATAGTATCATATTCTCATAACACATTGTATGATAAGCACCTCACTAACCAACCCACTAACCAATTCTTATATCGTCATGACACATATTATCATAATTCTATAACACAAATAGAATTAAATACATAGTATCATATTATCGTAACACATTGTATGATAAGCACCTCACTAACTAACCCACTAACCAATTCTTATATCATCATGACACAATATATTATCATAATTCTGTAACACATAGCATTAAATACATAGTATCATATTCTCATAACACATTGTATGATAAGCACCTCACTAATCAACCCACTAACCAATTCTTATATCGTCATGACACATATTATCATAACTCTATAACACATAGAATTAAATAAATAATATCATAATTATCATAACACATTGTATGATAATCACCTCACTAATCAACCCACTAACCAATTCTTATGTCAACATGACACATATTATATCATAATTCTATAACACATAGAATTAAGTTCGTATAGTATCATATTATCATAACACATTGTATGATAAGCACCTCACTAACTAACCCACTAACCAATTCTTATGTCAACATGACACGTATTATCATAATTCTATAACACATAGAATTAAGTACATAATATCATAATTATCATAACACATTGTATGATAAGAACCTCACTAACTAACCCACTAACCAATTCTTATATCAACATGACACATATGTTATCATAATTCTATAAAACATAGCATTAAATACATAGTATCATATTCTCATAACACATTGTATGATAAGCACCTCACTAACTAACCCACTAACCAATTCTTATATCGTCATGACACATATTATCATAATTCTATAACACATAGCATTAAATACATAGTATCATATTCTCATAACACATTGTATGATAAGCACCTCACTAACTAACCCACTAACACAGGCCATGTTTTGCACTCTGTTATTTGTCACATATTATCATAATAAATTCTATACCACATAGAATTAAGTTCATATAGTATCATATTCTCATAACACATTGTATGATAAGCACCTCACTAATCAACCCACTAACCAATTCTTATATCGTCATGACACATATTATCATAATTCTATAACACATAGAATTAAGTTCATATAGTATCATATTCTCATAACACATTGTATGATAAGCACCTCACTAACTAACCCACTAACCAATTCTTATATCGTCATGACACATATGTTATCATAATTCTATAACACATAGTATTAAATACATAATATCATAATTATCATAACACATTGTATGATAAGCACCTCACTAACCAACCCACTAACACAGGCGATGTTTTGCACTCTGTTGTTTGTCGTCGCGACGCTGCAGACATCTGGTCCGGTTATCTGTGCTTTGTGCTGTCCATCATTTGGATCGGCGTCCTGACGGCGTTCATCGGCGACCTGGCGTCGCATTTCGGATGCACGGTCGGCGTCCGAGACTCGGTCACCGCCATCACGTTTGTCGCCCTAGGCACCAGTGTACCAGGTGGGTGTAAGACAATTGGGCGCCCTAGGCGATTCGCGGATACTCAGCGACTTGGAAAACTGTTTTTAAATTATGGAGCTCAGACGAGTCTGGAACCGTCTTGTCTGAGCGTCAGAGCCAAGGTGTACGGAATGAATCAATTAATAACTTAATTTATGCCCGGTTTTTCAGTCGTTCAATAAACTTATTGAATCAATAACTTTTTTTTTCATTTGAAAACACATGGTTATTGATTCAATAGTGCTATTGGATCCATAAACTGTTTATTGAGCGACTGAAAAACCGAGCATTAGAATCTTATCCATTCTATATACCGTACACCTTGCAACAGACCATGCTCGTCTGAGCGTCATCATTAAAAACACATGCTTTTTATCCGAGTCGCTGAGTATCCTTAGGCTAGGCGTACACCGGTTAGTCAATACAAGACAAGACGACATTACTGACGTTCAGTCACAGTACTTCACATAGCTGCTTATGAAGCAGCACACACTAATGCAATGACTAATCGATGTGTGTTGCTTCATAAGCAACTATGTGAAGTTCTGTGACTAAACGTGACTAATCTCGTCTTGTCTTGTCTTGACTAGCCGGTGTACGCCTAGCCTTACTTGACGTAACCCGGGGAGTGTCCTAGGTAATGGTTCTATTATAAGAGCTTTCAATTTTAGGTTCGAGTTCGAGTGAAGGGATTGAATGATTATATTTATATACTACAAGGGCTTGTAGTTCAAAATACATGAATTCCTGTTACCAAATGGAGGAGAAATTTTCAATAGAGTTTTAATACGAGTGAAGTACCGTACATGAATGGATGAATAATTTTAAATCAAGTTTAATTCTTATTAAATTTCAATTTAATAAGATTGTTTTTCAATAATTTTAATATTGGACAAATCACAATTACTTTGCTTACAAACTGAAAGATCCATGATTAACAAAAATAATACATCCCGAAGCTATATGGAGCCTGTGTGGGATGGTAAACTTATAAAGAAACTTCCTTGAGAATCCTTGTATGGTAGCCTACATATTTCCAATCCATTTATTTATTTACCTCTGAATTAGATTCGAATGAATCTGAATCTGATTGTAGAGGAAAATTATTATGTTCAGGTAAGCATTGAATTCAGCTAAAATAAATATTACTATAATCCATCCAACAACACTTTTTTGATTTGGGTATGAGCTGAGACAAAAATTATGTTCAGGCTTTCGGTTCAACTACAATGACATTACAATCTTTATTATTTTGTCAATTTTCAATTAGGAAAGTTTTACGAACTTGAAGAATACTCGTATTCTTCAACTACTGTATATTTTTTATATATACTGAAAAAAAATGAGGACGCTTTTCAAATGAGGTACAGTTAATTAACAGCCTTCCAATAACGCTTCAACCTTAACCACATTTTATTCTCATCCATTTCATCCTTCTTCTTATACCCATAATATTTTCCAATAATAACTATTCTTGCTAACACCATCCAACTCACTTTCAAAGCATGTCAAGAGCACTACTTCTACAATATTATTATCACCTCGACAGACGAATATCTGTTGAAATGACACCTTCAATTTTTTCATAGTAATAATTGGTGGAAATATAAATATTTGAATTCATATAGTTGAATATATCTAATTTCTAATGGAATATTCATAATATTTCCGATATGAAGTAGAATTTATGCTTCAATAAATCGAGTATAATTCAGCTTAATCAAAGTAAACATCACAGCATATCATCAAGCAAAACACTATTCAATATTGTAGTTTTATTAGCTAATAGCATAGATAATCTATAACTATATGTTTAGTTTATGCTTACAGCAACTATTTTTTATTGTTATTGTTAGTTACTGCATCAATTATCAATACGAATAATATTGATAATTTATATAATACACTTACTTTATATCCTCATATTTTATTATGATACTATTCAACATTAATTCTTGATGTTGTTGTTACAGTATTAATATTATTGATAGAATTGCACAATTCATTGTATTATACAATATACCATCAATTTGTAAATAGACTAAAATCATAATTATGTTTAACCTATATACAATCTTGTTATACAAGTACCTTGCAATCTAGTGCTTTACAATCTTCAATTTGATAAAATCAATACTATTTTCAAGAGACATCTCAAAACGTCTAGCAATCAGCAATCCAATAGTATTGGATGAATTACATTCTATGGAATTCAAATAATTTTATTTTTCAAGTCGTTTAACCAAACAATCAATGGATCTTTAATGGTTGAAAAAAAATAATAAACAATGTTTCAATGTATAAGAGAGTTGATACCAAGGAAAATGTTTTGAAATGTTTGCAAAACTCAAAAATAAGTTGAAATTATACAAATTTTATTGTAGAATAATGAATAACAATATTATTCATAGATTTTTTCTAGCTTGAACTCATTTTATTGTTTCTATTCATAGTATAACCTATTTTTTCTCAAATAGTATTATATACATGAAGTGGTGTGTGAGCTATTAAGAAAGAGAAGCACTGCAAGTATTATGCTAATATTTTATTAATATTCATGTAATATAATATTGTAAAATGTTAATTCTCTATAAGAAGTGGAGAATTGTAGTCTGCACATCAATATCATTTAAAATCAAAGAAACATAATAATTTTTAAGCAGTAATAGACCTACAAGTAATAGACCTCATATAATATGCACTTCTTCATTACGTTTGGGATGTTTCCCAAACTCTTTGTATAAATTTTAATTGAGTTCTATTTGTAGAAAATTTCAAATTCTTATTGTAAATATAAAATTATACAGCACTTTGAAAATTAGATTTAATAATAAGAATAGTAGAATTGGTGGCTCTACACAGTTATAACCATCATCACAGAATTCATCAACGTTCATTCAAAAGTGTATTTTTATTAAAGATTTATAGATTAAGTGAATCACAGCAATTTTGTAGGCTAATGTATATCTTCTAACTTTGTAAAATATATATTCACTAGATTACATAATCAAAATACACAGAATTTCCTATAATCACAATAGTAAGGTATGTTATCTTGAATATAAAGGTAGAGTTCTCTTTATTTTTGTAATTAAGTTTGAATGTTCAAAATTATTATGACCTTCCAAGTTGAAACTAGGCTACTGTATATTTTTCATTGTATAAAAGATAGGCTATAATCTTATAAACGATTGAAATATTTTATAACCCAATATGTGATATGAATTTTACAAATACTTTACTATAAATATAGAAATATAATTGTATAATATTCACTCTAGTCAATTATGTGCTGTACAAGCTCTGTTATTATCGTTTGATTTTAGTCATCTTATTATCTCAAGGTCCGGGCTCATCATAGTACGGAATATATCTCATATATCTTCTTTTTTATTTATTATATTTTCATAATTCAAAATCCTTGTCTACATAATTATGTGTGGTTTTTTGAAGTGGCTTACTGTTTTGTTCTCTTATAATATTTTTTAACAACCTCGTGTGTTGAGTCTTTTGCCAATAGAGGTGTGTCGTCTACTAATTATGTGTGATAACATTAATATTGTTCTGACTTGTGTTTGTAACTTCAATTGTTTTAATATTGTTTAAAAGATTGTGTGTCTTTTGAGTAGCTCGGAAGAGTTGTTTTCTATTTCTGTTTTGCTTTTAAAGTCGTCGTCTTCTTACAAGGGCGTTGCTTTTAAAGTTATCTCACTATCTACATTATTTTCCACTTTGTATCTCATTTCAATCTCTTCTTCTAATTTTATTTAAATACTAGTTATCGTACTAACAATTCACAAACTGTAACGTTTCCATGTGTCATAGCTTGCATATTATTAGGTCTACTACTATGCAAAAGATGAATAATCCAAAAGGAGAAAGGAGAATTTTGAAAAATGTCAACTGTAACGGAAATAATCTGAGCAATAAATTATTGACACATGGCAGCGAAATATTAAAATGTATTCTACATTCTTCATTGGATGATCTGAGAAGGGACCGAGATTCAAGATACAAGCGCTCATGTGAGAAAAAGGCAACATCAGGGTGGCTCCCTGAAACTTTCTAAACATCTATCCAAATGTGCAAAGAAGTCAGTCTTTCGTCCAATCATACTTGAGTAATAATCATCTGAAATATTCCAAAAAATCTATTCTAAGAACTATTTCAGTAACTACTCTATTCTAATAATAGATTCCTTATTCAAGATTTCTGTATCATTATTCCATTATGCAATACTATGTGATGTTTTAGATAGGTACCGGTAACTTCAGTCGTCATTATCAGAGAAAAGGAACAATTATCTTTTCTATTAAATTTGATCTTTTCATCGAGTCGCTTCGAGAGAAAGGCACTACTCACACCTGGATACCGAAACAGTCGGCGACTGGAAAATAGCAAACATGTGTTTTCAAATGATGACGCTCAGCCCCTGCGCCCACTTGCACTGCAACTGCTATCTGATTTCAGTCAGCAACCCAATGTTGCCACATGACATTTGGCTGTTTTTCGGGTAATCGGGTAATCTAACCTATCAGCCAAAGTCATCTGGCAACGCTGGGTTGCTGACTGAAATCAGATAGCAGTTGCTTAGTGGGCGCAGGGGCTTTTAGACGATCCTGCAACTGTATTGTCTGAGCGTCATCATTATTAATTAATGCTTCGGTAATAAACAGACTGGCAACCATAGTTGACTAGTTTTCACAATAATTAAATTTTTAGGTACGGGAACACTATCTATTACAATTTACGATTATTGTAATGTGTTAATGCGCCCAGCGCTCGTCTGTCATTCGGGCTATGTCATTGTCTTATGTCATGTCAGGCTATGTCATGTCATGTCATGTCGGGCTATGCCATGTCATTGTCACGCTTCGGTCCATTGTCATTGACGATGCGCAGATCAAGCTAAACTGAACGGACCGGTGACTATAGTTTTAGGCTAGGCGTACACCGGTTAGTCAAGAGATGACAAGACGAGATTAGTCACGTTTAGTCACAGTACTTCACATAGTTGCTTATGAAGCAACACACACCGATTAGTCAATGAATCAGTGTGTGCTGCTTCATAAGCAACTATGTGAATTACTGTGACTAAACGTGACTAATCTCGTCTTGTCTTGTCTTGACTAACCGGTGTACGCCTAGCCTTAGACTCTGACCGGTCTTTTATAATATTTATACCGATGAGTATATCATACTTATGTGTGGGAAATAGTCCTTAATTCCGCCACTCGCAATAAACGGTGACTATAGCCTAATTCTAGACACTGACCGGTCTTTTATTATAATATTTATACCGATGAGTATATCATATGTGTGGGAAATAGTACTTAATTCCGCCACTCGCAATAAACGGTGACTATAATTCTAGACTCTGACCGGTCTTTTGTTATCATATTTATACCGATGAGTATATCATACTTATGTGTGGGAAATAGTCCTTAATTCCGCCACTCGCAGCGCCTCAACCACCATTCTGCTCCAAGGTCTATAAAAAGCTCTTTCTATAGACCTTGTTCTGCTCGAGTCTCGGTCCCTGGATATTATTTTGTGATATTTTACTCAATAAATAGGCTGTTTATTGAGACCTTGTTCTGCTCGAGTCTCGGTCCCTGGATATTATTTTGTGATATTTTACTCAATAAATAGGCTGTTTATTGAGACCTTGTTCTGCTCGAGTCTCGGTCCCTGGATATTATTTTGTGATATTTTACTCGATAAGTAGGCTGTTCATTTGTGTATGAATATTGACCGGTGCTGTTTATACAGCCTACTACAAAGGCTGGGCGTGCTTCTGGGCGTCGATTATGTGGATCGGCATTCTGACGGCTATCATTGGCGATGTCGCTTCGCACTTCGGATGCACTGTCGGCATTCTTGACTCGGTCACTGCCATCACCCTGGTTGCAATGGGAACCAGTTTGCCAGGTAAACATTATCATAACAACCGCTGCAACGAGGTCAGTACTCACTGAGTTAACATGGAGTGGTTGTGATTGCAATAATCAAAGTAAACTTAATAGTGATAACTTATTAATAAATAATTTATTCAATGATTTATCAATAATTAATAATTTTCAATCATCAATAATTCATTTATTCGATTACGCCTTCTCCTATTGTGATTGTAATAGTGGTCTCCTAAAGTAATAGTGGTAAACAACTGATGAATGATATTATCTTCTTCAAAATAAATAATTTATTCAATGATTTATTTAATTATCAATAATTAATAATTTTCAATTATCAATAATTCATTAATAATTTATTTATTCAATTACGCCTTCTCCTATTGTCGTTGTAATAATAAAGGTAGGCCTAATAGTGGTCATTTACTGATAAATTATATCTTCTTCAATTCTATTTGAGAAAAGTATCAATTTGATTTGAGAGATGATCAGTATAGTAATAGAGAATAGTTGGTAAAAGAGGGCAAGAGTAATAGTGATAATAATTTATTAATATAAATTGAAGCTTTTCCAATCAAATTTTTATATTATTATAATTAATATGAAAATTAGGTTTTCCAATTTCTCAATAATTACAATTCACTATTCAGTGATAACTTCTCAGATACAATTGACTTTTCTCATTTCCTCTGAGGTTTACTAAAATACAAAAATGACTATTCTCAATTTCAATTGATAATTATTAATCAAATTATACAATTATTTGAAAAGCTGTAAACTTCTCAGAAAAAATTGACGTTTCTCATACGTCTGATGTTTTTTAAAATGACGATTCCCAATTTCACTTGATAATATTACTAGTATCAATCAAATTATACAATTATTGGAAAAACTGCAGAATAAAATAACAACAATCTATAACTGGTTGTTACATCCTATAATTAGGCCTCCTTCAACATTCTGATACAATTCTTCAATTTTGGTTTTCATATTTCTTCTTCTTCTTCTTCTTCTTTTCCTTTAGCTTTTCCCTATTCGGGGTCGCTATTCCGTATCTTCCTCCTCCACACCATTCTCTCCCCGGCTTCTTCCTTGTCTTCTCTCCATCTTGGGGTTTGGCAAGAGTTTTACAGCCGGATGCCCTTCCTGCCCCCCAGTGGCTGGGTTTTCATATTTCTATAAATAATTATAAATTTCTCTCTTCTATCTTTCTTGATCCTTTGCTATCCTAATTATTACTGTATCTGGAATTGATTGTACGTCTTATTGTCAATTCCTGAAACCTTATCACACTGTATTGTCTTTGTATTTTATAAGTTATATCTAATTCCAAGGTAATATAATGCATTTTGTGTGGTGATATGTTGTGATGTTGGGTCCTGAACTATGGTTTTAGTATGAATCAAAAAATTACATTACTAACACAGTTACCTCTAACCTCCTCTTAGTATTTCTTCCACTGTTAACTATCAACTAATCTTCATAAATCTTACAATCTATTTTATTTATGTTTTCCTAATCATTCAACCTATAGGGTACTGGATTTATTCATTTTGAACTGATAATACTTTAATATGTTATTCAAGCTTGATATATATATGTATGATATAGGTTATAGGAATTATTATTCGGATTTAATTTGGTAAAATGTTTTTTACATAACATAACTTACATCATTGCAACTGCAAGTATCGGTACATGCAATTATTAATTATTAGACTACCTGTTGCTGATTCTCAGTATTTTTCTTACTGATACATTCAAGTTGGAAGAAAAATACACTTTCAAGTGGAAAACTTGAGTGATTTTTTACATGAAAATGTAGATTTCTTCCAACTTAATAAATCAACTACCATTAATCTCATCAAATAATTATTACAAGTATTCGTATATCTTACGCTGAATCAATATTTTAAAAGGTATTGTAAGATTAATACATAATTCAAATTCAAATTTGTTCAATTTTAGAGAAAAGTACATTACAATAATTCTTTTAAAAATTACTCCTCTAATAAGGAAATGGTTCGAGTTCAGAGAAGCTGTCAATACAGCAATACTTTTCTGATGAAGAGATCTACAGCAATTATCATACCACAGTCTAATCAATACATATAGGCCTACAGTATTATATACTGTGATCATACTACGTTCTAGTTGACAAACTAGAGTTGACAAAACTCAAGAATTATTTAAAATAAAAACTAGAAGGACTATCGGCTATATATAAGCCTTTATTCATGCAAATTCTCATTTTTGATGCAAACTCAAATATCTTGATTTCTCAATTTGAAACACGATAATAAATTGCCAATAATCTGAATAAGTAGCCTAAAAGTAAACTGATGATGAATTATTTTTTATTTCTCAATTGAAACACAAAAACTATTGTCGATAATCTGGATAAGTAGCCTAAAGTAATCTGTTGATGAATTTTTTTAACATGCTGCACATGTAATTTGTCGATAATCTGAATAAGTAGCCTAAAGTAATCTGTTGATGAATTTTTTGATCATGCTGAACATGTAAGTTAGTTCAATTACTTGTCTGTGTTATCATCCAGTGCTCTTTGCTCTAACTAATCTCCTGTTTTGTGTGTGACACATATGAACTTTCAGACACATTCGCGAGTAAAGTGGCGGCAATCCAGGACAGTACGGCGGACAATTCAGTGGGCAATGTGACAGGCAGCAATGCAGTGAATGTGTTTCTGGGCATCGGTGTGGCATGGTCCTTAGCCGCCATCTATCATTCCTACCACGGCAATCAGTTCCTAGTTTCGCCCGGAAAGTGAGTGATATTTCAACTATCTTAAAACCATCAACTCATTGATATTGTCACTAAGGCTGGGCGTACACCGGTTAGTCAAGACAAGACAAGACAGCGTCAAAAAATGATATCTCTCTATATCTATATAATGCCAATTGTCAAATTACATGAATGCCACTATACGTTATTTAACGTCAAGCTAGACATACACCGGTTAGTCAAGACAAGACAAGAAAAGATTAGTCACGTTCAGTCACAGTACTTCACATTGTTGCTTATGAAGCAACACACACCGATTAGTCATTGCATCAGTGTGTGCTGCTGCATAAGCAACTATGTAAAGTACTGTGACTAAACGTGACTAATCTTGTCTTGTCTTGTCTTGACTAACCGGTGTACGCCTAGCCTTGGATCCAATAAGCACACCAGATAAAACTAAACTAAACAAAACTTGATCTTATTTTCGAATAGAAATATTATTTATCAAAATTCAGGAGAGAAACTGTTTTGAGCTTAGCCTATTGTTTCTCTCCTAATCATATTTCAATGATTTGTATTTGTATCAATAAACGAATTGAATTATTGAAAACGTTTATTTCGACTCAAACATGGAACGTGTCTTAAACCGACTTAGGCTAGGCGTACACCGATTAGTCAAGACAAGACAAGACGAGATTAGTCACTTTTAGTCACAATACTTCATTTAGTTGCTTATGAAGAAACACACACCGATTAGTCATTGCATATGGCTAGCGTACACCGGTTAGTCAAGACAAGACAAGACGAGATTAGTCACCTTTAGTCACAATAATTCACATACCTGCTAATGAAGCAGCACACACCGATGCAATAACTAATCGGTGTGTGTTGCTTCATAAGCAACTAAATGAAGTATTGTGACTAAAAGTGACTAATCTCGTCTTGTCTTGTCTTGACTAACCGGTGTACGCCTAGCCTCATGCGGTATCACGGTGTGCATTATAGTATAATTATACTCGTATTCTCCAACCTGTACAACCGGTTTGAAACAAACAACTCCATAGTCAAAACGAAATAACTGTTTTGTTTAAACTGGTAAGCATTGAATCTTAGCAAACTATATGCAGCTCAACAACAAACAGAGAAAAACTGTTTACTTTTTATTTCAGTTTTGAATAATATATTGAAAGAAAAAGACAAAAATATTGTCAAACCACTTTTGAAAAAGTGGCTCACGTTTTTGAATAATAGTGGTTTGATAATGTAAGTTATTTGTCTTTTGCGCTTTCACTTATGGAGAAATACTATAATGTGTAACATTACATCACACACAACAAATTTCTAACTGATCTTTTGAAAATTAGATTAAAGGTTTCTTGTATAATATCATTACATTCTTGAAGATATTATTTCCTTGTTTGTTTTAAGCATCGACTAACTATACATGTGTTGTCTGTGGTTTTAAGCTTATATATATTATTATCAATAATTATATTGGACGTATCAATTTCTTTCAACTTCCACCTCAAATACGAATAGGAATTTCAAGAATAATAACAATTTGAATAACTTAATGAGCAAGTAATAATCGTATGGTTTTGGTGGAAGGTATTATAGGCATCCTCAAATTCAAGGAAAGAAAAAAGAGTCACTTCTCTTATACTTATTACTCTCTCACTACTTTGCAGTTTCTCATACGGTACTTAATTTAAAATAATTCCAACTACAAATAAATTTAGATTGCATGCTACTCTATTTATTAAATAAATAAATAGGTACATATGGTCAAAAATGAATAGCAAGGTCTCTTACATATTTTTAACTCTTCTGTGAATGATGTTTACACTGAGTTAAATGAAGGTCAATTTTTTTTTCTGAGGCTGATGCCCACATGAGCTCTAGGCTTGTGCGTGGGTAATGAGTGGGGTGATGATGAGATATGACGACTACTTTTTAGGCAGTCGGGATCGACGGCTTAAAGTCTCCTCCGAAAGACGGGAGTGGCCGTATTTGTCAATTGTTTTAATGAAGAAAACAATTGAAATTATATTAGAATTCTCTCAGTTTACTCTTGTATAGCAGGATTATTTTAAATTGTCAGAAAACAGCTGATTGATGTACGCTCGTTTACTGACGTTAAATCAGCTGTTTTCTGACAAGTTAAAATAATCCTGCTATACTTTATCTATTACTGTCCCATAGTCCCATTTTTGTCCTCAATGAAACAATGTCCTTGAAAAATGATTGGTTTGAAACAGATTCTTACAACACGATCAGCTGATCTAGCTTGCTGACGCTACCTAGCGGAGATTGACCCAGTTACTTTAGTAGGTCGAGCGGGAGGGAAAGTGGCCTTGGAAAATGTCAAGTTCAGTTGCTATGCTATGCGTGGTTGCCTATCCAATTCCTTGCACTGTAATACTGTATTATTATAGCTAGCGCTGTCGAATTGCATTCTTGTTACTTCTTCATTGTATTTGTAACTTTTATGATTTGTGAATTCTTGATTTTTATTTCTCATTAAGTACTTGATTTAATTCACCTTTCTTACTCACATTTCTGCTATATACAATAATATATAGACTTTCAGAATATTGCTGGTCTTATTATTCCTAAATTCTCTTATTTACTACTTACAATTCTCATTCAATAAGAAAATACCTGTAATCACTTATGAAACTATTTTTAAACTACTTGAATAACTTTAAGGTTTAGATGCAATTTACAAATATAAATCAATATCCATTTTTCATTTCTACCATTATTAAATGATTAATGTTGTTCTGATTTTTTTTGCCAAATAACTTGTTTGTGGTTAAAGAAAGCAATTGTAAATAGAATTAATTCGCAATTGAATATAAAAATAATGAATGTTATATTATGCTATATAGGCCTAAAAGTATAACTCATTTACTTATTTTCCATTATTTTTTTCTATATCTGAGTTGGTTGATTTCATTTTTATGTTTTGTATCAATTTTCATGTGATAATTCATCTTTATCAATTTCATACACTAATTACATAAATTATCTATTTATATTTCATTCCCACATTTTTTATTGATTGATTGATCTTGTTCTGATGTTTTGTATCAATTCTCATTTGAATACTCATCTCTTTCTATTTTTATATATAGACTTACAAATATAATCATTTCATCAAATCATTCATCTATTTTTCATGGCTATCTTCATTTGAATTGATTGATCAATCTTTTCCTGATGTTTTGTTTCAATTATCATTTGAATATTCATCTTTTTCAATTGTTCATTTCAGCCTGGCGTTCTCAGTGACGCTATTCTGCTCAGAAGCAGTGGTGGCCATCATTATTCTGCTAGTGCGGCGGTCGAAATTTGTAGGTGGCGAGTTGGGTGGGCCTCGCAACTACAAGTACATCACCTCAATGCTATTCTTCGGCCTGTGGCTCATCTACATCGTCCTATCAACACTGGAGGCCTATCAAGTGATCACATTCTAAGCCTACAGTTGCTGCTGGCAACACAAAAATATAAGCAGCAACAACTCGAAAAACTGCAACTCGTCAAAGCAGCAAATAAAACTTCTGCTGATCGAAAAACTGCTGAATCATCTAGAATTAAACGCGCAGCAGGTGTGTGAGCGATAGAAAGTGTGCTGAAAACAGCTGAAACTGTGAGAACTTGAGAAGGAACAGCTGAGTGAGTAGCAAAGCGTGTTGAAAACAGCTGAAACTTGTGAATTTTTGAGAAGAAACATGCTGAGTAAGCGATAAAAAGTGTTGAGTTAGCGAGAAAACAGCTGATTTTGTGGAGAAATTGATTGCTGAGGGCCTGGCCACACTCCTCCTTTACTTGACTCCACTTCACTTCACTTACTCGCATATCGTATGGTATATAGATATACACGATGCGAGTAAGTGAAGTGAAGTCAAGTCAAGCAAAGGAGGAGTAGTGTGGCCAGGCCCTGATTGTTGAAGGAAATAACTGCATTTGCAAGAAAACAACTGAAATTGTGAGAAATCCGTGAGCTGTTGAGAAAACCGGTTGAATTTGTGAGTTAGATCGTCAATAAACAGCTGAATCGACAATAATAACAGATGAATCATCAAAAAAACTGCTGGATCAGCTATAAGACAAACATCTAAATTGTTAAGAAAACAGTTGAGTATAATGTTGAGAAACAACGCTGTTGTTGATGAACAGCTCAAAAAATTTGTATTGTCAAAAAACTACTGAAATAGCAAAAAAACATCTACATAATTTAGAAAAACAGTTTAATATGCGTGAAAGCAGTTGAAATATCGGAAAACAGCTGAATATTGTTGTGGATTAACAGAAAAGCAGTTGTGTGTGTGTCACCAAGAAAAAAGGAAATACCTTTCTACTTTGTGGTGTCACCAAGAAAAAAGTGGATTTGTTGTGAGAGACACAGCAGAACTATCATGGAATAGAGCAAAATATTGTCCTGAAAAACAGATGATTCAGCATAAAAAAACAGCCAGCCAGTACGCCTTTTGTGTTCAGACTAGTGTGAACAGTTATATACAAGTGTGTGCTACTGTAATTAAATTATTGTTGTTAGATTGTTTTAATTATTAGAAAAGTCTGTTGCGTAATGAGCGAATGAGAGTTTTTGGGTGTATTGGTGAATGAAATAGTTGATTTAGCATTGAGATTTTGATAAACCAGTTGATTGTTAAGTTGATCGACTAGTTGATTTGAAAAGTTGAGCAACTAGTTGATTGGTAAATTGATCAACTTGTATAGTTACGGTACTTTAAAAACCGAGCAATTTTTTGATTGAGTGATTGTTCAACCCCTTTATAATAAGTCACTAAAAGTTGACTAGCAATTTTTTTGAATTGTCAACATGAGTCTAAATGTTGTTATTCCAGCTACAGTAACTTAATACAGGGTGATCGTAAAGTCGCGCAACCCAATGTTTGAAGCCGTGTTTGAATGACAGGTAAATTTGTAAAGTATGATTTGCATATGGGAATTTTTCGTCCAGTAGTACAGCAAGTGGCTGCACTGCCAGATCACGCCATCGGGCGACAATTAGCCAGAAATCAGTTTGTTTGTTCAGTTCAAGTCGCAATGTCTTTTACGCAAGAACAACGTATTTCTATCCTTTTGAGTTACTGTGAATCGAAATCCTACGCAAAGTGTCAAGAACATTTCTCCAATGCCTTTCCAGATGCTAAAGTAGCAAACAAATCGACCATATAATTATGTCGTTTGTTTCACCGTTTTCGGGATACAGGTAGCGTGAA
This sequence comes from Laodelphax striatellus, assembly GCA_017141395.1. Taxonomy (NCBI): domain Eukaryota; kingdom Metazoa; phylum Arthropoda; class Insecta; order Hemiptera; family Delphacidae; genus Laodelphax; species Laodelphax striatellus. The sequence goes on along the minus strand of CM029534.1, from coordinate 2,175,991 downwards.
TGACTGTAATCGTACCGGTCGATCAAGTGTTTTGACTGACGACAGACTGCAGACGATAAGTGAAACATTCATTCGTTCTCCAAAAAGTCTCTTCATAAACTTTGAAAGAAAAATGAATAACACATTACAGCTTTTTAAGACTGTTATCATTTTGGGTTGCGCGACTTTACGATCACTCTGTATATTTGATCCAACTGGATAAGAAGTTGATTTGAGGCTGTGATTTTGAGTTTTTCTGATAACGCTTTCTTAGTCCGCAATGGATTTCTTGGTTATTAAAATACTCATAGAACTCTCTCTCGCAATATTCGAAAACAGTGGTTTGTTTCAAAATTTGTCTTTTGTTTCGGAAGAATACTCGTCCTGAAAGATGAAGGTCAGTTTAAATTATTGTTATGATTTTTATTGACAGATCTTAGAGGCAGATTTTGGAGATTCATCAATATTTTTCGTATTATCATGGAAAATTTATAAAATTTTAATTTTCCTAAAAAATTATTATTGTTGGCAACTGATTATTATCTATAAATAGGTGAAGTTTTTCCATTTGGTTTATTATCAAGACTCAACTGTAATAATTGTGAAATAGTGCGTTTATTCTAACTATCAGTTTCCAATAATACATTTCAATGAATTATTGATAATACAAAAAATATGTATATTATCAGAGATAATTGATTAGTATCCTCTCATTTTCAGTGATATTATTCGAATAATTATAATAATGACAAAAAGAAGTTTCATGTAGCTCACCAGCCATTAAAGTGAAGAGAAAACTTTATTCAGAAAAAAAACACAAAATCATAGCCTTATCATGTTATAATAGCGCCCAATACTGTTACAACTATTTGATTATGAATAATTGGATGAGTCAGTGTGTAGTAGTGTGGTATTATAGAAATAAATGCCTTCCCACTCCTTTATTATAGAAAGGATAATTGATTCCACTTTTATTTAACTTGGTTGTGTTTCATCCATAGAGAATAGAATCGAAAGAGAGAACGTTTTCTTAATAAGAGCATAATAAGTTATATTATTTAAACCTTATATTAAGGGGAAGAATTAATTGTTCAAAAAAAATAGATTCAAGCTCCTATCCCTAAGCCTCATGATCAAGTATATTAAAATCACATTGAGCTTTACTTTCTTTGCTAAGGAGCTTTAGGCTAGGCGTACACCGGTTAGTAAAGACAAGACAAGACGACATTAGTCACGTTTAGTCACAGTAATTCACATAGTTGCTTATGAAGCAGCACACACCGATTAGTCATTGCATCGGTGTGTGCTGCTTCATAAGCAGCCATGTGAATTACTGTGACTAAACGTGACCAATGTCGTCTTGTCTTGTCTTGACTTTTCGGTGTACGCCTAGCCTAAAGTGTCAATAGAACACTAAAGTTATCAATTAATAACTAATTTTTTTCTTCAATATTTTATTAAAACTAATCACTTGGACTAACCATTAATTTTTTACTCTCATTTCTTACAAACTAATAATAAACTTCATGATACTAAAGTCTTCCATAGAAGCCTCCAGCTCTGTTCTATGCTGACTAATTGAACATAGTTATTGAACTGATTGAAGTTATTCACTAGTAATTTTATTAGGAATTATTATTTTCTAAGCATTGTATAGCTTCAGTTTGTCTTGATATTTCAAAAATTAATTAGCCTACTACATTTTGATGATGGAATCTTCCATGACACTCTTTCTTCTATACTCTATGGATCTAGAGCCGTTTGGATTTGCAGGTATGTTTTCTCAAAGAAGGCGTTTGTAAAATCCAAAGTCTTCCCTATAGCAAATGAAGTCTCCCACATTCGATTAATAATATGTTTGAAAGATCAGTAATTTGTTACAATAGAAAAAAAAGCTATTTAAAACTTAAATGAACATTGAAAATGCTAATCGATGAAACATTTATTTGTTTTTAAGTTTATGAACCATTCTGTAAAATACGGTACCGATTTTGAAACTCAACGATCATAGCTCAAGCTAAATTTTACGAAATTGATTGCAGAATCGATTGATGAGGTATGTTGTATTTAGATTTTTATTAATGCAACCCTCAATCATGTGAGTTGTAGCCTATATTCTCACAAGAAAAATATGTGAAATGGAATTAAAAGGTTCATAATCGTGAAATCCTATGTTTGGAAATTGTATAATATTAGACTAATATATTCCACTGTGATGCTTTGTTTTTAGCAAGTCGTTCTTCCTCTTGAAATGTGAAAAAAAACTTTCAAAGCCAGACTTTTTCAACCATTTATAATTATTATTGTAGTTAGGAGAACCCTATTAGATTATATAATATTATCTCGGTTCATAATTTATGTGAAGTGCATGCTTTATTTATTGTGGACCAAAACGTTTTATATCTGATACAGTGCAACCTCGATATAACGGACCCCGATATAACGAATAACCCGGTATAACGTATTTTTTTTCCGGTCCCTTGAAAACCCCATAAACCTTAATAGAAAATTAACCCCTATGTAGCGTACAAAATACGTATTAGAACCTCTATATAACGAATTTTTGGTGTGTTTTTTAGTAATATTTTGACCCCTGTATAACGTATATTAAAATTAAGAAACCCCTACATAACGTAGATAACCTCTATATAACGTATTCCCACGGTTCAGACCCCTGTATAAAGTATTTTATTCTTATCTAGGCCATCACTTGAGCATGTTTGAACATGAATGTTTTCATTTACCCCCCTCCCGCTCGCCGCCCATAATAGAGTACAGTACTGTCTGTAATGTATTGCTATTATTCAACTACTATTGAATTATAGCATTTTTTACTCAATTGCTATTTTTAATACGGTATTTCTATTATTTAATAGCAATTGAATAATTGCAATATCCTATTTCCTTCCACCTTTATAGAGTAGTTAACAAATCTGCATTCATTTTTAGAAGCCAAGTTGGCTAGTTACAAAGGTGGAAGGAAAATGGGTACTGTGTACAATTATTAAACTGCTATTAAATAATATCATTTATGTAATTGCTATTTCCAATACAGTATTTCTATTATATAATAGCAATTGAATAATTTCAATATCCTATTTTCTTCCACCTTCTGTAGCAGTACAGTACTGTACTGTAATATGAAACATACAGTACAGTATTTGTACAGTACTGTAAACTGTATATCTAAAAATCTACTTCAAATAGAGGTTGAACGTGTTCAATATACTTTATATGGAGGTTATAACTAACCCCTATATAACGTATTTCGCCAGACTTCAACCTCGATTTAACGAACCTCGTTTTTAAGTAAACCCCTACATAACGTACGAATTTCTTGGTCCCTTCAAATACGTTAAATCGGGGTCCCACTGTACTTTTCTCTTTCTTAGATAGCAACTGTACAGTTGGGGATTGAATAAAATAATATTGTTAAAAAAATTTACTTATGAGTTTTGGTTGATATTTGATTAAATATGTAGGCCTACTTACATTATTTCCAATATTATTACAATTCCTGAGTGTGTGATACGGAACCAATTTTTCTGAGCAAGATGAATTTTGAAAATATCCGGATTTGCAGCTTCAAATTTTACAATTTCAAATTGAAAAACAACTACTGTAGGACTATTATTATCTATCATTGTTTATTGGAATTGATTGTCATTCTTATTGCATTATGTAGAATACCTTGGATAGTGCTTTACATTTTCAAGTAAAGATTGAATCAATGATGATATTGATATTTCATCATGTCATAATGATGAATGATATTGAATCTAACTGAAAATGATGATTACTCCCAGGCTTGAGAATCACCTTCCATCCAATCATGTGCTTCTTCCTTATTCTTCGAGATTAAATTCAATTTGCAGAGTCTAGATTCGCTTATATCGACCAATATCATTTTTTTTTCTTTTGAGATACTGTGTATTTTAAAAACGTGGAAATCAGTTATGGAAGTTGTAGCTTTTGACTCGTTCAGTTTTGAAGTTTTCTGATGTTGGATCTACTCAATATGATCATTGGTAGGCAATTTTCAGTCTCATTTTCATTATTATTGTTTTGCTGGATAATGTTGAGTGTGAGTTATTTTTCTATAAAAAAATCAAAATTCAAATTAAAAACTATAAATATTTCATAATAACCATTTCAATATATCTATTATCACACTCTATGCATTATTTCAAAATAATTTAACGTAATCTTCCAATTCCTTCATTATATCAGCTTCTTCATTGAATTTCCTGTTTGCTATATCTATACTATAATCAAATCCTATCATGTAGCCTACCGCATTAATATGATAAAACACAATAATTTATAATCTGTATTCGACTTTACAATATTGAACAATTTATCAACAATGATTATTATTTCCTAATAATTCCTGAAGGAAGTTTGGTATCAACTTCTCCAATATTATTAGTCCAAAGTAATTTATTTTGAAGAATGTAATAATAAGTTTAATTATGTTGCATGTACCAAAATGTGTTTTGATAACTTGTTAGTTCAAATAAATAACGAACGCTTTGAATGTGAATTACTTTTTATTACAGGATTTTTATTTGAATACATGTTATGTTCATAAGACTTTTAAACAGAATAATTTATCAAATGAATCGACCAAACTCCTATGACTTATATACTGTAGAGGTCAATAAAAATTTTAAAATATAGAAAAAACCTGTATGAATTATCAAAAAAAAACTTGTTCAACTCAAATACAATTACTATAATATTCTATTATATGGATGTTTCAAAGAATCATTTTCAAATGTTTCAAATGTCTTGTTGTAAGAGCACTATAATCTATATACCTGTATCTTTCTGAATCTCATTTCTAATGTTCTATATATACAAAAACCTTGTAACCATATTTAATGGAACTATATCACTATATTCATATCATCTTCTCCCTAGTCAAAGTAATGTATCTTCAATTTTACTGTCTCTTAAAATTATTGCGAATTTGAAAACTATACTGTAACATTAATCATTGAATTATGATGCTGTAATCACAACGAAATATACTCACAACAAAGTGAAGAAACTATCTAGGATAGATAGATTTTTTCGAAATTTAATGGAGCAATTATATATTGATCAGTTAGTGGAACAATATATTTCGTCTCAACATAAGATAGATGGTAAGTTGTTGATTATATATATATTCCCTTCTACCTCATATTGAGGCTCTAAGTCGAGAATAGTAGAAAATCCAATGTTGAAAATGAAAATATTATATATACTATTGTTTATATAATGTGCTTGTTTCAACAGATTTATTACTATAGCTTTGTAAATATACTATAAATAATATATTTACTACCACGTTTAGGCTAGTAAAAATAATAATTAAAATTCGTTTCAAACGCTAGATTCGTAATGTATTTGAATAAAATACACTGCCTTTGAACAACAAGTACGATAATGTATTTTTATATAGTTAGTTACAATTATTTATTGCTTGATAACTATAAAATTGCCATTTGTCATAGAATTCTGCGAAAGGGCAGAATTGTATAACAATTATTATGAAATGAATTGTTGAATTATTATGATAAGACATTGCCATAAACAAACTCAAAGCCATTATTACTTGTATTTTGGTGTAAATAGAAGACATTGTCAGTATACATGAATTATACCGTTGTATTCTAATTAAATTATAATATTGTAGAGACACGTTTCAGATTTTATTGAATAGGTGAAATTGTACATAAATATTATATTTTCATTGTAAGAGTTTATTTTAATGAATATTTTGAAAATAAATTATTGAATTTATTGAAGAATACAATGCCGTTTCTATTGAGTTTTAAAAACATTTTCCATAGTATTACATCTCTAATGTTTATAAGACTTCATCGATATAGGCCTATTACTTGTTGCATAGTATAGGCTAACATTAATATTTTTCTATTTTCACTTCATCCATGTTTTGACATCTTTGCATTCAGAAGTTGATGATGAATATTGTGAATTATTGATTACAAAATTACTCATTAAATACTCATTTGATTACAAAATAAGCAACTCCATTCTCAAAGGAAAATGGTAAAATAGCCAGCAATATTGCTTACAAAAGCCTGAAGCCTGGTTTATTTACGAAATCCTGTTGAAAATCTACAATTTAGTGACTATTAAGCCAATTTTCATACAATTATTTGGTGGTTCTTAAGCCAATCAAGTTGCATTTCAAAGTATATTTTTAATACGATTAAAATTATAAATCGGACATTCCAATTATGTTTTTTGTATTTTTCCTAAATAGGCCTACTATTGAAAATTTACAGTTAATTTGGTACCTATTGATCTCCTATTAGGGACTTGAGCCACTCAAGAATCATTTCAGTCCTTTCTCTATTTTTTTTATTTCCCCCTTTAAAAGCTACTGTTTGGTACACAAAAGTTTATAGTTTTAAAGTTTATTAGTTGTTCGAGATGATTTTCTCTTGAAGAAAAATCTTACACTAGTAGGCCTATCTCTATCTCATAGAGATTTACAAATCTGAATGTACCTTCTGTGCTTCATATAGAAAAACAATGCATTATCTACATTACTGGCTACATTATTGGTTTCACTTCACTATAGGTATTGTAAAATTCCGTTTCTTACATTTAAAATAACAATACTGCATTTCGGTAGTGAAGTGAATCCAATAGTGTATAATTATGATAGAACATATTATGTAACTTTATAATCATCTCAATCAGTATTATATATATACATTGCAGTTTGTAATATTATGGATCAAGAAATAATCATCATTACACATTTATGTATGAAGACGATCAAGCTCATGTAGACCACAGGCATTCTATGATAATTTTTCTGGTATTTCTTTTTCTAAATCCTTTTAAAAATCTACAGTTTAGTATTGATTTCCTTGTTCTTGAGCCACTCAAGTATCATTTCAGTGCCTTCTCCATCTACAGCACTTGCCTCCACAATGGTAATGGACTGCTTGGCCTCTTTTCTCAGACGCTTTGACTGCAACATTAACAGGGCCTCGTTTCTCATTTGCCTGTAGGACACGTCCATTTTGGACAGTACCATCAGTATCTGAAAAAATTGAATGAGAAAGGCTAAAAGGTTTAAAGTTATACTCTTAATAGGGTAGGTGTACTTATTTGTCGACTCTTTTCTCTAGCAAAGAGGTACCGGAACGCCGGCTGAAAAATAGCCCTGATTAGAAGAATAGAATGACTTCTTCATTTTTCTGATATGGTGAAGTTTGGACAATAATGTCCACTCTACCACTTAATCACGAGTTCAAAAAGTTCAATTAGCTTACATGTTGAAAAAAATTAGGTATAGATATTGTCTATGGTATTTTTTGACAAAAACTGTGGTTTGAAAATCTATGTCTAATTTTTTCCATCATGGAGAAATACCACAACATCACATCACACACAACAAGTTTCTTATAGCCTACATGTGGTTGGAGGAGCATGTGCTGGAGTCAACATGCACAATCACCTATTTAGTGAAAATATTATCTATATCTTTCCAATATTTGAAGTCTTGAACAAATCACTGTAACAGTTTGACAAGAAAAGAATGTAAATTATTATCCAGCAAGCTGAATAAGCAATAGTCTGCTATTGGTCCAGTTCACAGAGGGAAGTTTTCTTTGGTTGCGTACAGTATTCATATGTGTGACGCAATGATGTATATGACGTGTTTCAAAATATAATCTAACTTTATCAAGTGCTATTATTACTGTAATATTCTTGAAAACTAGTACTTAATGTGTAGGCCTATTATAGGCTAATGGAGACTTAAAATGCCAGATGAAATAGTATTCTTATTCCTATTTTTAATACCACTTATACACGTCTACACTTTTAAACACTGCACTTCTATTTTTCGTACAGGTAAGATATATCAGCCAGGTAATATCAGTGTATAAACAGGCAGCATTGCTCTTGTCTCTTTAAGAATACGGTAATTGTTTCAGGTAAGCTACCTATTGTATTTGGTGCAAGAATAATAAATGAAAATGATATATCTATATATGCCTATACATTATAGGCCTATTGTCTTTGATGGAAGCAGTATCTCTCATGCTATCATATTAATTCTGAAATTCAACGTATGGTATATGGTATACGTACTTCAAAATAAGCTATACCTCTAATCTGGAAGTAGTATTGTATGAAAAAAGTCAATTTTTAACTATCCAAAAATTGGTGCAAGGATAATAAATGAAAATGATATATCTATATATGCCTATACAAAATACATTATAGGCCTATTGTCTTTGATGGAAGCAGTATCTCTCATGCTATCATATTAATTCTGAAATTCAACGTATGGTATGGTATAGTTCAAAATAAGCTAAACCTCTAATCTAGAAGTAGTATTGTATGAAAAAATGTCCATTTTTAACTATGCCTAGGGAGTGTGAATTACACTCGAACCTTGTCCAATTATAATTTTTATATATAATTCCAATTATCTGTCGATAATTATCGACAAGTATATTATTCAGAATTATAATTTATTCAAAAGTATTTGAATACCTTCAAGGTAGCCTACCGTATTCAGAAGATTTTCAAATATTTGACATCCCTTCAAATCTAGTCCAAATTTGACAATACTTTCGAAAACGTGTCAAAAATTGGACAAGATTAGACAAGATTGATTGGATGAGATCATTTTTTTCCTGGGGATGATGCCCAAATAAGTTCTAGGCTTGTGCGTGGGTAATAGGAAGCATCATGATGAGAGATGAATGGACCTACAGCTTTAGGTGGGTTCCTAAGCACTGGGAAGCGATTTTGAAGCTCATAAAATGTATTTAAAGGAGCCGGTCACCGTTACAACAGGAGTGGTAGGCGCTGTCTCATCTTATCCAATCTCACCGATTAGCCTCGCCAGTTACCACTGGGACAACCGCTTCCCTGATTTGATCGTAGTAAACGCCTCAAAAAGATTGGAAATTCAATCAGTAGAGTTGCTTGAAGACTTTGCAATAAATATACGTGAACTTTGTTAAAGAGGAAAGGTGTAAAACTTCCTCAGTTTGGCATTATTCTGCCGTTGAAAGATTAAGCATATAATGAAGATTCAAGCAATAAGTATATATAATTTACTACAATATACTTCATATATCCCTTTGAGTAGTTGTGAAGGTGATATTGTGGTAGTTATCCATAATAAATGAAAAGACAAGATGTTGTCAAACCGCTGATTTAGAGACCACTGATCATTAGTTTACCAGAGATTGATAATGGTGTAACAACCGAAACCGTTATCTCGATTTTCTAATAAATCAGTGGTTTGACAACATCTTGTCTTTTCATTTATTACTTCATATATGATTCACCAAAATTTGTACTTTATGATGCACTTTAACTTGCTCTATTATTTTGATTAACGAACCTTGATTTTCTGCAGTAAGGGCTCGGCTAGTATCGTATAAAACAGCACACCAGCAGCAGATATCTGACACAGGTTACTGGTGTCTATAACGAACATCACTCTATTGACTCCATCGTAGTACCGGTTCCATATGGGAGCCATCAGCCCGCCAATCTCTCTTATCACTATTGTTTTGTTCTTCTGGTTTTCCTGATAACGCAGAGTGACGAGGTCTATGCCAACAGTTGCCACTGAAGTCGTCGTCTCGTCCACACTGTTGCTGGACAGTAACTTTTTCAGTAGAAGAGTTTTTCCAGACCCGGGTGGTCCCAGACACAGACAGGTGGCTCTTAGTTGGAGATCTGAGGAGTGGAGAAATTGAAATAATTATAATATTGAAATTTTTAATTGAATAAAATTATTAAATTAAATTGAAATATCAATTATTATTATTATGAGAGCAGTATTACTAGTGTAGCAGTTGAGCAGTTTCAAAATCATTCATGTGGGAAAGTCAAGTGGAAATTGTAATGAGAAAGTTATTCTCATTAACACTCAATTGAAAAATTATTATTCTCATTCTCATTAAATCTCAATTGAGATTTATTTATCTTTGAAAAGTTACAGTACGGTATGTAGGGGCACCAAGGTATCAAGATTACAATAATTAATGTGGAAAATCAAATTGGGAATTAATTATAAGTGATTGATGAAATAATGATTTTGTTAAACTTCGTAAGTTACACATTGTGTTTAATCAAGAGACGGAGGTTGATAATATTGCATTGTATTGTATATTATATCTTGTACTTTTCATAATTCATTTTTTCCAATCAAATGAATAATAATGAATAATTCGTTCCAAGGAAGTATTGCATAATCGAAGTCTACATAGAATGACATTAATTTTATTGACTACTTCATAAAATGACTACAATAAGTTAATTAATATTACAAGCGAGGAATCATGCAAGAATGTATTGGAATATTCATCTTCATGAATATCATAATAATATATTCATATTTTATTGAATGATGAGTTTTAAAATAGTTGAAGATAAGTTGCAATACTTACTAGGATCAGTTTGTGACATATTCCTACATCCTTATCACATTTCAGTCATATACAAGATCCCAAATATTCGTTTTTGTTTATTTCCATGTTGAATCTACGTGATCTTGAATTGTTTCAAAGGTATTCAATTCATTGTTTCAACAGAAATTATAATGTGGGAACTGAGGAGTACTAACTGTCCAATGATTTCATTTTCTTGGATCAATGAATTATTATTTTCAAGTTATATTCCACCTACATTTTTACTTCAATACTTTTTCAATTACCGTATGTTTTTGGACAGTTTCAATGAATTTGATAAACATTAATTCCCTGGATAATATGATGTAAATATAAGCAACTACAATGGGTTTAGAGATTGGTGGTGGTGGAGTTGTGTTGCCAAGCGACGCAATTCCTATTGAACAAATAGCAAGTAAGTTCGTATTTGTTTCCATAGAAACAGGGCTTGAAAATATTGAAACAATAAGAAGTCGGACTCATTATTATTACTTTTACTAAGAGCAACTTACATGAAATAGAAGAGTACTTTCACAAAAATAATATCTTCTGATTGACAATACTATTGGAATAGATTTTAAAGTCTCAAAGAGGTACCGGTAGCTTATTATACTTTTCTATCGTAGTGTCTTTGTAATACTGATTCCAAATTTATAGTCACAGATATTTTATATTTCCCTCATTCCACAAATATATACGTAAAAATATCATTCATAGATTAGAATGACCTTTGAAAAATCAATAGTTCCAGTAAAAAGATTTGTAAACCGATTTATAATCAAAATAACAACGCGGAAAAGTCCTTCCATTGAACTTCGTGGGCAGTAGTGTATCTGTGGGGGGGAAGGGGTGTTTGGGGCTGAAGCCCCCCCAAAACGACTGGAAACTTTTTAGTCGCGACTAGCGCTACCTATGTTTGGTAAACGGCAATGTTTGGTGCGGCTCCAGTGACTCCAGTGTCTATTGGAGCATTCTGCATTGCTGCCTAGAAAGTCAATAGTCCAGTCGATATAATGAAAAAAAGTGGGTTTGCTGGAAAATATTCCGAAGTCTATGAAATTTTAACATGGTGTCTGGGGGTACTCTGGGATGTATATCCTGAGTTTTCCCCCTCCAGTACCCTGTGCTAACTTCGGGAGGGGCCAAAAACTTCAAAATTTTCGGTATTTTGTATGTTTTTCGTGTATATCTTGTAAATTAAGCATATTTTGTGTACCATTGTGCATTACAAAGTTGTAGAGCATAAAATTTGCTAAATTTTGGTTGGTGAAACAATTTTGTAGACTCAATATTAACTGGAATACAGCCCACCAAAGTTTGAATTTTTCACCCGTTTTTTAGATAGTAAGTGAAGTCGATTTAATACGTCTGATTAATAATTGTAATATCTTAAAAACGGCTCCACATATCGATGTGCGGTTTTCGCCATTAATTTTCTCTTGAAATTCTGTATCGAAATCATGTATAACATGACCCTTCCCATTTAATAAAATGAAGTTAGAATCAATATGGCGGATTCAAGATGGCGGACCAGACTTTTGAAGTCACAGTAAAGTAGTATTTTCAATTTTAGTACGATCTCCAATGTCACCTACCGTCAAATTACCTTTGTTTAATGAATATTAAGCCGTTTCCATCATTTTCACCAACCCTGTATGCTCAATATCCGAATCTTATTCTCAAAAGATGAAGAATTACTAACCAAGAATTAAAAAGGGGGGGAGGTTCGTTGATAGATATTCCAAGATATTGTTATTGATGAATTATTAAAATAACTACTTAACAAATATGATAGTAATAAAAATAGTTACAGGGCCGAAAACTTCAGTTTTTAATAATTTGTTTACATTTTTAATAAAACATTCAAACTTTGGTGGGCTGTATTCCAGTTAATATTGAGTCTACAAAATTGTTTCACCAACCAAAATTTAGCAAATATTATGCTCTACAACTTTGTAATGCACAATGGTACACAAAATATGCTTAATTTACAAGATATACACGAAAAACATACAAAATACCGAAAATTTTGAAGTTTTTGGCCCCTCCCGAAGTTAGCACAGGGTACTGGAGGGGGAAAACTCAGGATATACATCCCAGAGTACCCCCAGACACCTTGTAAAAATTTCATAGACTTCGGAATATTTTCCAGGTAAAAAGTGTATATCTACTGGATTACAAGTTGAGTTTCATAATTTAAAGGAGTAGCTACTAGACCTGATCAGCGCGCTCTAGGTGAGAGAGAGTGAACAACCTGTCGGGATTTTAACCATTGTGAGATAGGGACAAAACACGATTTTGGGATAGAATTCAATTAAATCATTGATGTATCATCAATACGTTATTGCTATCTATTATTTAGTGGTTTCAAGGTGTTTTAATGAATGTATTAATTGGATTAAAGTACTTTTATCAGAATTTTCGTCATCTTGTTGCTAGACTCTTCTTGCTAGGTTAGGCTTTTGAAGTTTGAACTTCCCGCTATGTGTAACCATTGGTATTATATCTATTATAAACATTATTATTCCAGAGACATAAATTATTTCACACGAATAATATTTAATTCAATTACATCATTATATTTTCTTGTATTTTCCATACTTCATCTATTTACGTTCAATATTATTTATGTGCAACAATCAATGTCTTGAGTAAAAAAGACATTATTATTTCAGAGACATCAACTATTTTACACAAATAATATTTAATTCAATTAAACTATAATATTTACATCTTATATTTTCCATATTTCATCTATTCACGTTCAATATTATATTTTATATCAGTACCTATATCACTCTTTTTTGGAAAGGAATGCTTTTGAAAAGAGGATCAAATTAAAATTATCTTTGTTTCTTCTCTCTTAAAAAGGCAACTGAAGTGTTCTTGAACATCCTAGCTTTGATTTTATAAGTTACTGGAATATTTTGGCTGAATATTTATCAAATAGGATGGGTTTGAAAACAGACATTTTTACATTTGATTCAATGTTAACATAGCCTCCTCTAATACATGTATTAATAATAATGTATTAGAGGAGGCTATGATGTTAACCTATCTTCAATCCCGACAAGTTGTTCCTCTTTCTCTCACTTGAGCGCTGATGTTTGGCAGCTACTCGTCTATTCCACTGGGTTCGTTCTGGGAACCGGTAGATTGCACCGGGGCAATCCACCAGTCACCAGTCACGTGATCTAAAATTGTCACGTGACCGGTGCAAAACTGCATGCTCCCATGGAACGCCTTCGGTACAAGTTTTCGGCGCGCACTTTTGAAATTAATTTCCATGTGTTGAGATTTTAAGTCCTTGCTTTCCAAATATAGCAGGATCCATTTAACTTGTCATAAAACATATTATCGACGAACATATGATCACAATACTTAACCTACAAATGCTGAATCTCGCAGATTATTGAAAAGGTCTTTTAAAAAGTTATTCTTTGAAAGGTCTTCTTTAAAAAGGTCTTTTAAAGACTTTAAAGGTCTTTAAGACTTTCAAGCCTTTTGATTATTGTGTCGAAATCACTGCTTAATTATTACTGGAACAGCTGATTTCTGACAAGTTAATTGAATCCTGCTATATTTAGGCGTCTCATGCTTTAATAAATGGCGTTACTAAAGATCAATAATTAGCTGATAGAGAGAAAGGTCATTCAATTCCCTAGGAGAAGATACTCAATTTATTGTTTAGTGCTCTGATGCATCAAGGTACTGGTTACAATTTTCTCATGATTGATTGATCTAGACATAGCCTATATTATAATGCAATAATCCTATAATCATAGACTAACTATAACTGTTGTCTGTGCTTTAATATTATATGGTAACTTATAATATTAAACATAGGCTATAACTTAAAGCTATGACTTTAGTTGGGTTGGAATATGATAGTTTACAGTATCCATCAAGATAATATTGAATAGTAGACCTACCTCATGATTGATTGATCTTGACATAGCCTATATTATAATGCAATAATCCTAATGTTAAAGTGTTGAGTCAAATTCAACTCATAGCCTAAAATGCAATAATCCTAATGTTAAAGTTTTGAGTCAAATTCAACTCAAATCAAAGAATTCACTATAACTTATAAAAATACCTAAAAGAGTAATGGTGATATTCTGTCAGCTCAGTATCAATTTAAATTACTTTTCAACAAAACAAATTTTATTGACATGTTATATACTACGCTGTACTGTGAAGCAATTAATTAATGAAAATTGAATGAATAACTGGAAAATAGAAAATATAAAGATACTGTAACGTGGGGTGGTAATCTCCAAGTATGTAACTGTGGAGTGAGGTATAATAATAATAATAAATTCTAATAATAGAATAATAAATGTAATAATTTATTTACTAGAATGAAATAATAATTTATTTTAATAATTAGCCTTGGCAGACATAATAAAATAACAAGAGGTATAATAATAAAATATAATAATTTACTTTAATAATAATAAAATAATAAATTCTTTATTAATAAAAAATTTTTTAAAATATATTTGTTTGGACCTTTAAAATAATTAAAATACCCTTTTGGGATCGGTACCCGGCGCCTCCACCAAATATGTAATCATGGTGTGGTATAGTAAAATAAATAATGAATCTAATAATAAAGTAATAAATGTAATAGTTTATTTACTATAATGAAATAATAATTTATTTTAATAAGTAGCCTTGGCAAGGTCGTAATAACATAACAAGAGGTATAATAATAAATATAATAATTTACTTTAATAATAAAATAATAAATTCTTTATTAATAAAAGAATTATAAAAAAATATATTTGTTTGGACCTTTAAAATAATTAAAATACCCTTTTGGGGTTTTAATGAAAGTAACAACTTTTATTGGGGGTTGTTTTGCTTTGCTGCGATAATAAAAAAAAGAATATTGTGGTGTCTTATTATAAAGTAAGGACTTACCTTTGAAGGTATGTGGCTGCTCAGCTTGTCCACCAAATATCACACTAACTGGCCTCACACCTACCTTACCCAAATCTGTGTGTGGTACTCAGTCTACAGTAGGATTGATTCCCTAAACACAAGATTTTAAACTGCCCGTACTGAGACAGTTCTTGTATTTTCGAAAATACAATATTCCTCTCCTTCAGACTAACTATCACACACAGATGGAGATGGTACACTTGTACCTTCAGAAATCTAAAAAGGTGAATAGCGCCAGATTCAAAATTGAAGCATCTATTTATGTGAGGACCAGCACCTTGAACGTGATTATTTCGTGGCCAAACCAAACTCAGCTTTGTTATTGTTGTTGAATGCATTAAATACAGAACTGACAACAAGTGCGCTCTCCATTTGACTATACAATATTTCAAACGCCTAATCCAGAAAAAAACAATAATATCTTTGATACACATAGTAGAGAAGAAATCAATTTTAGCTTTGTTTTGTGGACCTCCGTTGCGAAGCACGGGTGGCTTCTAGTGTTTAATAAACAAAATAATCAATACTCAATAATCGTGTACTTGAAGCTGGAAATCAAATATTTCTGCATATCTCAAGAATTGTAGAAAAACTACAATTTTCTTATTTATGACAATACTCTCAGAGACAGATAGTAATTCCCAGCTATCGATATTCGTTTATTGCTCCTTACAATGCAATACAGTTCGGTAAGAACTCATTGAGAAAACTTTTGATACTAGAATGAATCATTCAAGATTCTAGGGAACTATTACATGAGTTCTCCTTGGTGTGAGAGGCATAATGCCCCAAAACCAGAATTTAAACTTGTCTAAATACAAACCCTCATTTCTGTTAAAAATTTCACTACATTGATGTAATAACTCAATTTTATGAATCTTACATGTAATCCAATAATATATAAAAAAAAAACATCAATGCTCAGTCACAATCAAGATAACTCTCTTTGATCCTTGCTCTAGATTTGAATTACATATTAGAATTAGCTGACTGAAAAATGGCTGGAATTCATCTTTTGAGTTTGAAATTTATCAATTAATTGTTCATTAGATAAGAGTTTTAATTTTTTCAGTATTTTATTGTACGTAATACGTGAGCATTTTGTAAAGTTTTGGAAGTAAGATACTTCTATTTCCAGTTGTAATTAATAAAATCATCTTCTTTTTATGAACAAAAGAATGAGTAATGTTAACTTAAAATATTATGTTTATTAAAAATAATTTGGAAATGAATGGATGAAATAGAAGTTGTAAGATGCAATGATTTTTTATTCTGAAAACCAATACTTGAGAGTTGTAAATCTTTAAGAAAGAGTAGAATCTTTCAAAGCTCAGAAGAGTGGGCCAAAAACTTGCTGGTGGCAGCAAACAATAAAAGTGAGCTGAATAGTCATTGCCCAGAATTTTGGAACACCTGAAAAAGTAAATGTTTCTCATCAAACACTGTAATCATCATTCGATTTTTAACACATAATTGTCTGAGTGTAAGCAAGCAATAATTTCAATTGATATTAATATCAACTTTTTAATTAATCAATATTCTGAATTTTGGATCCATAACGAACTGCTAAGTTAACACTATTGTTTCAACACTAGAATTGACGACATGCAGTCAAATTTTACTATAAATAACATAATGTTACTCACTATTCTGTTGAAATCTCAAATTGAGATCATTCGGTTTTGTAAGTTGAAAAGTCATCAGAATTCTTCAGCAGAAGAATGAGCAGAATTTCCCTCACACTATGTTTCATATACATGTACTGAAAATAGCACACCAGGACTAACAGAGATAATTCTTTATTTTGTTGAACAGGACTAGTTTGAGAGCAATGGAATGTGATGAAAATGAGATATTAGGTATGATCAAAACTGAGAGCAGGACCCAGGAGGTTAATAATAGAAGCACCAATTTTAAATATTTCATGTGGTGAAATCATTTCCCATAAATAATGGCAATAAAAAGGTTTAAATTTCATTTCTAGATCTAACCTTAAACAACCACATAAAGATTAAAAATTGTATAATTTGGTTGAAATTGCAAAATATTGTAAAATAAAAACTTAATAAACTTACCAATCATTGGAGAATGTACTTCCTCAGTTTTGTTAATTTCGACAATAAAGTTATACATCAACTACAATCAACATGTTTTTATTTTGACGCGATCTTGAAATGCAGACGCCAGATCATGCGCAGTGTCAGCTAGCAGACGCTCCTAGTCTCCTAGTCTCGAACCAAAGACGGTGGATTGCCCCATATGGCTCAGCAGAAATCCTGCACCAGTGCAGGCGAAACCGGTGTCAAAATGCTCCCAAGGGACGTGGAACATCTGCACCGGTGCAGAAAAGGTGGGTTTTGGTACAATCTACCGGTTCCCAGAACGAACACACTGTCTTGGTTTGATCGTTTGATGCCCAGAGCAAGAACTAGAATAACAACATGAGAACATAACCTAAAACCATAAACGCCGATTGCAGTTTGCGTAAATTAATTAAGTTTCATTTAGATTTAGTTGCTGAATTGTTTGAAAATGGAGCTGTTATAGGTAAGATTGCTTTTAAATTCAAAGTAACTCAACTGTTTCTTTCTAATTTTTCCTTGACTGGACTTTTTAATTCAATAACGATAGCAGCACTCTTGGGCAAACACATGTTGTTACTTCCCATTTTGCAACGGAAATATAGGCCACCGTTAAAAGTTGAAAAATATAACGTTTAGCTAGCCGCTTTCAAATTTTTGGTGAAGTATATGAACTGTAAGTTAGTAGGTATCTTATCTCAAAGTCTTGATCCTGGTTCCCAAGTCTTTGGCAGCCCTGGTTTAATTGCGCCAAATACGCATGTGTCAATATACAATTATTGAGCTATTTCTAATAAACTGAATAAATTAACCAGAACTAGATTTTTATATGCATTCATAGGGAGGCCTACTTATTAGTGGAATAGGTACGGTACCAATTATTTACTCGTCGATTGAATTGAATCCCCAATTATTTTATGTCACATGGACAGTATTTTGAGAGTAACCATCTATTTAGTGACAGTCAATATGGGTTCAGACCTAAAAGAGGAACTGGTATGGCTATCTCAGAATTTATTAAGTGTTGCATGTATTGTATTGATAAGAGCCACAGGGTTAAAGGTAGTTTCTATGATATGTCTAAGCACAGTATAGTTAGTCTATGGGTCTATGCTATATCTCATGAAATTTTGATTCAAAAATTTAGTTTTTATGGTTTTGACTATTAGTCTTATGTCATCTTACTTGAAGGATAGGTATCAGTCTGTTTTTTACAATAATTGTTACTCTTATTTCTTAGAAGTGAGATCAGGTGTCCCCCAAGGATCTACATTGGGGCCACTTCTGTTTATTATATATATGTGAATGATCTCCCTGCTGCCATGACTACTGATTTTGTAAAGCCATTCATGTTTGCAGATGATCTGGCTGTTCAGATTAAATGTAATAACTTGTTAAATGACAGTTTTATAAATTCGATTGTTGAAGACTGGTCTGCTGCCAATTCACTCTGTTTAAACAGGGATAAGACACGGATATTGGAGTTAGGTTTAAATTTAAGTACCGATAATTCTAAGTTTTTAGGTATTACAGTGCAGAGTAATCTGAAGTGGGAGTTACACATAAATTCGCTTCATGGTAGAATGTCTAAAGGTATATTAATTTTCTGCTCAACAGATTAAAATTCATTGTTGACTCAGTTGTTTTGCTTACAGTGTATCATGCTTATATTCATAGTCATTTGTCTTACGGCATTACTGCATGGGGCAATGACACTAACGTAAAGAGGTTGTTCATATTGCAGAAGCGATCTATAAGGATAATTGCTCATGTTCATAGCCAGGCACATTGTAAATCACTATTTAAGCAACTGAAGATTTTGACTTTGCCAGCTGTTTATGCTTTTGAGTGTCTTTTATACATTAAGAAAAACTTATCTAGTTTTCCAATTAATAGCTCTGTTCATTCTCATTATACTAGGCATGCTCCAGCGCTGAGAGTTAGTCAGTGTAATTATTCTTATACTTAAAATGGTTTTATTGAATATGGCATTAGGCTCTTTAACAAGTTACCAAATGTTTTAAAAAATTGTGATATTGATTGTTTTAAGAAAAATCTGAGAGCTTTATAGCAGGATGCAATTAACTTGTCATAAATCAGCTGATCGACGAGCATATGATCACAATACTTAACCTACAAATGCTGAATCTCGCAGATTATTGAAAAGGTCATTTAAAAAGTTATTCTTTGAAAGGTCTTCTTTAAAAAGGTCTTTAAGACTTTCAAGCCTTATGATTATTGTGTCGAAATCACTCTTTAATTATTACTGGATCAGCTGATTTATGACAAGTTGAATTGAATCCTGCTATACTTGTCAATATATGTCCATATAATAAGAATGAATTTATGATGTTTTGATTAGCCAATGCTGTTATTTTTTACTTTTCTTATTGACTTTGTTATACATTTTGTAAAATGTTTCAACAATAAACGAATTTTGAATTTGAATTTGCAAGTTTTGGTGAGAGCACTGAGCTAAATTATCCATCTGGAGGTAGCACTGATTGAAAAAGCTGGGTTCCGCCTATTTTCTTATATTTTTTTAATAGCATACTGTTCTTGAGAAAAAATTATTTCAATCCTCACTTTATTGCCAACTTAGTTTTTTTGGTACTAGATACTGTATTAGAAAAAAAATATTTCATCCTCACTTTATTACCAACCTAACGAAATTAGATGGAACACTAAAGGTCAATTCACATATATTATTGACCACAACGACAACGACATTTTTGTTCTGCGCATGAGTCACCAGCTCACGCTCTGATTGGTCCATGTCTATCTTTGTTTACAAATGATAGCTGTCGGCTATCAAGCTCTCAAGTCTCACCAGCAAAATAGAAAAAATACAAAAAAATTGTCAGTATAAAATAAATTGACAGTATTAAAGAAAAGAATAACTAATAATATGAAGCGGACGATTTCAATACTCATAAATAATTGACGATTCATTCCGAACAGCGAACATTCAAATTTCTTACCTAGTCACTTGACCTTGAAATTCGGCTGGTCAGAAGTATAGCATTCTTCAACAAGGATGGACCAATCAGAGCGTGGGCTGGTAACGCATGCGCCAAACGAAAATGTCGTTGTCGTCAATGTGTGCTGCTAGTAGCCCTAACTTGTGCTACCTCAAGATGGATATAATTATTTAGCTCAGTCAGCTCAGTGGGTGAGAGGTGTGGGATTGTTAGGCACTACTCACACCTGGAAACTTCCACATCGAAAAGCAACTCATCGCTCGGCGACTCAGCGATGCAGCATGTGTTTTTAAATGACGACGCTCAGACTAGGTGACATCGCCGCGCAACTGAGTTGCTCTTCGATTTGACATGCTGGTCGCCGAGCGATGTGTGGACAGATTCTATGTACAGAAAAGTGAGGTTAGGTGATATTCTAACCACATCAAACTGGAAAAGTGGGATTATTGCTTTAAAAAGTAGTATTTCATCATTTTTTGTTTACTTCAACTCATAAAATATCGAAGATAAGTTATAAAATTCTCAGAATATTTACTTTTTGAGAATATTGTGATAGTATTTGATCGGCAACCTGGCAACTAGGAGTAGCGGCTGTGAGTATGACAAGCAACTGAAGTCACCCGCTGCATTGCCGAGTGATGAGTTGCTTTTCGATTTGAAGTTTCCAGGTGTGAGTAGTGGGTAAGGCTAAGGCCACATTGCGTACTATTGAAGATGGCCACACTACGAGTGACGTGCTACCTTTGAGCTTTGCTACTTTGACCTTCGTTAGTCACTAAGCGCAGTGTGGCCATCTGCAATAGTACGCAATTCGTTTGTTCACTAGGATCAGTCACTTGGCTCTTAGCACGAAGCGAAGCTCCTTGTAATGTGGCCTTAGCCTAACATTATGTAATCACAAATAATATGCTGTTAGATATTTGATAAAACTTCTTTACGAATCGGTTTATATGCATTCGTTAAACTGATATATATTGCTACTTTGACCTTCGTTAGTCACTATATAGGAATGGGTTGATGGGTGAGATGCAGCACGGATTCCGTAAGGGAAGATCCACCTCCACAGCTTTGATCTCTCTGGTGGAGACTGTCCACAGGGCTTTTGAGAGGCGAGAGTCAGTTGACCTCATACTGTGCGATCTCTCAAAAGCTTTTGATTGTGTACCACATGACGTCCTCCTCAAGAAGCTTTCAAGGTACGGAGTACACAGTGCGGCGTGGAATATGTTATCCAGCTATTTGAGTGACAGGAAGCAGGTTGTGTCCATGATGGGTGCCACCTCTCAGGAAAAAAGTATTGTTTTTGGTGTCCCACAGGGCTCAGTACTTGGACCGCTGCTTTTCCTTGTGACTGTCAACGACCTTCATCTCCAGGGATCTAGCCTGCTGTTTGCAGATGACACCACGCTGGTTGGTCAGGGAAAGGGACCACTTGGTGCAAGGATGAAATCCCAGATCCTTCTACAGGAGGCCAAGGAGTGGTTTGCTGCCAACAGACTGTTGCTGAATGAGGGGAAGACTCAGAACATCTTATGTACCCTCGACAGGACTGTTTTGGATGCAGCGCCAGTTACTCTTCTTGGTTTTACCATCAACAGCAGGCTGAGCTGGGAGCAGCACATAGGAGGGGTCTGTGGTAAGCTGGCAAGGGTCATTTATCTCCTGCGCAAGCTGAGGACTAAGCTCAGTCTCCAACATCTGGTGATGATGTACCACTCACTCTTCAGCAGTGACATCCAGTATGGGATCCTCCTTTGGGGGCACTCTCCACATGCTGAGGACATTCTTCTCCTGCAGAAGAGGGCCTTGAGAGTTTTGACTTTCAGTGACTTCCGGGCACACTGTAGGCCAATCTTCCGACGCCTGGGCCTGCTTACAGTGCATGGGCAGTACATCTTGGCTTCCCTCCTGTATGTGAAGCGTTACCATGTGTCCTACACTGCAAGGGGGCAGATCCACGAGCACAACTCTAGGAGGGGGTCGAACCTAGACATTCCTTGCTGTAGGTTGTCTAGAGTACGGCTTCCCAACCCTCGCTCTAAGGATGTTCAACCACCTGCCAACAACTTTGAGGAGTGCCTCGTACAGTGCCTTCAGGAGTGGTCTGTCTCAGTGGCTGGTGAAACGGAGTTATTATAGGCTGGAAGAATTCTTTTTGGACGACCTGTTGGAGGTGCTGCCGGTCGCCTCTTAATAGTTTCAAGTGGCCACATGTATATATTTGTTTTATTTTTGTGACAAAGCCCATAAGGGGCTTAATGTTATCACTAAGTGTTAGTGTCTTGACGCGATCCCACCAGGACTACTGGGCGTAGATCAAAAAATGGAAATTACTGGAAATTACTGAAATATTCCAATCACTTTGTATAATGACCTTATTTTATTAGGTATGATGTTCTTTTTCAGATTTATTTTAAAGATACACTAAAAATATGTCGTGATCTGTCCAGATAATACCAGCCATAGTAAAGAAGTAAATGATGAACAATCTCAATAATAAATTTTTAGTTCACTCGGATTTTGCCGGCTGTTTACCATTCGATAAAGATGACTGCCTCTATTCGTCTTGCTATTGGTAAGAGCCATTCATTCTTATATATTGTATGAGTATTTGCTTATCGGGAGACCTCATATCATTTGATTAACTGACCCAATATGAATTAAAAAGTCTACTTGTTCAATGTTACTGTCATCCCAAAGTCTAAGAGGAAGTTCCCCGAGAGTCATTGACACAGTCTATCTGGTTTTCCCAGACAATGACGGAGAAATCAAGTAGGCCTATCAAGAATGATTGATTGTTCTATTCTGTGACGGTAGCCTATCAATGTATTTTACAAGAATTTGGTAAATACTATTAAACAATACCAACAGTAGCTCCAAGCTACTGAAGTTCTATTTCAGTTTAAAATATCACCTTAATGACTCATAAAAAAGTGGGTCCTGAAATTTTTCAAAAGAGTAATCTGAACAAAACTTTTTAGTAGTTTTGAACAAACCCCCTTCCCTTTTCAAAGGTGTAAACCTTTGCTTTAATAATTCGACAAATCTGAAATTTATTTTTACTAGTCACTCTGAGCGATGGTGGGTTTTCTTTCCAATGTGTTGTATGGTGTTGTATATAATGACAGTAAACTCCTCTGGTAGTGCTGTATCCACGGTAATAATAGAAATGATAATTATGGAAACAATATAATCAATTTTAAAAAACATAAATGGAAATGATGAATAAATTTGATATTTTTATTATGAAAATTTGACTTTATTATCCTCGATCATTTAGCATTTTACCTATATCTTGTGTTAAACCCCCATTAGTTTATGAATTATATAATTGAAAATAATACAAACACCTTTTTACAGTGAAGAAAACGTCTACAAACTGAGTGAACAAGTGAAAGAACAATGTTGTGATTCGATGATTGATAAGTGCTTTGCTGTATTTGTTTCCAATGATGAGAGAAGGGTACCATTGTGGCAACAAACGGCAGGAAATGGTCCAGACAAATTGGTATTTTGGGTGAGTCTGACTAATTTCAATTTCAATATTGTATTGATTTTATTGCCAAGTTTTTCGTTTTTCTAGACTTATGAATAGACTTGAATAAGTCTATAGAAAATAAATAGACTCATTTTCTAGACTTATTGAAAATTGATGAGCTAAAACAGTGATGATGATGCCTTGTTTCATGGTCTTCAACTTACTGTTTCACAGTAGAACATTGTATGCTATTGATGCTGTAAAGATAATAGTGTATGGGATCAGTGTGAATTTTCCGAACGTCTGAAGAATTGGACATTAGACAATATCGTTATTTAAACATAAGGAAGAAATCCAGACCAAGAAAAAACACTCGCAACTAGTTATTTGTAATAATTCTTGATCACAGTGTCATGTTATCTTATAAATGAAAAGAGTTCCGCGCCCGACTTTGGAAAGTTCGTGGAGAAGTTTGACTGGACCGATTTTGATGCGCTTTGCGCCAAAAGAAAGATGAGAAGTCGAATTTTTGCAAGCTCTTTTTGATTTTCAATAATAATTATTATTCTAAATGCGAGAAATTTTCTGAAAACTTAGTATAGTTTCCTGTGGCACTATCTGTAGGTATTAAAATGCACTAAACTTCAGTTAGTTTGTAAAATCCCCCACAGATAGCTAAGAGAGCTTAGAAGCTGAAAGTAGTACGTGACCAGTAATCAGTAGGATTTCATTGGTACGACTGAGCTGCTGTCAGCTGCTGATAATCAAAATAGCAACTATTCAAAACTAAAGCTGCGTTTACACCGGAGTTAATAACAAAAGCTATTAGAGGCCATGTGCCCACGGAGCAACAGCTATCTGACTTCAGTCAGCAACCCCGCGTTGCCAGATGACATTTGGCTGTTTTTTGGGTAATCGGGTAATCTAACCTATCAGCCAATGTCATCTAGCAACGCTGGGTTGCTAACTGAAGTCAGATAGCAGTTGCTCCGTGGGCACACGGCCTCTAATAACTTTTGTTATCAACTCCGGTGTAAACGCAGCTCTAGAATTTTAGAAAATTCAAATGAGGGGCGCTTGGCATTGCACGGGGTGAACTCGGAATAAACTATTCGTCATTATCGAATCAATCTATATTATATTTAAAAATTTGGTTGAAACGAACTATGACGCTGTAGGGAGTTGTATAGTTCGATTGTTGTACTGTATATATGCTGTTTATTGACTTATATAATTAGACTATATCAAGATTAGATGATTCAATGATTGCTTCGTTTCAGGATTATCACGTTTTTCTACTGTTGAAAAGTACTGACACTAGTTTAGTGTACGATTTTGATACGTGTCTTACGTTCCCCTCATCTGCCAATGACTACTTCATTAAAACGTTCAAGTCCGACAGATTCTTGGAAAACTCCAGGTAATCGACGACATTATTATTTTAAAAATAAAATTCTCTATTTCAGTTCCATCACCAGTGTTACGAGACCATATAATCACAGTGTGGTTATACTTGGTGTGAAAGGATCCGTAGCAGTGTGTAGAGACATAATTTTAAATTAACGGTTCCGTCACAAATATTCCAAGACTGTGTAATCACAATGTGGCCATTGGTTTGAAAGCGTCCATAACAATGTGCAGAAACATATTTTCTTCTCGCCACCGCCATATTTTTGCCAATATCTTGAATTACGATTTGGGTTTTCAGGCAACCCGAATGAGTCAAACCTTCTTCAAGAGAGATGAAATTTTTTTAAAGAAACAAAATTTTTCTAACATTAAAAATAGTCTTGATATTGCTATTATTGCTATCATATTGAATATTCTTGATATTGCTTTGAAAGCTTAAAATAATTTTATTATGGTATAGAATTATTATTGACTTTCTCAGTTGAGTTATTATACTATTAAATTATAAAAGTATAAAAAAATTATTGAAGCCATTATTGTATTTGATCAAATTTGTCAATTGCGAACTGCCCTATTTTTAATCCACCCTAAAAGAGAAACCCATTTAACCCTGCATTACTCGCGCGGGATTTACTTACATTCATACTCGCGTGGGATCAGTATTACCCCATTTGATTTTAAGTATGTTCTGGCATTCCTAAAATAATTTTTATTGCAAATCAGTTTATGAGATGAATTTATATCAATTGAAAGTAAATACTATACTATAATTAATGTGATATAATTACTCCAATACTCTAATTTGGAACATGTGTCACATGAAAAAGGAGTTTTTCTGTCTAGACTTCGAGGGCATACACTACATCTCCCCCTCTCTAATTTTTCTCTTGGTGCTGCAGGTTCTTCAGCAACAGGCAAATATTTTCTATTGACATGAAGTGGGGTGGGGTGACATGAAGGGGGGACATTTTGGGGGGTTACATGAAGAGGGGCCAATTGAGGGGAAGAGAGGGGTGACATTTGGTGTGAAAGAGGGGGCGACATGGTGGGAGGGTGACATGGAGGGGGTGACATGAAGGGGGATTTGGGGGTGACATGAAGGGGGGGTTACATAAAAGGGACCATTTGGGGGATGACAATTTTTTGGGGGTGGCATGAAGGGGGGACATTTGAGGGGAGAAAAGAGGGGGGCATTTGGTGGGGGGAGGAAAAGAGGGCGATTCAAAGTTCGCCGGGACTGCTAGTGTTCAAAAAAAAGCTAAATCACAAAAAATAGTTGTAGCAAACATTGAAAATCCATTGCCGTGAATACTCGCATGGGGTAAATACGATCCCAAACCTAAAAAAATCATTTTTCACAACAAAACCGGTACAGGCAGCAGAGTTCTCAGTCCACGTTTGTCAACTAGACACTAAAACAGGAAGCTACTGAGACATCCATGTCAGTGGTGCCAACTAAAGAAGCATTCCTCAACAAAAATTTCCCTGTGGGGTCATATTTACCCCGCGCGAGTAATGCAGGGTTAATATGATGGGTATGAATTTTATTAATTTTGAACTGAGATATATCCTAATTGTGTGGGTGAGATTATAATATATATTATGTTCGTATGGTTTTATATAGGTGAGGAGGCCCTTACGGGTAGGTTCCACTTCGCCTTATTAGAATAGATTTGCCTTTATTTTAAAACACTTTGGGAATATATGAGAATAAGAAATACAGTGCAATACAGTGTAGTTGTTTTCTAAATATATACTTTAAAGTCTTTCATTTCCTTAAAAGTCACCTTATAAGTTTTTTTGTGTTGGTCACCCACCCAAGAGCAGTCTTGCGTGATTTTGACTTAACCTCATCATGATCACTCAGCAACCGCCCTTACCGAGAGACTAAACCAAAAACAGGCACTATTATTCAATTAGTATGTTGTATATAGGCCTAAGTATATTGTAAGTATAATGAGCGTTCAATCTAAAGTTATTTAGGGCCGGTTCATGAGCTCGGGATTTAGCCAAGCCCTAGACTAAAACGGGTGACCACCGTAGCATCGACAAACGTTAGCCTCGACACTGTGTACTAAGGGCTCTCCATGCTGCTAACCCACTAACTTGTCGAGACAAACGTTTGTCGAAGCTACGGTAGCCACCCGTTTCAGTCTAGGACTTGGCGAAATCCCAAGCTCTTGAACCGGCCATCAGAGTACTGTACTATTATTGGTGTATTTATGGAATCTCAAGTGCTGCTTTGGTTACAGGGCCAAGTTTCGAGTGATTGAAGCCGCGGTTTATTTGGAAAAGCTTTCTTCAGACCGCAGTCACATGATAGATAAGAGAACAGGCCAGTGGATGAAGGAGCCTCCTGCTTATCCGCCCATTATATCATCAGGTAGCAGTCCATAAATATTCTTCTTCTCCATCTACTTTTTTCACTTTGTTTTATTCTTTCTTCATCTTTCAATCAAATTGTATCATTCCTTCACCATTTACAAATGGTGTCTGTTTTCTCATAGTGTAAAGATAAATATTTCAGCCTTTTCCTTCATCTTTCAATAAAGTTTTATCATACCTTCACTATTATACTCTTAAATGTATGTTCTCTCGAATCATAGAGCAAAGATGATATTTCAGGTTGTGAGGAATAGTTCGAACTACAGAGAGTGTATAGTAACAGTGTGGCCATTTGTGTGAGACACTCCATAAAAATAAGTGGAGATCATATTTTTTCCCGCCGCCGCCATACTTTTGCCAAATTTTTGAATTTTGATATGGGATTACAGGCAAACATAAATCCATTCACTCATTTGTCAAACTTATTTTGAGAGAAACAATATCAAGATCAACTTTTGTACAATTAAAAATAGTCTCTGTACTCTTGGTATTGCTTTAAAAACTTAAAATGATGAAAACTAATACTAGCCAAAGCAAAATGTAGGTTAGAAGTGAATCTTATATCATAACATAATATATGATCTGCTTTTCATTCCAATGCAAATCTTCTGGGAATTGGCAACATACACTCACCATGGACAAGAAAAGTGACAAATAGGGATGTACTGTTAATGATGACAAAGGAATGTGAAGTTGTTGCGACTATAAAGGGAAGAAAATTGCAATATTTGGGCCATGTAATGAGGGGTGAAAAGTATGAGCTGTTGAGACTTATCTTGCAAGGAAGGATTATAGGAAAGAGGAGTGTGGGAAGAAAAAGGATATCCTGGCTGCGTAATTTAAGAGAATGGTATGGCTGCAACTCGAGGGAACTATTCAAGGCCGCAATCAATAAAGTGAAAATTGCCGTGATGATTTCCAACCTCCGACAGGAGAAGGAACCAGAAGAAGAAGATACACTCTCTGTAGTTCGAACTATGGCTGTTGGGTGGCTACCCAGTTTGCCGACCTGTCATTTGGCCGTATTGAGCTTAAGGCCGTTGGGTGGCTGCCCGGTTTGCCGACCTGTCATTTGCTCGAAATGATAATATTCTATGCCTCATATTATAGAGAAGAAACATGGAAGTGGATTACTTGTAGGATAGTGCACTCCGTGCCGATTTCCACTCTGTACAGTCAAGACTCTATTCCACGTATAATCAGATTCATTTAATTTGACGCTTGGCATTAGATAGATGGATAGATAGATATTATTTCTTTGCCATCGTACTCTACGGTCATCAGCAACGTCAAGAAATAATATCTCTCCAGATATCTATCCAATACCAAGCATAAAATGAAATGAATCTGATTATAGTGCCTGTACGGTCAAGCTGTGAGGACTCAACATCAGGTCTCTCACTTAGTACCATAGAGTCTCAAGAGATATTGGCACCATCTGCGTTCAAAAACCAGCCTCCACTGTGCATCAACTATCTACTTGTAATGCTTTCTCTATGATGATATCATAGAGAAAATATACGCATGGGATAGGGACCGCTGTGCCTATTATCACTGTAAAAAACGCTAGGCCACGTAGCTTTGTTGATAGTTTAGTCGCACCCTTGCATTTTAGAATGTTTCATATTCGTATTCAGTGCCCTAACTAAAGTTAATATAAAACCGCGGAGAAAAAACTTTTGCACCACTTTCCTAAAACCCCTTATGGGCACTATTTGATTGGGCTGTCGTGTTCCTTTTGTAAATTCAATCTGTTTCAATTAAGTTTGTTTTGGCATGAAGAATTAAACCTTTATTTGTTTAAAGCTTGTAAGCATGCGTGTTTTAAATAAATGGATGAAACAATCTATTCATTATTGTAACTGATTCTTCTGTTTCAGAGTCGCCCAACAATTTAGACGATTTTATTTCAATGAATCCGAATACTGGTTATGGAAAAGTTATGACACTATCCGAGTTGGTTAGATTCTTTGTTAAGCCTGATTTAAACAGTGAAAAATAAACTATGCTTATTAATACAAATTGTTATTGTACACTCTTACCTTCAAACGTCCTGTAATATTTTAAATTATTTCTCTTCTATTCTGGAAACTATCGGCCAGTTGCACTATAATCCAACTGCATTTAATCCCCGTAAAATGATGTAATTGAACGGAATCAATGAACGAATCGGACGTCAATGCAATGCGATGACGTCGGTTTACGGTGGTTGAATTCATTTTAATTTTCGTGCTGCTGGTTTCTATGAGTATCTTTGTTCAAACTTATAACAGAGCCTAGGTAAACTAATCATGATAATTTTTATAGATGAATAACCAGTTGGCCGAAAAACCAGTTGATTTTAACCGCCGTAAAAAGTTGTTATCACTAACAATAATGGAACCAATGCAACAAAAATCAATGGAGGAATCTGGAATGACGTCATTTTACGGTGGTTGAATTCAATTGGATTTTCTTACAGCTGGCCAAAGATTGATTGCCAAAGAAGATCTCTTCACGTTTACTATGTTACAGACTGATTAGCCGCAACAAAAGGCAGGAAGAGACTATTAAAATTATTGAAATATCACGAGAAAGAAAATGAAAACTAAAAACAGATCAATAATCATGTAAATTACGGTGACATTCATTTGATTTGACGCTTGGCATTAGATAGATAGATAGATATCATTTCTCGACGTTGCTGATGACCGTAGAGTACGATGGCAAAGAAATAATTTTTTTGAGGGTGATGCCCACATGAGCTCTAGTCTTGTGCCTGGGTAATGAGAGGGGTGATGATGAGAGATGACGACTGTTTTTAGGCAGTCGGGACCGACGGCTTTTCGTCTCCTCCGAAAGACGGAAGTGGCCGTTTCTATCAAAATCCGTTCCGGCAACTATATTCGATCTTGGAACCTTTGGACACAGATAAGGTAGTAATCTACTACCTTACTACCTTATCTGTGCTTTGGATTATCAGACATGCGCTTATCGCCCTCGGCTACAGACCACTCCATCTCCATCTATCTATCTGATGCCAAGAGTCAAATTAAATAAATATCACCCTACTTTCTAAGAGATAAGTTTATTAAGAGATTCGCGTCTTTTTGCGCATGAGAGGCTTTTGTTATTTTTAGTTACGTTTGAATTTGGATACAGAAAACTTGTGACAGATACATGTTGGAATCTTATTTCATTCGTAATTATCTGCAGTTGCTTGAAAAAGTTTCAGTTGAAGTTATCATTGAGCAGACTCAAATCAAATAAAAAAAAAATGGAATAATTCGAATCATTAAATGGAAAAGGTGGAAAAATTGAAAGGATCCTCCAATCCAGTCTTGGAGGACAACGGCCAAGGTGAAGTAACTCTTCAGAAGCTAAGTAGGTTAGATTGCTGAACATGTGAGTTTTCAAGTATTCCTTTTCTCTCACCATTATCTTGGAAAACAGTGTCAGTCGTTAATGTAGGTATAATATCAATTATTTCATGAATGCTCTTTTAATCCATAGTAGTACCACAGTCTAATAAATACAATGTATAAATAAATTTATTTATTAGACTGTGGAAGTACCTCATTATAACGTGTTCAAATTCTATCAATTAATAATAGAAAAAATTCAAATTCTCATCCTACATTGAATAAGGACTTGAATTCATTGAGTGCTCTATATTCAATTTCAAAATATTAAATTATTTTTTTCAATAAAGATTCACTCTTTAAAAAATACTCTTATAGTTTTAAATATAAAAGTTTTAACATTTATAATATTTGATAAATTTTCATCAAATCTCTTATCACATTCTACTTTTCATTAAAATAATTTAGCCTAATATCTACAAAATCAATAAAATTGTATTATTAACAAATATCAAATATATAAATAGAATTCCAGAGGAGAAGAATGAGATACCGGTATATATTATATTATTTCAATAATCATTCTGTTACGTTATAATGAGGCTCTACTATTTCATGAATTCTTTGAATTGAAATTTTTTGAGATTTATTTGTGTACTACTCTGCTTTTTTGCTTGATTGCAAGGTATCACTACAATATTTGCATGGATTGAGATAGAATATATAGTTTTTAATCTATTTACATTGATTTTAATAATATTTAGATAGGCCTATAGATTAATCAGTAGGCCAATACTTGAATTGAAAGGTCAAGATGATAAAGCATTTTTTTTTCATTTTGAGAATTCATATTTATCTTACATTTCAGCAATTAAAGGTTCATAACA
Source organism: Laodelphax striatellus (assembly GCA_017141395.1). Lineage (NCBI taxonomy): Eukaryota > Metazoa > Arthropoda > Insecta > Hemiptera > Delphacidae > Laodelphax > Laodelphax striatellus. Next base: position 2,144,051 of record CM029534.1, on the reverse strand, counting down.
TGATGAGACCAGGAGTTTGTTTCATTGAAATTTAGAAGTCTTGTAAAACAGACAAAAACTGGGACAAGCTAGACTTTCAAATGTATTCTTCTGTAAGCCGTGCTATTCATGTCTAGCTTGGAGTGTGTCTGCCTTTTTGCTGTCTTATAGGACTTATAAATTCCTATGAAAAAGACCGCTGATTGGTTCGAAACTTCAGATAAATTAAGTAGTATCTTACCATTCAAGTAGATGAAATTATTGGATTCGCTTATTCATTTTAAGAGTTTTAAAGCACAATTCTTGCGAGCTTCAGTAACAAGGTATCTTTATTCATTTATAATGATTATAATCATTAGTAATGATATTAAATATCCAGACATATTTTTTGAGTCTCTTACTTGTCAGACTTGAATTTTTCTGAAAGTTTCATTGTTTCAAGTTGTTTAGTGTTGGTACGCATTCATATCAGAAGTTGGTTGTATCTTAAGCGCTTGCTAATAATAGCTTACTTTGAATTAGAAGTACCATACATAAAAATAATTTGTACTGAATCAAGTGTGCACGTTCACGTAGACAGCAGTAGCAAGCGCTTGAAACCAGCTTTATTTATTTACCAGCTTTCTTGCAACCTTTTAGAGATGATCAGGATACCAACGGTAATAATAATGTTTTTGATGTTTCGACTAAACCAGAACACACTATCTAGTTAATTGAGGAATAATAATTATCCCTATAATTATTAAGAATTATTTTCAATTGTTGTTTGCTTTTTAGACTTGATTTTTAGAAATTAGTTTCATTTATAAACAGTGGAAGTTCACATGTTTTCACAGTTCCAGGTGCAAGAAGGCTTTTGTACACGACAAAATTTCCATCACATTATTACTGCCAATAGAATGACTTCGAACTGAATTGGTGAGACACCCACACACTTTAATACATGTTTATCATGTTCTGCTGCATTATAACAGTGGATGCCTAGTAGGCCTATATGGTTACGCTATTGGATTGAAATTTGATGGAAAACTTGATCGTGTACTTATATGCCTCAAGAAATACCGTATTCAAAAATACTGAAAATTGTATCTTGAATACCAGATTAGTAGAAGCAATGGAAAGATAAAATTAGCATGTTAAAATAGGAATGAATGAATAATAATTTTTTTTTTAAATAACTTACTGAAAAAAGATTCAGTAGAGGTAGGTACTTAGTTTTTCAAGTCAAACAATGTATAATTACTAGTATGATAATGAAATAATCAATAATATCAATGTATACTATACACCTTTGTCTGGGGGGGGGGGTGTTGGGGGTCCTTCATTTCATACAAATAAATTATTTCTTCAAATTATTGAAATATGTCTTTGTTGACTGAGATTTCATAATTGAGACCCACCCACACCAGATCCCCCCACCAAAAAAAAAAAAAAAAAATCATTTCTAGACCTATATCCTATATCCGACACTGGTTACAGAATTGAACTGAGTTTATTTTTTTGTCTATATATTGGAAGAATCCAATATATAGACAAAAATGCTAAATGTAGTATACATATCTCAGACGGTTTAGAATACGTTCTGTGTTTGAGTCGAAACAAGACGTTTTGTTTTATTTGGTGTGCATTGGACCTCAACAGAACTAAGAATAATTAATCAATTTGATATAAAAAGTAGCAGTTGTCGAATTGGTTGGACGGTTGGATTTTAGTAATGAAAAAACAAATTCTATATTTCTTCATTTATTAGTTCAAAAACAAAAGAAAACTACAATTTAATTAACAATAAACAAAAGTGCAATATTACAATAAAAAAATCATTTTTCATTTTAATGTTGCTTCTTTTGTGTCTGCAATGCTCAAAATTTATATAAATATAAAGTTGTTAGTATCACATTGTTCGTTTGTGCAACCATGTACATTGCCTGAGTACCATACCTTTGTTTGACTACACAATGTTTGAAAAGCTCTACAATGATTTTTCAAAATAGAAAATAAAATTGCTTTACAATATTTTTCTCAAAGACCAGAAGGGTCACTCCAAGACAGCGGAGCGCGCATAAGGCGCTGACAACTGCACAGGTGCACAAAGGAAGACATACACTTTTTACATATGGGTTACCACATTGTTCTGCTGCGCCATTAATAATTTCAAATCACAAAGTAGGGGAATTCACATCCACTGGGGCTTTACTTATCATTGAGACAATAATCATGTGATTCTCAAAAAATAATAAATTACACAATTTATCGAAAATATCTTTAACTTTAATTTATACAATGCACATTGGCAGATGGCCAATGAGTAGTATATGGGCAGCAGAAGACATTTAGGGCCTGGTCACATACGATTGTGGTTTTCTTTACTTTACTTCACTTCACTAGAACAGCTACTTTTTTTTGTGGTTTGCTTTACTCCACTTCACTTACTATATACCATACGAATTATATAGATTTACTATGTGAGTGAGTGAAGTGAAGTGAAGTAAACCAAAGTAGCTTTGTTAGTGGAGTGAAGTGAAGTTAAGCGAACCACAATCCTATGTGACCAGGCCCTTACCGACATACAACACTGTCACTCAATAATATTAATCTACAATAAAATACAATCATAATAATACTTAATATTAATACAATATTAAATACATAATGTTAATCTACAATACAATTAAATCTACAATTAAATACAACAATTATATCTAATATACAATTCAATTCAATTCAATTTCTACAATTAAATCTAATATTAATGTACAATAATATGTCTGTGATGTTCAAAATTTATATAAATATAAAGTTGTTAGTATCACATTGTTCGTTTGTGCAACCATGTACATTGCCTGAGTACCATACCTTTGTTTGACTACACAATGTTTGAAAAGCTCTACAATGATTTTTCAAGATAGAAAATAAAATTGCTTTACAATATTTTTCTCAAAGACCAGAAGGGTCACTCCAAGACAGCGGAGCGCGCATAAGGCGCTGACAACTGCACAGGTGCACAAAGGAAGACATACACTTTTTACATATGGGTTACCACATTGTTCTGCTGCGCCATTAATAATTTCAAATCACAAAGTAGGGGAATTCACATCCACTGGGGCTTTACTTATCATTGAGACAATAATCATGTGATTCTCAAAAAATAATAAATTACACAATTTATCGAAAATATCTTTAACTTTAATTTATACAATGCACATTGGCAGATGGCCAATGAGTAGTATATGGGCAGCAGAAGACATTTAGGACCTGGTCACATACGATTGTGGTTTGCTTTACTTTACTTCACTTCACTAGAACAGCTACTTTGATTGTGGTTTGCTTTAATCCACTTCACTTACTATATAGGCTACCATACGAATTATATAGATTCACTATGTGAGTGAGTGAAGTGAAGTAAACCAAAGTAGCTTTGTTAGTGGAGTGAAGTAAAGTTAAGCAAACCACAATCCTATGTGACCAGGCCCTTACCGACATACAACACTGTCACTCAATAATATTAATCTACAATAAAATACAATCATAATAATAATACATAATATAAATAAATAATGTTAATCTACAATACAATTAAATCTACAATATTAATGTACAATAATATTTTTTTTTAAATGACTAGAATAATAATGGAGGTGAATACATGTAATTATAACTACTTGATAATTTGATAAATAGAAACAAAAAAGATCTACAATAATTTTTTCTCTTGTGTGCAAACAAAACGTAATCAACTGTCCCGTTGTACTCTTCCATCCTCAGTTTGGAGAAATAATTCATCCATAAATACAATAACATGACACACTTATTAAATAAATACTACTAACTTACTTATACTAATATTCTAATAAACAATAATAATTTTTTATAGTTTTATATTTTATAATTTTTTTGGTGGCCACCACCGGATAATAATAACAACAATAACATCTAGGCTATAATAAAAATGATAATATTTTTTTTCAACTTTTATATTTTATTATTTTTTTTTGAGCCTACACCTAAAAAAAGAAAAATTGAATAATAATATATTTTTTTTTAATTTTATATTTTTTATTTTTTTTTTGGCCTACACCTAAAAAATCTAATAATAATGATAATTAAATAAATACTAAATAAATAATATGATACACTAATATACTAACCTACTTATAACCTACTTATACTAATATTCTTATAAACAATAATATTTTTTTTTAGTTTTATATTTTATAATTTTTTTGGTTGCCACCACCGGATAATAATAACAACAAAACATATATAATAAAAATGATAATATATTTTTTTAACTTTTATTTTTTTTTTGAGCCTAAACCTAAAAAAAAAAAAATTGAATAATAATAATAATTTTTTTTTTAATTTTATATTTTTTATTTTTTTTTGGCCTACACCTAAAAAAATCTAATAATAATGATAATTAAATAAATACTAAATAAATAATATGATACACTAATATACTAACCTACTTATACTAATATTCTTATAAACAATAATATTTTTTTTTAGTTTTATATTTTATAATTTTTTTGGTTGCCACCACCGGATAATAATAACAACAAAACATACATAATAAAAATGGTAATATTTTTTTTAATTTTTAAATTTTATTATTTTTTTGAGCCTACACCTAAAAAAAGAAAAATTGAATAATAATAATTTTTTTTTAATTTTATATTTTTTATTTTTTTGGCCTGCACCTAAAAAAATCTGATAATAATGATAATTGAATAAATACTAAATAAATAATATGATACACTAATATACTAACCTACTTATACTAATATTCTTATAAAAAATAATATTTTTTTTTAGTTTTATATTTTATAATTTTTTTGGTGGCCACCACCGGATAATAATAACAACAACAAAAAATAATATATAATAAAAATGATAATATGTTTTTTTTAAATTTCTTTATTTTATTATTTGTTTGGGGCCTACACCTAAAAAAAAGAAAAATCTAATAATAATAATTTTTTTTAATTTTATATTTTTTTGGGGCCTACTCCTATTATTAGAAAAATCTAATAAGAATGATAATATATTTTTAAAATTTTATATATTTTTTTTAGTTTTCACCATTTTTTTTCAAAACAAAAATTTCAATGAGCCATTCCATTGTGCTATGACTTGCTGGCAGTTCCTGCTCCTTATTTGATCTTTAACTTGGCTAACCAGATGTTTGTAACCCAATCCCGGTAATTTTTCAGAGATTAGAGAAGGGTGTGAAATAGTTGAACAAGTTATAAATTAATATGAATGATCAAACTTTGAGATAAGTGACTAGCTTAAATCGAAGTAAAGAAGCTTGCTGAATAAAACAACAGAATCAACATAGTTTAAATTAACTTATCAAATAATAAGAATAAAACTTCTATTGGATAAAAATACTTTGAATTGGATATATTTAAAATAATGAATATATTCATTTACTGGACTTGAATATATTTAAGTTACAGTATGCAGCAACAACATCGTCGAAATTAATTGGAATCGACCAAAGTATGTAAGGTAAACATTAATAAAACCCTGTATTTCTAGAAATAGGCTTGATATTATTAATAAATCTATAGTTTATAATTATATGAAATTATAAAAATACAAGAAAAGAGATAATCATGGAAATTTACAAGAAAAAAAATGGAATAAAATCCTCAGAATACCACATCCTTAGCAATAAAAATTCTATGAATCTTCAAATAACTCAAGTCCTTATTTAACCTTAAACAACCTTAATTTTTAATTTAATTAATTTTATTGTCATCTTCAACACTCTATCAATGTTGATTAGGAAATGATAAGTTTTAATTTACTCTTAATGATATATAAGTCTTATATATTGCATTAGTTTAGATAATTTATTCATTATTCTTAGTATTACTGTTATTATTAATTTACTGTTTTGCATTCATTCGCGCGCACAGGTTTCATGCCCATGTGGGTCTTATAAATTTATTTCAATGATTGAATGAAGTACCTTTTGTTATTGTATATGTTTGTAAATTGAAATAAATAAATTTGAATTTGGATTTATCATTCAATTGAATATTCCTCCAAAGAAATCACTTTCCCTAAAAAAGTGTGTGCTCTTTATTAAAAAAAAAAATACATACATGACATGTTTGTTTTGAAAGATTTTTTTCAAAAATAATAATTATTGTAACAAGTTTCCGAGATGAAGTGTTACTCATACCATAATTGTTAGAAGGAAAACTCAATTCTCATGTAAGCTAAACTTTTCATATTCAATTTTTATGAAGAACATTTCTACTCAAACACTTAAGGTTCAGAGTTGAGAAAACAATGCGTGAATTTGAGGAATTCACCCACAAAAGTGTTGTTAAGAGGCCGCATCGGGTTCTTTTGGTGGAGCTGCTTATTCTGTCGCTCCACCGCTCCACTCACCAGCAGTGGAAATGGATGATTATTGAGAAGACACGTCTTGTTGAAGGTTAGCAGCAGTTTATTTGCTTCATCTTTAATATTATTCGAGATTCATCTCATCTGCTGGAGTATTTTTGGTTTGTGCAATATAATACCTGAACGAAGATTTCCTCATCCAAATCGATAATTATTATTGTGGCTGATAGTGATTGTTTCTATAGTAGCAGCTCTGAGGTACGCGACCCTCCGGACCCCGAGCTGGTCTTATATCCCTGCACTGGCTGTCCTCAACCTGCCTTCTACTCTTCTTCCCCTCACCCTCTTTATCTGTCATTTGGTTCGTTTATGCTTTGTTTTTCATATATTTTTTCCTTTTTATTATTGCCTCTATTATTTCGTAGCGGAATAGCAACAACAACAGCCAACAGGATTTCTTCTCTTCTCTTATTTTCTCGTTTCAATATTCTTCTCTTTTCTGTTGTTTTCTGTTTGGGTTTTCCTCCTTTTTTTCTCTCTTCATCATCTTTTTCTGCTATAAGTTTTTCTATCGACCCTATTCTTATGAATGCTGGTTACCATTTGGCGTTGAGTTTTTGGTAATTGTGACTAGATTAGTAATGATGCACCATGTTATACTGATAGTGATCCACTGCGAGAGGTACACTGAAGGAGCCAAACTAGACAAACGATTTAGGCGTACCCTGGGCTACGGTCCAACCTAATCCTTCAACCACTAGAGCACCATAGAGTCTAGACACGAAAGAAAGAAACAAAGATAGCTCTTGCTATAACAACTCGGCTTCTTTGTTGCAGTCGCAGTTAGGTCAAGGTAAGTCAATATAAATGTTAATTATTCGAAGGTGTTATTTGTGCGCAATGAGTCAGTTATCACCCTGGTGATCAAGTCTAGTACAAAGACAACCGAGAAATCCGCTTTTATTACAATTCTCTCTTCACCTAGATGGTAATGTAGTAAACAATTTTGAAAATTAAAAGAAGAATTTTCGATGTATTTTGTTGCAATTAAAGCAAAGATAGTAAAGCAGTTCAGCTTGCGAGATTGAAAAATATATTGGGTAGTGATGGTCTGAAGCTCTATAATTCAAAGATGACCTAGCAACGGAAAGTGTAGAATATATCAAACACTTTAGGACAGCATTGTGTGCCAAAGAAAAATGTAACTATGGACATTTTCAAACTTTCGAGAAGGAAGCAAAGTATTGATGGAACTACAATACTTTTGTTGAGCTACAAGAGCGATTATTGAGATCTTGAGTTTTTAAACAGCAGCCGAAATAGCAGGAAAAACGTTAAATTGATTGAAGCTTCTAATGACATAGTGAGCGATGTCGAAGCGATCAAGGTCAACAAAGAAGAAAGGAAAGTAAATAAAGGAGACGATTTAGAACCAGGTAATTCACATAGTCTTGAGACTACAAATAAAAAATCATGTTCTAGATGTGGTAGAATTCACACTGGAACATGTCCTAGGCCTGATAATCAGATGATAAAATTTTTCCCCAATAGACAAACATTAAAAAAAATCTCACCCTAAAACTAACCCCCCCTCCCCCCCGGACCACTTGTTATCACGAGGGCGGTGTTATGAGGGCCCGTACGGCGGTGAAGGAAGGGCTGGTGAACTACTACTTGTATTACAGGTACATGTACCTGTAATACAAGTAGCAGTTCACTAAGAGCGTCGTAGTGACGTCACCAAGTGAACTGAGACTCAGGGCAGACAGACGCTGCTCAATCATCCTAAGAGCAAAGAGCCCGGGACACAATCAGTCACGTGCCAGTTATGGCTTCCATTGACGACAAACGACAACGAAAACCATAAACTGGAGCCATGGGCGGTCAGACAACTCAATCCCCCCACACACAGCATCGACGCAACTCCAATGCCTGACATTGTTGCAACCATTCTCCCCATAGTATCACAAAACAGACACCGTTTGCGCATCCGCATTATAAACTGCACTTTAAGCAACTACTCATATCAATGACGAGAAATATAAAAAAATAATGGAAGGAATAGAAATTGAAAATGAATATGAAATAAATAAAAAAATTAAAATAGAGGGATGGATGTAGAAAATAAAAGTGAAAGGAAAATGAAAGAAGTAAAGCGATGGATGGAAAATTAGACAAACAAAAGAGCAAAACGAAAATAAGCAGAAGAGAAGTAGAAGTTGTGGTAGTTGGTGAAGCAGGAGTGGAAAGATAAGAACAATAAGAGATTACAGGTATTCTCTAAAGAGAATAAGATAAGAACAATAAGGTGATTATTGAATTATTGTATTTGAGAAAAAAAAAGAATTCTAGAGAAACAATAATTGGATAGTAAATGGGAGGAGAAGAGAAAGTGGAGTGATGAGGAGAAGAATAGAAAACAAGGTGAAGATTGGATAGTAGACGAAGGAGAAGCAAGAAAAATGAAAGAACACTTTCAAAGATAGAATGAATGAATGGAGAAGAAGTGGAGAATCTGGATTCAGTGAAAAGAATGAGTATAATGAATAAGGTGTATGAGATATGAGGAATTGAAACTAATAACTGTAGTAGATTATCTATGTCCACTGTTGCTTGATTTTGTGTGCGACACAAGCATCGGCCGCATGCTGTGCAGCACACACAAATCGACCAAGTGTGGACATAGGGATTGAATGAGGAAAAAGAAAGGTACCGTACTAAAGCAGAACAAAGATGGGAGGATCGAATCAATTTGAAGAATACAGGAATAATTGGAAAATTAGAGAAAACAAGCAAGAGAAAAATGAGGGATAAGTAGAATGGAGGAGCGTAAAGAAGAAGCTGCAAACGATAAATTGAAAGAAGATGACAATAAAAGTGAAAGTGGTACTGGTAGTAACAGTAGTTACTAAGGGGAAGGGAGAACGAGAGAAGAGAAGAGTATAAAAGAAAAATACCAAGATGTTGTCAAGCCACTATTTATAAACAAATTGAAAAACACAGTAGCATGGTTTCGTGGCATAGCCTGCCACATCCTCAGCTGTAATGATGACTACTAACAAAAGGTAGTGACAAAAAGTACTATCTTCGGTTATTACGTAGTAACCAGCACAGAAAATGTGACAGGTTATGCTACTCAATTCAATTTGTTAATAAATAGTGCTTTGACAACTTTGTATGTGAAGAGCTACCACAACTTCACTTAACACACAACAGATTTCTAGAAGGCAATGAAGAAAAAGAGGTCATGATTGAATTGAATTTAAGAAAAAAGATGAAGATAAATAGAAAACATAGTGAAGATTGAATAGCCATTCAAGGAGAAGGAGAATAAAAATGAGAAGAATGGGTGGAGGAATGATGAAAAATAAGAATGAGAAGAAAAATTGTTGAAGAATACTAAAGAATAGATGGAGAATAAGGAGAAAATAGTGAAAGGAGAGAGAAAGAAGTAGAGGTTCGGGATTCAGTAAATAGAATGAGTGTGATAAATGAGGTGTTTGTGATGAGTGTAATAGATTGATAATTATGACATTGTGTACTAAGATTAGATAGATGAATACATTTTTGATATAAAAAATTTTATAAGTTTATGGTGACTATGAAAATGGTCGAAATTGGGATTCAAAGTGATAAAATACACTAGTTAACAACTATAGAGCTATTAAAATTTAATTAGAGGGATTAAACGTGTTCAACTTATTGAATTGTCTTAAAGATATTATTCAAAGATTATTTTTGAAGATTAAAAAAACTAATCAATTTTCCAATTATTTGAAAATTTACTCAAATGAATTTAAATCGAAAGTAATACTTTGATAATTCAAAATAATTAGTTTGTTGGATTAGTTAATATGCTCATGTATTTGTTTGTAATGGGTTGAGAATAAATTTGAATTTGATTGAAAAAAATTGAAAGTTGGCTATTATTTGCACATTCATAAATTATTTCAAAATAGCTATTCAAAATTATCTTTCAAGAATAAGACAGCAAATATAAAGAGTGATTCTGTATGCTTCCATGTTTATTGTGAACGAATAAATATTTATTTGTGGAGAAACTAATATTCGGTGCCTTTAAAAAAAAGAAAGCTCATTTTTCTCAATCACTTGAATGCTGGAACAGATAGACGATTGAGAGCAGAGAGATATAAGCAGTTGGATCAAAGGATAAATAGCATAGTATAAATAGCACCTCAGTAGGTGAAAATATACTTGCAGGTGAATCAGACACTCATACTACAAAATAGTGAACGCTTGCTGCTAAACTGTCTTCCACTATTTCACAGCATGAGCTCTGATTGAGCTGCGCTACAATGCTTTGATCTACGCTTTATTCACTCGTTGCTCTTTTGCGGCTAAATGAACTGGCACACTTAGAAGCCTGTTAGTACTACAAGACATGAAACCTCTTTAATACCAGTCCAACTAAACATTCAATCACATGCAACAAGAAAACTTCTCCCAGACTACTACCAAAACATATGAACTAGGAATATAAATCCCACACGCAAGATAACTCCTCCAAAATTACTACCAAAACATATAAACTAGGAATATAAATCCCACACACAAGATAACTATCCCAAAACTGTTAGCTTAGAACAAATACTTAGAGAGGCTTCAGTGATTGAGAAAGATGATTGCACGATTTTTTAATAATTATTGAAACAATTATTAAAAAATCATAAGTGTTATACATTATTATTTACTAATTTTTCATTGCATGGATTTATTATAAAGATTCATCAGCATGAATAATTTATTAATTCATTTTTATTAAAATATAAATTTGGCTAGATGAACTTTTGTGAGAAAATGTTGCCATTGAAATATACAGAATTGAAGTTCAACAATTATTGTAACATGAATGCCGGAATAATGTCAGGGAATGTTTGGGAAGAATTCATTACTGATTGGATTTGAAGATTTTCCATAAAAAAAACTATAAGTTATTCAGGATTTTTTAAATATAAGATTAGGGAAAAACAACTTCTTGAATCTTTCAGAGTAACTCAAAACCAAATAATTTTATTTTTAAGTAAAGAATTTAATTTTTCGTTTGCCAAATTTCAGTAGCTCTATAGTTGGAAAGGTATAGACTGAAGGTATGGAGAAAAAAGTGAGGCAAATAGACAAAGGAAGATGAATAGAATGGAAATGATAAGATGGTGGGAATGGAATGTCAGATGGATGAAGATGGAATAAAAAAATATTTCTCGTCATATCTATGAGTACCTGCAAAACGTACAGTAGCAATGCTCAAACTAATGTCAGGATTGTGACACTATGCGAGGGATGAACGTGGGTGCAATAATATCGGCTGGAGTTGAGTTGATGTGTATGAAGCGGGATCGGGCCGCCCTTGCGCCGCGACTAAGTGACTGATTGCACCTCGAGAGGTTTGCAGTCAGAATGAGAGAGCGACGCCGGCCGGCGCCTGGACTCAGTCCACTGTGTGACGTCACCAGCGGCGCCCCCCCCCCACACCACCACCAGACCCCTTTCCTAACACCGCCCTCTAAACAAGTGGCCCACTAATATTGCATTACCACTGAAATTATTTGATAAAACAACTGAGTCTTATTGGAAATGGAATTAATATTATATCTGCAACCTTTGTGACAACAGCAATAAAAACTTTAATAAAAAATCAAAGTCGAAAACATTGGAAACTGCATGAAAAGAACGATAGAATACAGTCGAAGTTGGTGATTCACAATGAAGCTTCAACAGACTTTGAGAACGATCGTGAACATTAACTGAGGATGCAAAAGACAAACTCAGAGCTAGAATCTTATCAGAGCAGCAGACCAATCTCAACATTAAAGGTGCGAGTACAAGTTACAACAATGAGGAGAACAACATAGGTACCGGCATGAAAAAACTTCGATACTTTTCATTCAGTAGTATCAATATTTTTATTCGATACATCGACATTTTCAATCAGAGTGAGACACTGCACCCTGCTGTATTCTATCAAACTGCCGAGTTAGGGACGGTACTCAGGACTCAAGGACTTAGTTGAAAAGAGAGAGAACCTATCCAAGTTACAAAACTCCACTGTTTCATTCCACGGCCAAGTGGGAAAGCTTTGAACTTTTCCAAACAGTTTCCATCAGTAATGAAAACGACGATGTGAAGCTTATAAGAGATAGGTATGAAGAGACATCATTAAATACAATACTAATATGGATTTTGAAGAAAATTAGTCAAATTCGATATTTAAATTCACTAAAGGTATAAAATAGGGGAACAGCACAAATGAGAAATAATTGAGATTAGAAGGATCAGTAGGCTATTATTATTGTGAAATTATATCGAATTCTTTCATTAAATGAGTAGCCTACTGTTCAAACATAAATCAACCAGATGAAATAGTTAAAAGATATAGAAAAAAGTGACTTCAACTTGTGGAGTTTCAAGCTCTGTGGCTTAATAAAATGCATCGAGCTTCTGGAATCTTAATTTGATGGAAATCCAAGTATAGAATTTCGAAGTTAATTTGAAAACTAATATAGCTGAGAAATGAATAACGTGTTACTTCTTTAGAATTGAAAAACATACGGAGTTTTGACCATCAGTCGTTTTTAGCCGGAATAATTTCCACCCGTGATATTTGAAGTCGAATTTGAATCATTCACTTAGGCTAGGCGTATACCGGTTAGTCAAGACAAGACAAGATTAGTCACGTTTAGTCACAGTACTTCACAAAGTTGCTTATGAAGCAACACACACCAATTAGTCATTGCATCGGTGGGTGCTGCTTCATAAGAAACTATGTGAATTACTGTGACTAAACGTGACTAATCTTGTCTTGTCTTGACTAACCGGTGTATGTCTAGCCTAATATTCAATGTGACTAATGATACATTTGACAGTCATTCTTAAAACTACCACTATTCGCAGAGAATCATTTCACACTGATACAAACACACTGTACACTGCACTCTATTCGCAAACACTGATACAAAATTGATAACTCCACATTATCACAATAACACTGAAAGATGACTTGCAAGAAGTGTCACACCAGCAACTTGGAAAAAGTTCAATTTGAGTAAAATGTCAAGTTATTTTCAATGCGGACGTCCCTATAATGCTGTTCATTGTCGTGACAGGGGATGCGTCGTACTTCATAAGTGGGAACAGAGGAGATTGACCTGCTTTGATGGTGGTACATCTGCGCCTTTCCATTTCATCAGGAGTCTGTTGAACTAATGAATGAATGAATGAATGAATATTATTCGTTGAACTAATAATTCTATTAGTTTCTTATTGTCGAATCGCCTTGGCTTATCCTTATAAATTTCCTCCATCCTTTTCCATCTTGCTATTCGACCAATACTTCCATTGGCTTTCAAGGCTCATCTTGCTTTGAGGATTTGGCTGCAATTAGATAATCTTCGTATTTCCGAATCGCTCGGGAAAATCTTCAAGGTTTTCTTCGGGTTCTTCAACTATTGACAGAGCTGAAGCGCATTACTCCAAAGCGATGTTGAGTAGAACATCTATTGATTGATTTTTTTCTTGTTCAATTCATTCGGTTCCGCTACAGGCAGTATTTATACCTTGCAATAAAATCATGCTGACTAGACTCAAACTGGTTTTGATATATATTAAGTTGAATCGCACACTGATCTCATTTGCTGGTTGTAGTGGCCATTGAATTTCCAAGATTTTACTTCAAAATTGAAATTTGTATTTTTGTTTTGGATGAAAATAGAACTGAAAGAAGACAAAGTTATTTTCTGGAAGTGATTCCTCCAGAGGAATATTCAATGACAACTATTCATTTAAAGAGAAAATGATGCACTACAAGCCAAAGATATTTTGAATTACAATACTCCAAATTTCATGAGGACTAAGCATTGTTTAATTTTTATAGCTTGGAATGATGTGGAATCCTGAGGATTGTATTCCATTATAGCAGTTTTCTTATATAATTTCTCAATTAGTATTTCCTTCAATAGCTCACAAAATACATAATATAATAAATAATATGAATCAAACTCAAAATATTTATGAAAGATAACATGTCTGTGATTATTCCCTACAAATCTAACAAAATGTTTAAATAATTGAAATGGCGTTTTATAGAAGTAAATTCTTTAAATTTTTTATATGAAATTTGTTTGTTTCATATTGCTAATCTACCTTTTGGAGTGTTTGTCTATTTTATCAAACAATTTTGAACATACCCTGATATTGGACATTTTAGAGAAGCCTAAATTTTGTAAAATGAACTGATTTGATTAACTGAAAATATTTGTTCTACTACTTCACACCCTTTCTCTAATCCCTAAGATAACCGACGTCGAAAAATATGTTAATCGAAACTAAAATCGGGAGCAGGAACTGCCAGCAAGCAATAGCACAAAATATAGGGACTGTTGTGTTGAGTGGTAAAATTGAATATTAATAATAATAGTTATTATAGATGGGACTTGAAATTATGTCTTTCTTATTTATAAGTCAGGACAGTTGATTGCTTTGTTTGCACGATTTAAAAAAAAAACTTATAATAAAAATAAATAAAAATAAACTTTAAAATACCCTTCCGGTGCTGCCGCTGTGTGATGCTGATGATGATGATGATGAAGACGATCCTGCTGCTCTTGATGATGATGATGATGTTGATAATGATGATGATGATGATGATGATTTTTGCCGCTCCAACCTGAAAAACAAAACACATTGTCAATGTCACAAACACATTTACAATGATTGCAATTATAATAATTTACAGAGATAATTTGGATTCAAAACAAGTGCTTCAGTGCGGAATGTGATGTGTAGCCTACATTACGATTATTTTCATAAATATTGGAAGAAGAACAGATCTGGGCGAAAGCCTGTTGAATTCTCTCTCAAGTATCAATTGTTAAGATGAGACTAAATCTTATTGGAAATACATTGTAATATTAGTAGATTGGTTTTTAAATAGACTGAATTTTGTAGAAACTACTTTATTTAAAGAAGGTTGGCTTGTGATTGAATCATCGCAAAAAAATATAATGGGTTGTTGTGCAAATGACCCAAATAATGTTTTTATCGACTTTGAAAGTTGAATTATTGCGTTGAAAATAAAGTAGGATAGATAGGTATGAAAATGAAAGTGTGTATGTGCATCAGGAATGAGTTTATAAAAGTATGCACTAAACTAAACGGTTTGATCCAAGACCGTCAGCTGAAATAGACTCTATTTTATGACAGATCAATCAAGATATCTCTCAAAATTTACAGATTTTCTGGGGTAGATCATTGTACCACGCATCAGTTTCCAGCAAAAATTCCCAATTTTAATCCTCTGGAATTGACATCATTCAAGCAATAAAAATTAAAAATGCTCAGTCTTCAGTGAATTTGGATTATTGTAATTCAAAATATCTTTGGCTTGTAGTCAAGTCTACTTTGAATCCGATTAGGAAGGGTGTGAATAGTTAGGGTAGGAAAGGATCTCAATGAAGACAGTTCTGAATTAATAGATATAGAAATGAATGACTTACTGTAGCGGCTTTTATAAATTAGCGAAGACGGCCCATACACGTTCCTCCCTCCGCCTCCGCCACCCCGTTCATATATATCCTGCAGGCGGCTCCTGGGAGCACTCTTGCCGCCTTTTTATCTATGGCTGCATTCTTATGCTACAAAAAAAAAAACATTTCATTCATTGACACACATTTTAAGAAAATACAAATAATAGATCTGAATACAATGGGGAAAAGTGGTAGGTAATCTCATTCCTCATGTCCGAACTCGGTCGATTTTGTCAGCGACTCAAGCATGCTGCATATGCTTGAGCATTGACCTCATGTTGCAGCACACAAAAATCGACCAAGTGTGGACATAGGGATAGATGCTCATTCCATAGTTAATGAAACACTCAATACCCTGAAACCAATATAGGCTAGATATCTCAAGATTAGAAATAAGATGAAAAAATATTCCAATGTACTTTAGATTATGAATGTGAAAAAAATATCACACATTCAATGGAGCGAATTGTACAGTCCTAATGAAGAGGAGTTTTTTCGAGAAATTCTTCATTTAGCCTATTCAACTTTGATGGAGTAAGTTTTGCTTCTGATAGATAAATAATTAAAAGGAAACTCTATTATAACGGCCAGTTGCACAGCCGTCCGTTAAATGAGCTGGCAATTCAACAAGTTGATAAATCAGGATATCAACATACCCTGACATTTCTATGACAAACTAAACTAATTTGAAGTAAGGAATGGCAGACAGGCTAGAGTTTGAATACCTTGAACTGCATTGATTCTATTTGCAAAACTCCATTGCCAGCTGAGATGGTGTGGCATGCAACATTATTTTTAGTTCCAATAATTTTGCTGAATGCCCGATTGTTAGGATATATTTTGTACAAAATTAATGAGCTGAGTAGCCTACATGAGTTTAGATAACAAGGCAGGTCTACTGTTCGCAGAACTACTATATGAATTAGTGATAAGCAGATAGCATGTAGTCAAACATTGAATGAATAATTAATTAATGAATGCATAATCTACTCACAGCTCTGATGTGTTGTTTCCTAGGTGGTCCAGGGGACGTGAGCCCTACACCGAAGGGGCGATAAAATATTTCATTCGATCTATCTGCTCCAATATAAGTGAGTTTTGATTACACTTATCATCAAAAGTCAATATCAGACATTAAAAAATGTTACTGTACATTTATTTCTATAACAACACTCTGATAGTTTTTCTAGTAAGGAATAGTGGTAAGAATTTCAGACAAATGATTATAGAAATACCTTGAATACTGCATTGAATGTGGATGCATAAATTTCATTGCGATCCAAGGTAATTAGAATGCAAGGTAGTTCTGTCTGTTATTTCAATTTTTCTGAATGCCCAAGTAGTTGATAGGGTATATTTTGTATAAAATTAATGAGCAGAGTACATGCGATTTCAGATAACTGCGTGAGGTCTACTGTTCACAGAACTACTAGTTAGTAGAATACCTTATGTAGTCAAACATTGAATGAATAATTATTAATGAATAATTCCACGTCTTTAATTAATTTCAATATTATCAGGACATGCCTTATCAAAGTAAAATCAGCTATTGGCTGACGCCCCCAACCAACTGGTGCGGCCGTCCCCTGAGCCAAACCAGAAGATGGTAAAGTATCAAGGTATTACAACCGTTCGCACACACCGATAATATCAGAACTACAATAATTAGGTTACACAAGTGAATCACATAGAGTTGTAATCCATGGTTTGAAATGATCACAAAGACACATTTCTGCCAGTTTTCGACTTGATATTATATAATAATAAATGATGTTTTGCCCTAGGACGTGATAGTGCCAGCACAATAAATTATTATGAATAATGATTATAAAATAATAATTCTGTTCCATAACTGTAGATAATAATGTGACGATGCACAAATCGTCGATCCAAGGTAATTAGGAATAGAAGGTGATCTCGTCTATTCAAAGTCTCTGGTTTGTGCTGATTAAAAGCCATGAAGTTGCAGACTGGAAGAAAGTAATCGGGATTTCTCCATCTCTCAAATGTTAAATCAGAGAAACTTTTCATGCAGCGTAGGCACCTTCGAGAACTGCATGTTTGTAGAACCACCTTATGGGCTGTCCCATGGCATGTTTGATCTTATGGGCTTACATTATATTAGAGCCTTAATTCTTTATAGTTTCAATATTATCAGACTGCCATCCTTCCATGACATGATTATTCATGGCATGCACACCTGTTGATTTGAAATCACACATGACTTGAGATGAACATTCCCCACTTCAATCTGATGTGCATGCCTTCGGAGAAATGTTGGATGTTGCGAAATCCAATTATTAGCTCATCTCCGATAATATTAGAACTACAGAAAGACCGAGATGAATATCAATTCAATGGAGCTACAAGTTAGAGGTTTGCAGTGCAAAACTTGGCCATTTGAGACAAAAGAATAACAAAGTTGCTGAGTTTGCAAATGCAAATCATAGTAAAGAGATGAGATCGAACTTTTGATCCACAATATCGGTCACTGATCAGCAGTAATGAAGCTTGAATCCTCTTGAATACTACTGCGTCTTTTATTCTGTTCCATAATTAGATCTATTTAATTTGACGATTGACAGAATTAGATGAGACTTTTTAGATACGATAGATGATTATTTTTTGACGTTGGAGACCTGACCATGAGTACGACGGCACAATTAGAAATATCCTCTCTATCTATATGCCAAGCGTCAAATCAAATGAATATCGGGTTGTACTTTACTTTTACCCGATGACTTTCCCTGGTTGCCGGCTCGTTTACGAGTAAATAAATTGTGAATAAACTGCAAACAGATAATCAGGTACTTATTTTCAATCCTGTGGTCACTGCCCTGTTGAGGAACGTCGTTGCTCGTTTACCACCGGCTGCAGTATGAATGCATTTTTTTCCATACGCCCCATGTCGATCTGCGCTTTCAAATCCGTAAGAAAAACGACAATCCAATTTGAGAGCTCATTCCACTCATCTTTATCACCTGAGCGAAGTAAATAAATACATTCAATTCAATTAGGTACTATAAGTTACCGAGGCTGTACAATCACAGTGCAGCCATATTGGTCTGAAAGTGGTCCGTAACAATGTTTCGAAACATCTTTGCAAATGCAAACCTATGCACCAGTGCTGGCAAATTATGGTGGATTTGACTGAGTTTGCTAACAACCAAAGTTGGAAGATAAGCAATGACCACACTGTGATAATGTGTGTCTCTTGTATTAAAGGTGACTACAATCACCGAAAGAAAACTGTGGAACTTTTTAGGCATAGAAGTCAAGTTATTCTGGTTATGAAGATGACCTTAAGAAAATCATCAGACAGCTTGGTTAGATCAAGATTTGAAGGAAGTATTAACTTGAATTAACAAAAGCCATCAGATGATATACGATCTATCCTGTTGCACCTAGTTTGAAAAATATTAGTCCAACGTTTTGTTTCTAGTACTGCAGCCTACAATGACTTTAAATATTTGGCTAGTACGCTGATACTTTGAGATCAAATTATGGTGGTTTGATAGTTACAATTTCTAAAGTGCCCAGTTAATATAATCTTATTATACAGAATCATGAAAACAATAAAAGCCTAAATGAATATTTCTTAATTCAAGGAGACATTAAGCACTTTATACACTACTCTATTTTGTTGTTGATTAGTATTACAGATACAGAGCGGTCCAGTTTCATTAAGGCTATTAGATTCGGGTCTCAACCATTTTAATCAGGATACGTGTCACCCGGCCCCTCTCAAGTTTCGCTAGCCGTTCAACGCATTGTACGTCAATAACGCGATCGTTGCCCTGATTGTAATATAGGTCCATCGTGGGCCAACTGACGCATGCATAGAACGTGCATTGGAACTGGACGTGATCTGCGATGTAACTGATTAACTTTAATAATTTATTGCATGTAGATTGTGGCAAGCCAAAGAAATTGAAATTGAAATTTTGAAAAAACCACTCTACTTTCATATTCCGGGTCGATTACTGGGATCCTTTGAGGAGGCGGCCTCTCCTCAACTTCTCCTCCTCCTCCTCCTCCTCATCAATGAGGCCGTGCCACCTCATCTCATCCAGTCTCGCTCGCCTGGCTGCTTCCATTCGGCGGCAAAATTCTGGCGCTGTTGAGCTGTTTTACGCCCCGCAAAGAATAACGACTTGTTCGTACAACGAATTGAATCAAAATAAATTATGAACTTGAGATTATTCTATTTATTGATCTACTAAGTTAGGTTTACAATTAATATTCCTCTATTTCAAGGTGGACGGTGAAGAAACATAAATTGATTCCAACCAACCTGTGAAAGGATGAAGCAGTATTTTGAAACATCTCATTACTAGTCTATTATTATAGGGGATACACATGCTTTGCTCACTAATGAAAACACAAATAACCTACCATTAAATACTACCATTAAAATCTATTCAATGAATTTCAAGGTTACAGTTGAACACGTCACAATAAAATAAAAAAAACAAGTTGACAATGTAATGGAAGAAGCTTGTTAAACTTGGTTGATTCAATCTCAACTGTTTCGACTTTGAGAGATTAGTGTGACTACAACTCTTTAAAATTTTACTTGAGTATAAATTTGAACTCATAGACAAAATATTCTAAAATTTGGTCGTGGATAGGTTGATTTTATAAAACTCAAATTCATTCTTAATATAATAATATGTTGAGAGGTAGAATTTCAAGGAGATGAAATTGCATTTATTTAATTTAAAACTCACACGCCAATCGCGGGGATCTTCTCAACCTGAAACATATATAAAAAACAGATGAGCCACTCAATTCAAATCACAAATCTTTATCAAAAAATAATTGAAGGTAATAGTAACAGATAGAGATGTTCAGTATTTCAGGAAATATTCAGAAAATTTCCCCGAATGGAATTATTTCAATTCAGTTAATATTATCCTATATGTTATGCTGATTTGGTTAACACCAGTGACTCTAAGTAATAGGCCCTGCACTAATTTTAGTCTGAAAGGAACTCTTGAAATTTCTCCCTCAAGAAATGCCCTCAATGATTATTATCCCCACTTTGGTAGCCTATTGTTACAGATAATGGCTAATCTATATTATCTGTGAATGATTCTATGTATATATGATATAATATATGTTATATTATCTGTTATATTATCTATACGATTATATAAATACTCATTATCTGTGCTATAGCAAACTTAGACATTCAGAGCGATGACTCCTAAAGACCAGGTAGCAACATATCACCGGTAGGTAGCGCTTGTCGTGACTTAAGAAGAGTTGACTAAAAAAGAGTACAACTTCACCCTACGGAGAGGCGGGTCAAGAGGCAGAGGTCATTCACATCGATTTTGTGAGTTGATGGGTATGAAAAATTGGTTAAGACATAAACTTATAAATGCTTTACAAAAAAAAAAATTGAATAACGTCATCTTTATATTAGATTTGTTGTGCCAATTAATTGATTATTATCTTTCCTATATTAAGCTAAATTCACTGAATCATCATAACCTTCTTTATTCCAGAGGCATTATTTCTTGCTACACTCTTTGAATTCATTTCTCCAGACTCCATCATTGATATATAATGACAAATTAATATTGGAAATCATTGTAATGTATGGAAAATGCCATAATGGAATATCGTTGCATTATATTTTTGTAAGGTAAGTGTGCTGTACAATCACTTACTTATTACTTTGATATTACCAATTCATCTTTTGTAATTACTTTAAGAAACAAATATTCAAGACCGCTTCCTTTGAGACCAAATAAAATTGTGTGAGATCTATGAGAGGTGGAACTCATCCATGGTCTCCCACCGATAAAAAGCCATACGATAAAAAAAAAACTTTGAATAATAGTCTTATAAATTACTAATTTTTTGAATAATAAATCACTTTACTTACTACTTGATATCTGTCTGATGAATAATAATTCTATGCAAGATCAACTGAATTTTTTATCAATATTTATAAGTCAAATATTGGATATTCTTGATAAGAAACTATTTAAAAACAACTGAAAGGGATATGCAGTGAGATTCTCCATCTTACTTTTTAAGGTAGGAGTGCATGTTAGATTGCCCAATCACGGTTTACTTTGATATTGAAACCACTGTACCTCCATTTTCCATATCCATAGACATTGAACTTTTTCAGACATCCAAATGTAGTAAATAATAGTTTCTATTGGTCAACTTATTGATTTTTGAATGACAGTTTAAATCAAATATTGAGGATTATAATAACTGAAAGTGATTGCATACATCGAGGATCTTTCTTGCATAATACTTTTTCAAGGTATCTATGTATTGCACAATGCGACATTATTACTTATTCTACCTTTTTCCTACTTTACTCTATCTACTTTTTTTCAAGAGATTAATATTTTTGAATTTTGTATTAGAATTTCATTGCTTTTGTAATAAACAGTTGTGAATGCTCATTTGCCTGTAGGTAACATTACTAATTTGAAGTTTATAATTATCTTTTAATTTTAATTTTATTTCATATACTTTTTGTCTTAAGGTTGATCTTATGTTATATAGTGTACAATTTTTTGTATTATGGAAGCAAAATTGATGAATTATTTACTATTGCTTCCAATAATTACGACATGTAACCATAAATAAATGAATTATTAAGATATCAATCAATTTATTTGTGCTTTACAGTAGGATTGAAAAACCGTAGGCTAAGGAGAAAACAATCAATCAAAAGAACAAAAAAATTACATGGTTTAGTCCACAACGACTCAGTTTCAAATTCCTAACAATGAATAACAGTACCAGCGACCACATTATACAAAATTAATTTGTGTTATGATTGTCATTATGTGGTCTCTGGACAGTACCTTGGACAGTACAGACTTGACTAGCGCTACCTAGCGGCAATATTTGGTTCTCTAGTGGGATTCGTTGCTATAGACTCACAGCAATTACTCAACTGGAGTAAGAAAGTGAAAACAAAGCAAGTTAAATAGGATAGAAAATCAGTTGCAAATAGGCAATCGGCGCGAGCACGTCAACATTGAAATATCATCTCGGATTTAAACGTGTTGGTAAAACAAGTGAGTGCGCGGAGAATTCTGAAAGTGACAGTGAAGTGAGTGAGGATTTTGTAGACTCTGATGCTGGGTTTCAACAACCTTGGTCTGTTGGTCAAATAGAATTTGACGATCTTCAAAAAAAGGCCATGACGAAAAAGTTGTTGCAAAGGAACGGAAACTCCAGCTCATCTTTTATAATGAATTTCAAGTGATTGATATTCTCATAGGGTACATAAACAGTCGGATAAGATGCTATAGTATAGTAATGATGATTAAAGTTATCAGCAGTCAGATAAAAATCCATTGGGCCATGGTTCGAGCCTGGTTGACGGAAGGATTTTTGACAAATACGGCCACTCCCGTCTTTCGGAGGAGACGTTAAGCCGTCGGTCCCGACTGCCTAAAAAGTAGTCGTCATATCTCATCATCACCCCACTCATTACCCACGCACAAGCCTAGAGCTCATGTGGGCATCATCCTCAGAAAAAAAAATGCACCAATGCAGACAGATACATTTTTTGTGGCAACTGAAAAATTAACGGTCAAATTTTTGCAGTAATTTTCACCTGTAAGTTCATTTCAACATAGTCAGTTCGAAGTGAGTTAACGGAAAATATAATGGTATCAACTTTTCAAAGGTGAGTGAAGAATATTTTGCTTGTTGTTTTCAATTTCTGGTAAGTTAAGTAAATAGTAAATTCACCTGGAAGGAGCAATTTGATAAATTTAATGAAGCACGTAAGTTGGTTTCTAGTTGTGTAGCTAATAAGAAAACTTGAATATTGGGTATTATATAGGCCTACTTATGCAAAGCAGAATAACCATAAAACAAAGAATTTTTATAATGACCGATGTATTTGATGATGGAAACGCAATATACTGAAGGGATAATTTCATAATTGTAGACTTTATCGATGACAAAGATGATC
This sequence comes from Laodelphax striatellus, assembly GCA_017141395.1. Classification (NCBI taxonomy): domain Eukaryota; kingdom Metazoa; phylum Arthropoda; class Insecta; order Hemiptera; family Delphacidae; genus Laodelphax; species Laodelphax striatellus. The sequence goes on along the minus strand of CM029534.1, from coordinate 2,120,207 downwards.
TAATTCGATCATAGCTGAAGCTGATATTATTGAATTAATAACCCCTCACCATAAGCAAATGCTTGCGCCAGCTTCTGACGCACAAGAGTGAATTTGAGGTTAATTTTTGATATTTCGTAATAAGAATAGACATTGTTAGTCACAATTCCCCCTTGATAGACCTTTATTGCTATTGAAAATAATTAATTAATCGATTAGAAGTTTGATTGAGAACATGGTAATGTTTCTAATGAATGATGCTTACCTTAGAAACTCGCCGCGTTCCATCTTATCTTACTGTAATAATATTACAGTACTTAAATCAGTATCTTAAATCAGTATAATTACAGTATCTGTAAATCTTTGAAATACAAAATAGGCCTCGAAATCACGGAAACGAGTAAGTATTATTAAAGCAAGCGAGAAACAAACAGGCACGTCAGGCAGTCGAGATCGCAGTGTGGCAGTAACGAAGTGGTAATAATAATGGCCAACCTTAAATCAGATGACTGAAATTCATCAGCTGATTACCGTTTTACAATTAACAAAGGATAATTTATTACAATTCTATTATAAATTTAATGTATGTGAAACGAAAAATTATTGAAAACTATTTTCTTAAATCTAGAATCAAAATTGGGTGGAATAATGTATCTATAGCAGGATTCTTTTAACTTGTCAGAGAACAGCTGATTTAACATTAGTAAACAAGCGAACATCAATCAGCTGTTTTCTGACAATTTAAAAGAATCCTGCTTCACCTACTAGTAGTTGATAGGCATCAGCGCGCTCAAGTGAGAGACAGAGAGAACAACCGGGAGGGATTGAAGCTGGGTTATCATTGAGTCAAATGTAAAAATGCCTGTTTTCAAACCAATTGTATTTGAAAAATATTCAGCCAAAATATTCCAGTAACTTAGGATGTACCATGCAAATTTAGTAAACTCACCACTACTTCCTTCCTTGGTTTGCGGAGTTGTGGTTAAGGGGTTTTCTGGGAGGTAATGGTTTTGGGGGGATTAGTGCATCATGCGCTCTAGGGGGGTGGCCCCCCCTGGGATATAATGGAAATGTAGCTTGATTATCTTTCGGAACTGATGAAATATTAACTTTTCTTGAAACTGAAACAAGCAGGTGCACAAAGTATTGCCATTGGATGAAAATAATGGGAATGTGAATGAATGAGGTAACTGCGTGACTTTCTTGGGAATATGCATGTGTGTGTGTCACTAGAAATCATGAACTAAGCAAATATTATTTATATTTTTCTGTGATGTTGTTTTTTTTTTTTTTTGTAGGCCTACATCGAAATCATCGATGAATCAGCGTCTGGATGTAGGTGCCAGTGAATTCCAGTTCTTTGCTTGCTTCTGAGAATCGCGTCACAAGTAAACTTTTATTGCAAATTTTCTCCAAATGATTATCAGTTGGAATGTTGAGACTTTTGCAACCGAATGTTGCTTTTCACTTGCTTCGAAGTCTTTTCATCCAGTTTCTCTCACTCTGCCTCACTCACACAGACACGCACTTACTCACTGTCTTTCTCACTCTCTCTCTCTATACTTATGTTCCATACTTATGCAGACGATCTTCAAATTTGTGTTAGTTGTTCAACCACAAAATCAATGAAACAATACACAAAATGAATGAAGACCTAAATTTAATAGTTGAATGGACTAAGAAAAATGGTCTCAAACTCAACCCCATCCAAAACGCAGCCTATAATAATCGGATATTCACGCATAATCAACAGCATAGATTTGAACTCAATCCATAAATTATTGTTGATGGTAATGAAATTCCTATTGTAGCTCAGTCAAAAATCTTGGAATTCTCATGAATAAAACTTTAGACTGGTCAGACCATGTCAATAGCACTTGTAAAAAGTTTTTCAGCATGCATTCATTGAAGAAGTTACAAGATATTTTTCCTAGAAAACATTAGATTATTACTAGTTAAATCTCTGATCTTCTCTCACTTTATTTATTGTAATTCCGTACTTAATGACATGCAAGTCACTCTTAACGATAAACTACAGCGCTGCCAAAATTACTGCCTACGGTTTGTGTACTCCCTCGAACGTCATGACCGGATAACTCAAGCCCACATTACTAGCTCAACTTTAAAGCTGCCAGAACAGAGACTTTTCAAATAGTGAAAATTGTTAGGGGATATTTTAAAATATGTTAAAACTTATTATTTCAAAAATGATTTCAAATTCGTTTCTGAAGGTAGGAGGCTAGATGTTTCAAGTACTAGAACCGGTGAAAATACTTTAAGAATACCAAATCATCGAACAACCATTTATACTAAATCTTTTCTTGTCAGCGCCTGTCGCGCTTGGAATTCACTCCCAAACTCTATAAGATCCATTGAGAGTCGAGCGGGCTTCATCTTAAAATTGAAAAAATATCTTTTTGATAGATTGACTGAGTCCGTCCAACCCTGAACCAACCACATGACAGCTTCCATCTTTCATCCCTTCATTCATCCTCTTCTTAGTTATAAGAATTATTTTATTCTAAAATAGTTTTATTTTCACACACTGAATAATTCATTATTATAGAATATTGGTTTTAATTAATAAATACTTTTCATCCATTTAACATTAACATTTTGTTCCTCAAAAAGGCGAGTTATTAGTTCCAATTTATTACATCTAGCTTAATGAACATAGATTTTTTTTCAAATAAACATTCTTCATCATTCATTAATTATTTTATCATAAGCGTTCATTACTTTGTTTATCATTCGTATAATAATTTTTAGAATTTATTGATCTCACATCGTATTTTTGCTTCCATTCCATACTACAACGAAATGTTTTCATTCAATGTATACGAATAAATTGTTAACTAATTCCATCATTATTGTACATTTACTCTTGTTTATCATTTATCTTATCTTATATCACATACTATCTAGCTTTCACTTAAGGTTTTAGTTACAGTTATCTGAATAATTTTATGGTTGAGTGTTGATGGGAAGGATGTCCTTGTACATCCTTCTCCAAGAATGGACATTTATATGTCCCGCCATTTCATGCAGATACAAAATCAATTACTTTTTCAATGACGTTCATTTGAGATAAAATATATCATACTAGTATTAAGCTGTATTCAAAAATCTTGAATTAAAATTTATACCTATATATTTTCATTTAAAATCTTTCTTACTTCATGTTTTGTTCAGTTAATCTTATGCTGTAATTATTATTTTTAAATGACGTTCATTGTAATGACTTTTATGACCTAGAATTTAAGCGACCAATTTTGTAATCTGCGTGAATAAAGTGATTATTCTATTCTATTCTATTCTGTTCTATTCTGTTCTGTTCTGTTCTATTCTATTCTGTTCATTCTATTCTATTCTATTCTATTCTGTTCTGTTCTATTCTATTCTACTTCTGTTCTGTTCTATTATTCTATTCCTATCTATCTCTATTTCTATTCTATTCTATTCTATTCTATTTCATTCTCATCTATTCTGTTCTGTTCTCTGTTCTGTTCTGTTCTGTTCTATTCTGTTCTGTTCTGTTCTGTTCTGTTCTGTTCTGTTCTGTGTTCTGTTCTGTTCTGTTCTTTGTTCTATTCTATGTTCTGTTCTATTTCTATTCTGTTCTATTCTGTTCTATTCATTCTGTTCCTGTTCTGTTCTATATTCTATTTCTATTCTATCCCTGTTCTATTCCTGTTCTGATATCTGTTCTTCTGTTCTGTTCTGTATATTTCCAATGACGTTCATTCTATATATCATACTAGTATTAAGCTGTATTCAAAATCTTGAATTAAAATTTATACCTATATATTTCTATTTCTTTCTATTCTATTCTAATCTTATGCTGCAATTATTACATTGTAATTTTCTATTCTATTCTATTCTATTCTACCTTTTCCTTCCGCCTCAGTTTGTCTCTCTCACTTGCTGTCATCAACACGTTGTCATGTATCATTACTAACTTGGAGTATTATTATCGTCAAGGTCAAGAAATACTGTACTGTATCAGCATGTTGATGTTGAGGACCACCAAGTTTCGTTTTATGATTCAAGACTGTTGTTTTATGAAAGAAGCAGATAATCTGAACAGATAAGAGAATTTAAATAGCTGTTTTATTCTTTATTATTAGTTCTTTCCCCCTTGAAGCCTTCTCCCGCTGGAATTTTCTTCTCTACTTGTTGACAAAATATTAACCATCTGAATAAATTTTTATAAAATGTGTAGAGTTTATGTTTATATTGTGAAACCTCTCCATCATTAGAATAAAGAAACGATTTTTTCAATTTTCACGTTTTTAGTTTAACAGGACTATTTAGTAATACAGGACATATAATTATAGGTTTCATGTTATTACCATCACATCATCAGCTGTACTTTTTATAACTTTTCACTTGGCTTTGCCTTGTCCCATTTAAATGGGGTCGGCATTCCTTCTTCGTAGTCTGCTTCTCCACAACACCCTGTCCAATGCTTCCTCTCTCCTCCAACCGTTCTCCTGTATGTCCACTGCTATTCTGTCTTTCCATCTCATCTTCGGTCTCCCACGTCCTCGCACTCCATCCAAAATCAAATCCTGCACTCTCTGCCCCACATAATCTGCCTCCTGTCTCTGTACATGGCCAAACCACCTCATCCTCGCCTCCTGCATCTTTTTACCCAGTGGACCAACCTTTACTGTGCCTCTAATCAACTCATTCCTTATCTTATCTCTTCTTGTAACACCACACATCCATCTCAACATTCTCATCTCAGTCACTTCCATCTTCCTTTCCTGTCTCTTTAGAATGGGCCATGTTTCCGTTCCATACAGCATAGCTGGCCTCACTACTGACTTGTATACTTTCCCCTTCATCTTACAATTCACTCTCCTATCACAAAGAACACCACTCATTCTCCTCCAGTTCATCCATCCACAATTTATTCTATGCTGTATTTCGACATCAAGCCCTCCATCTCTCTGCACATTCGAACCCAGATACTTGAAACTCCCAACTGGTTGGAGTTGGCTTCCTTCAAGCTGTAAGGTCAGTCCATCATTGTTTTCAAATGCCATGTACTCTGTCTTTGATCGACTAATTTTCAGCCCCCTTTCCTCCAAAGTCTTCCTCCAGCTTTCTAGCATTTCTTCTATCTGATCTTTAGTGGGTTCACAGAGCACAATGTCATCTGCAAATAGCATGCACCACGGTGCTGGCTTCTTAACTGCATTGCCTATGACATCCATGAGCAGGTCAAACAATTATGGGCTAAGTGCTGAACCCTGGTGAAGGCCAACTTGCACAGGGAACTCCTGAGTCCTTCCCACACTAGTTCTCACTCGTGTGATAGCTCCCTTGTACATATCTTTCACCAAACGGACATATTTCTCCGGCACACTTTTTTATCTCATACTCCGCCAAATCTCTTGCCAAGGCACCCTGTCATATAGGCCTTTTCCAAGTCAACAAAGGCCATGTGTAGCTCAGACCTCGTCTCTCTTGCCTTCTCCACCAGCTGTCTGAGAAGTATATTATGCTACTATACATTCATCAAATAGCCTACTGTGTGCATACTTTGTTCATTAAGTTGCGCACATCAGAATAATGGGTTAAAAATCTGTTGTTTATTCGCCAGTGGTGCTATTTTTTGGTAGACACTAGAAATAATTAAAACCCATCTTATTTATATACTTGATTATTTGGATGTGCGCGACTTAATGAACGCACTGTATAACTGACAGAAGATAAGTAATTAAACCATTTCACTGAAGTATTGAATTGGAAAATTGTATGTCAAAAATGTCATTTTCATGAAAATAATTCACATTCCGCCAAAATTGGTTTCAAATTTTTCAAGTTCCTATTTAATTCAAATCTTTCACTTCTGCATAGATAAAAAGATCCAAATGCAAAAGAAATTTTTTTACGGTTCATTAAGCTTCTGAAATGCAAAGATCCATCTTTTTTACATTTAACCCTATTCTTTCTTATATTATGTTATCTAGTTTTCCAGCTCCTAAATGTGGTTTATAAAACTTTTCTGCATAATGTAATGAGTTGAACGACTACAATATTCACTTCAAAATTTTGTGAAACAGTCAAATTTTATCATTCATTAGGTATTGTTTCGTTTTCGAGATGGAAAACCAAACAACACATAGGCAATCATTGACAATTTCTTGATTCATTCATGAACTGTGATGAACACATTTTTTTTCCACTTCATTACCGACATGCAGTCGTTTTATTTTTAAAATATAAGAAACAAATTTGTCTACTTACTGCTTGACTGGAGCGCCTTCAAGTTTCATGAACTCATTTTCAACAAATACTGTAGTGTCAACATTCTCAAGAAGTTGAGTTTCTCTTGACAATAGATCATTAATAATTGCTGTGTTTTCACAATATATACGACCTGTTGCACGAGCAAGGAAAGCCAATTCAATTTTACTGTCGTAAAATGACATTACGGTATCTATTATAACGGAACAATTCTTCAGAATTATTGCTATTGAGTTCCATAAAATGACGTGAGGCAGGTGAAAATTCATTCATAATGAATAAAAAAAACTGGAAATTGTCAAAACCACTAACTCATGAAAACTTCGAGGTCCCGGTTTCGGTTATCATTATCAATCTCTGGTAAAGTGTGGTTTAGCAATCGTGCTACCAGCGTTCATATCTCTTCTTAGAGGGACACTGGTAAACTGGAGTTTAACAGAGATTGTTATATTATGATGTAACAACCGAAACCGGTATCTCGAAGTTTCAATAGATTGGTGGTTTTGACAATTACCAGTATTTTTATTCATTATAGATATCTACCACAATATCAATTTACTACACAAAAAGTGAAAGGCATTCACATAGAAATTTTGAATCCTCAGTCTCTGCCTGTGGATCTACCAAGAGAGTGGATCAATACAAATATGTGTGGGTCATTTTTGATCATCACCTGTGTTGGCTCCCTCATAGGCTTAGAGGATTGTTGTATGGTGTTGTAACACTTACATTATCACACGGGATAGAAATGAAACACTATTAAGCTCAAATTGTTTATAGAAATACGCCTAATTACATCAGGGAGGACGAGCTAGAGTTGCAGCGATTAGGTGTGTGAAAGCAGGATGGTAGAATGGCTCTTTAGCAAAGAATCAATGTTGAAGCTGAGCTGTTTCTCCATTTTAAATTTTCACACCCGGCAATCAATAACGGTATTTGAGAAAGATAATAATTGCATCGAGGTCTTGGGTTCTCTTGCTCTTAGATTGTTTTCAAGATACTCTCTGCTCTGTAGTCACAATGTGTTATAATCAAAATTTTTACTTACATTTTCTATATTACTACGTTATAATGAAATTATTAAATTTATGAAAGTGATTATTCTAAAAAATGTTAGATTTCATTTGATTTTCAATGTGTTATCAAGTGAATCCTTGAGTTTCTTATTCAATGCAGTAATTAAATTTTCCAATTTATTTTCTTAAATCAGATAACGTATATTTTTATCCAAGTTCATGAGAGCTCAGTTATATTAAATTGAAATCATGAATGGTAAATCTCATGTTTCTATGTACATATAAAACTGTCATCTGTTAATTATATTTAGGCCTACTTAAATTTTATAATAAATTATTACAATAATACAACAGATTGATAAGAATTTTGAAATTGCCGCTCTTTTCAGACTTGTCAACTTACAACCATAAAACTTCAGCAGCTAGGAAAATATAATATTCAATAATGGAAAGTATCGATATTATGTGATAGATTTCAGATTCTTGAAAGCCAATATTCGATACTGAGCTCAAGTCATCAATGTTTTGGTTCCATTGGACAGCTTGGTAGTCAGAGTGCTGTCGTGTAGTGGTACTGGCTGGAATAATAATAAGACAGCACCTTTTTAGTGCTCGTCAATGCCTAAAGGAGAGGGAAACATGTCAGAGAAAGCACCTAGACTTTTATGTTCATTTGAAGACTGCCGAGAACAATTTTCCAAGCACCCACAGTTTATTGCACACTTGAAGCAAAAACATTCATTTGAGCCAATAGGAGAAGAACACACGTTCACTTCTGAAGATAGATTATTTTAAAATAGGCAGCATGAGATTGCGAGCTTCGGAATAACTTGACAGTTGATCCTCTATATGATTTATATTGGGAATAAGCTGTTCAATATTAATTTCCAAGCTTGCATTTTGTATAACTGTAGAAGATATAGTTGTCTGAAGAAGGTAGTGTTGGAAACATACAACACAATAGAATCTATCATTGCGAGGATAGCAATGTAAGCTAATAACATGTTGCTAAGTTGGGCAAATAAAAAGGTTGCACGCATGTTGTGGAGGTGAAGGTGGAGTTGTCAAATAGCCTACCTACTCAACATGCGCGTACCCTAAAGTGAAAGTACCGGTAGGTATTTATACTATTCTTTTGGTGCCCGGTAATCAACTAATCTTGAAATAAATTGGGATGAATAAACTTATGAATAACTAAATAAAAATAAATTACAGTTTGGTTTAGCACCCTACTTTAGTCTTTTCACTGAGTAGAAAAAGTTACGAGTGAGTCAGAAACCAGTCTAGAGCTTGCAATTAAACTTCTATTATGAATCATTTTTACTTCAATTTTTCATTCCAACATGAGTGAATACAATTGCATCATAGCCAATTAGCCATTAAGAAAATTCAAAGGTACTCCTGAAAACTGGAGGAGTTTGCAATGTTTATTAGATTAGACTATGGTAATATTAATCTATCTATATAATTTATAATTTATTATATATATATTATATCTATAATAATAAAAGAGAGTTGGTGTCTGTACGCTCGCTTATAACTAGAGAACGGCTGAACCGATTTAGATGATTTTGGATTAGTTTGAATTTTTACAGCACTGGTTAACATAATATGTATTAAAATATAAGAAAATCCCTTTATAATTAATAAATAATTAGTAGATTAATGACCTAACCTATCAAACATTTCACAGACCTACGTTCAAACTTGCCGGCCGAACGTGTACCTACAACCACAGATAACAACTAGTATAGTTACTCTATGCTACAACGGAAATATGATCGCGATTCAAGATCAGATAAATAAGCAAGCATATATCCTAAGCCTCTGTGGCTCAGTGAATAGTGTCTCTGCGTGATAACCTAGAGGTTGCGGGTTCAAACCCCGCTCCGGACCGTTTCTTTTTGTTCTAGGTTTTCTACTCTAATTATTTTTTACGCTACAATCATCAATTATTATTAAGAATGAGTTATCGTTCGTATTATGCATGTTTTATTGTTTTTAATAATAAAATTGAAGAACGGGAATAAAATTAAAAAAAAAAAGAAAAAAAAATTAAAAAGAAAGAAATAAATATGAAAAAAAATTCTTTTAATTAGAATAGGACTGATAAAAAATTGAAGAACGGAAATAAAATAAATTAAAATGAAAAAATTAAAAATAAATAAATATGAAAAAAATTCTTTTAATTAGAAAAGGACTGATAAAAAATTGAAGAACGGAAATAAAACTAAAAAAATATAAATTAAAAAAAATAATACATTAACAAAAATAAAATAAATTGAAATTAAAAAAATTAAAAAGAAAGAATTAAATAAATAAATATGAAAAAAATAATTGGTGGGAGGAGGGGGGTGACATTTGATGGGAAAGAGGGGGTTGACATGAAGAGGGATATGTGGGGGTGACATTTGGGGGATGACATTTTTTGAGGGGTGGCATCATTGAATATAATTATATCCTTTAGGATGGATGGAAAGGATAATTATATATTCAATGGTGGCATGAAGGGGGGACATTTGGTGGGGGGGGGGGGAAGAGTGCGATACGAAGTTCGCCGGGACAGCTTGTAGAGGATACCATGTGACGTCAGTCACTGTCACTGATCAGTGTTATAGTAACGGGTAACACACGGAACGGAACTGCTCCACAAATACGTTACCAGCGCATGCGCACTACAGATTTTTGGTCTGCGAAGGAGAAGCCCGTCTGATGTTCGTTTCTCGTTTCTATTCCACTGTCTTGGTTTGATGTTGGATTATAATAAAAATCCGAGCTCTGAATTTGTGGCCGCGAAAGTGAAAGTAGTCTAGATGTATTTTGAAAGCCTTAGGCAATATTTCTTAAAAATACCTTCGACTTGTAAACGTGTCAATTTCCAATACGTTGCTGGCCATAATCTTGCTGTTCTTGAATTTGTTGTTCCCGAAAACGGTTGAATTGTTTTGGTAATATTTGCTTTTTTAGATATTCCATCATGGGTGATGAAGTGAGTATTAATTCTTACAAATCTTTATTCTACAAAGTAAACATTTGATGAACCATGTTGAGTAGAAACATTGATATTGGCATAGGCCTAGCAAAGAGTATGTCTTTCCCTTGAAAAAATCGCATTACAGTACATTTACAGGGTTTCATGTATCGTAAATTCAATGAGTCAGCAGTAAAATTTTGGCTGCCTCTCTATTTAGGTAAATTGCTAAAAACACCGGTTACAAAATAGGTTATGTTGTCTATCCATTGAACAAAGTCTCCTTTGAGATAGGCTAAATTCAAATATCAAATTCTTCAAACTCATTACTTCCTGTGTATGGGCTACGTTACTTTTTTGGGGTAAGTCTAGTTTATTGGCCCAACTTGCTGGAGTCAAATTTTCCTTATGGCTGGATTTCACGATTACAGTAGACGTTCAGGTTACTGGAGACAGGTTGGTAATAATGATCTTCCACTCTAGGTGGAAGGTGCATTGCCCTACATACGACCCAACCTACTTCCAGTAACCTGAACGTCCACTGGAATCGTAAAATCCAGCCATAAGGCTTTAGCGCTTTTTTTAGTAGCCTTCTTCATAAATGAATTGTGGATAATGTTAAAATACCTTCATAGCGCACCTTGCAGTTGAAGGATACTTTCATGAATTTTACGAGTTTTCATTTTTGTGACTACTATTAGGCCTATCATTCTACACTATCATAAGATAAACCATATTTTTGTTTGTATTTCAAACAGGTTTGCACTTTTGAATACATCTACAAGCCTGAACTGCTGAAGACAATTGATGTATCAAAGTTCAAATCCAAGTTTTCGCTTGAAGTTGGCCCAAATTTTGTACCGGATCACCTTTGTATCCGACCAATGAGGAAATGTGATTTCGAGCATGGTAAGTTGAGCAAGTTTCCTGTGTAATTCTAAACAATAATTTTATTTATTCATTTACTCGAGTATTGTCAAGAGTAGGCACGTGAACAAGATTGCTGCAAGCTAGGCCATTCATAGTTTTTCTGAGGGTACTCACGTAAGCCTTGGGCTTGTGCGTCTGTCTTTCTTTTCTATTGTGATAGATTAAGATGTTGGCTGTGTTGAGTAGCCGAGCTCACTGCATTGTAAGATGTCCAGCGATATAAATTTTCAATTTTGAAAATAATATATTCTTGAGGTGGCCTCAGTCGATCCAACGTATTTAATAATAATTTTAAATTGATTATTCGATCGTTAACTCATATATTTTCCTCATAAATAGGTTTATTAGAAGATCCTCGTTAATTTAAATGGTACCGGTAGTTATTAGATGTCAAATAAAAATTTTCATGTTAACCAATCTGAATAGGAATCATTAGGCTACTACATCTACAATATTTTTGTGCACATTAGACCTACTGCTATGGATAGCATGAAGTGACTGCTATGAATAAAATTTTAACAGTACTCCTTTGCATTTTACTTGAGTAAACGTGATAATGACATCTTTATCAGAATTATTTGTAGGAAAATTATCCAAATAATGTGTAAATAATACAATAATTTTTAGTGAAGAATAATAATTGTATTTTTCCTTTTCCAGGTTACTTGGAGCTCTTGAGTAAGCTGACAACTGTTGGGGATGTATCTGTGAAACAATTCAACGGTAAAACTCCATTTAATAATCATACTTAGAAATATATATTATGTATATGTGGTTTGTACTTATTTCACTCTCCGCAGCGGTCCACATGTGTATCTTAAGTGCTGGATTGTGTGTTGCAAGATTCTTATTATCATGTTTCTTCAATAATCTCTTGATGTTTCGGTTTGTTTCTTGTGCTGTGAATATATTTTCCAAATGTATTAGTGTTTGTATGTTTTTTGAAATGCTTTTTGTTGAAATACTAGTGTATTTTTGAACTTCTGTTTGTGGAAATTAGATACTCTACACTATTTCACATACTATCTAGAATTACGAAAAGACAGGTTGGATTTTTTGAAGAAATAGACGCTTCACATAAGATGAAATATATCACAATGCTGCTTCTAGAATTGCAATCAGTAACTTAGAGGATATTTAAAAATTAAGAATAAAACTCAAGGAATATTTGGTATCATTGTCTCTGTACTCCCTACAAGAGTTTACATACCTGACCAAAGGTTTATAACGGTTCTTTATTATTTTTTATGTTTTGTTCATATATATAAATCTTGAAACTGTTCTCAATGTATCTGTACATGATTATGAATAAAGATGTTTTCAATTCAATCAATAAAATTCCAACTACAATTTAGATATGAGTTCCATGTTGCCTGGGCTATTAGTATTTGTTGGAAAACATTGAAAACATCGAATCTTCTATTTGCTATTTGTTCTGTTGTCAATGTTTGTTGTTGCAAAGGTCTACAGAAGTCTTTATACATAGCTTTCTTTTGATTTTTGTTTCACTAATATTTATGTATTAATATAGCCTAAGTTGCTTAATTGCAATGTCTAATAATTACTCACATCTTGAAAGCACATAGTTTTGAATTCTGTTGTCAATGTTTGCTGTATCAGAGATCTTCAGGACTTTATAGCTTTGTTTGGATTTTTGTTTCGCAAATTATGTGTCCTATTTAATAGCAGTTGCTTAATTGCAGAGTCTAATCATTACTTTTATCTTGAAAACACATAGTTTTAGACACTTTGTTCTCCCCCCATAAGTTATTTGTACTCGCTTGTTTAGTCTAATAGATCCAAATACATAGTCCAATAAAAATCCAAATAAAAATAATAAATCCAATGCTAGTAGTAAAACCTGTCCAAGACGGAACTGGACCGGACTACAATATCTTCTCCGTTTCAGCAGGTTTCCGGCTTACAAAAGTACTCTTACCTTCATACAAAAATCCTTAGGGCCAGAAAAAACATTCCGTTTCAACAGGTTTCCGTCTTACACAGGGTCCGCCTTAGACAGGTTTTACTGTATTATGAATAATTATTCTTCTGTCTTCTTTTCAGATCAGTTTGACAAGATGAAATCGTGTCCGAATACCTATTACATCACTGTCATCCAGGACAGAGAGAGCTGGGATGTGGTGGCTACGGGCACTCTGCTTGTTGAGCACAAATTCATCCATAGCTGTGCAGCTGTAAGTTTTTTGTCATGAAAGCAACAGTTCAATAACGTTTATTCACCTGATATTTTTGTGCCGTTGAAATTCTACTAACAAGTATTATTATAGAGTAGATTTTTTCAGGATAAATAAATATAATTTTATTGTCATCCAACATGTAACAGTTAGCTGGTCACATACGATTGTGGTTTGCTTTACTTTACTTCACTTCACTAACAAAGCTACATGGTTTACTTCACTTACTCGCATAGTAAATCTATATAAATCGTATGGTATATAGTAAGTGAAGTGAAGTAAAGCAAACCACAATCAAAGTAGCTCTTCTAGTGAAGTGAGGTAAAGTAAAGCGAACCACAATCGTATGTGACCAGGCCCCTAGGCTAAGTCCACACTACTAAGAGCTTGGTGCTAAGTGCCAAGTGACTCGCATAGTGACTGATTCTAGTGAACGAACGCATTGCAGATGGCCACACTACGAGCGACGTGCTAAGGTAGGAGCTTCGTTAGTCACTAAGCGGTTGCAGTGTGGCCATCCGCAATGAGTTTGTTCACTAGGATCAGTCACTATGCGAGTCACCTGGCTCTTAGCAACAAGCAAAGCTCCTTGTAATGTGGCTTCAGCCTTATAGACATCAGCTTAGCTGTAGTCATACATAACACAGTCATCAAACATGCAATTTATAAATGTAATTATAAAACATATAATTCATGACAATAATTTAGTCTAATCTAATAAAATTTAACAAGATATTCCCCTTAACCTCAGTCTAATACTTACTTTAAATATTTTACTTTTAAATCTTCTTCCTCTGCTCTGTCATTCTTGTATGATAATATGTTCAAGGCAATAAAGTTAGTTTTTTTCCATTTCTAAAGTAAACCTACTCTAGAACATGGCTTGCCATAGTGGAGTAGGTCATTTTTCCAAACAGAAACACATGTACAATAACAATTTTGTTTTGATTTTTTAATTACAAATCTTTGTATTATCAACTGTAAATTTGTATTTGTAGTTAAATTGTTTGTTTTTTTTGAAAATAAAATCGTTTATTTTTTGTTTTTTTTTTCAGAGAGGCAGAATCGAGGACATTGTTATAACAGAAAAGTACAGAGGACTGAAACTGGGACAGATGTGAGTATGCAATTATAATGATTGTAGCCTAATTAAACTTCAATTATGATTTACTGTCATAAATGGTAAGCCGGCCTAAACCAGTGGACTGGATCATTGCTAATTTAGTCTCCGGTCGTGGGTTCGATAGCCCATTCCGCCTGGATTCTATTCTGTCGTTTGTCACCCTATTAGGCCCGCCACAAAGTAATCCACGAACGTGGAAGTAGCCACGGCCTTAGGCCGGGAGCCCACGGAGCAACTGCTATCTGACTTTAGTCAGCAACCCAGTGTTGCCAGATAACATTTGGCTGTTTTTCGGGTAATCGTGTAATCTAACCTATCAGCCAAATGTTATCACGCAACACTGGGTTGCTGACTGGAGTCAGATAGCAGTTGCTCCGTGGGCTCACGGCCTTACATCCACGGCGTGGCTACTTCCACGTTCGTGGATTACTTTGCGGCGGGCCTTAGCCTACCCATGCACAAGCCACTGAGCTATATATCCATCTGGAGGATTGAAAAAGCTGGGTTCCGCCTATTTTTTTTCAATAGAATACTTTTCTTGAGAAAAAATTCAATCCTCACTTTATTGCCAACCTAATTTTTTTGGTACTACATACTGTATTAAAAAAAATATATTTCATCCTCACTTTATTGCCAACCTAACGAAATTAGACGGAACACTAATCCTGCTAGCAGCCCTAGCTTGTGCTACCTCCAGATGGATATATTTAGCTCAGTGGTCGCGACTGGGTATTTATTAGACTGTGGCACTACATCTAAAAGGTAGCATACCCTTGAGCACCCTTGCATTTATGCAACCCATATTATTATTCCCATATAGTAATTAACGGTCAATTTCGGTAGCATTCAATGAGATTTTCCTATGTTTTTTTTATATTTTTTCAAAGTTTGAAATTTTTTTTCAGATTGATAGCAACTCTATCCTTACTGGCTGAAAAGTTGGGCTGCTATAAAGTGAGCTTGGACTGCAAAGATGCCATGATACCCTATTATTCGAAATTGAAGTTTGTTCAAGAACCTAACAATGCCAACTTCTTGCAGATGAGGTTGAAAAACTAATAAAAGGTATAAAATACAAACAAAGTTGAAAACATGTTTCTTTCAAAATTTATTTTCAATATTACACCTGATACTTCTTAGATTCAGTGCCGCTAGATATCCTGATGTCATAAGGCGTCATAATTTATTTTATTATTATTTATTTCTATTATTTATTAAGTCCATAAAGGGAGAAGTAACCCCCCAGGGACACGTCAATAATGGCTGGAACTCACGATTCCAGTAGACTTTCAGGTTACTGGAGGCAGGTTACCTGAAGCAGGTAAACTGAACCGTGAGACCAGAGCAGAGGCAGGCTGCCAGGCAGGTAACCTGCCTCTGCCTCCAGTAACCTCAACGTCTACTGGAATCGTGAGTTCCAGCAATAAGGGCCTGATTTAGGCTAGGCGTACACCGGTTAGTCAAGACAAGACGAGATAGTCACAGTACTTCACATGTTACTTATAAAGCAGCACACACTGATGCAATGACTAATCGGTGTGTGTTGCTTCATAAGCACCTATGTGAAGTACTGTGACTAATCTCGTCTTGTCTTGTCTTGACTAACCGGTGTACGCCTAGCCTAAGAGTTATGATAATAAACTGAAGTAAGAAAAGCGTGCATTTTTCCCAAATAAAACTTTGAACTTATTTTTGTGAATTGTGGAATTTCCTTGAAAAATCAAAATTCCTAGTTTTCTTATTACGTAAGCGTGTGTTGTCATCACACAAACTCCCTTATCTTTCAATTTATTTTGTATTTATTATTTTAATTCCTATCAAATCTACTAAAATTGTGAGAAGATATACAGTGACATTCATTTAATTTGACGCTTGGCATTAGATAGATAGAGAGATGTCATTTCTCGACGTTGCTGATGACCGTAGAGTACGATGGCAAAGAAATAATATCTATCTATCTAATGCAAGCGTCAAATCAAATGAGTATCACAGTACATGGAAGAATGATAAAACAATATGTTGACAGCACTTAAACCGATTAAAAACAAGCCGCTGTTAAATAAAGGAACCTATACAACCAAATCCACATTGTTATCCGTTAAATGACGTAATTTCACGGCGGATGAACTTGATATGCTTCATATGTTGCGCTTACTTGATGGTACAGGAACACTCTCTCAACATAGGCTATATAGTAGTATATTTTTATTTAAGTTGGCGAATGGTATTAGATAGTTAGAGAGATTGTAAGTTAAGTCCGTAATAGACGAGTTATTAAAACTGAAGTAACATTTTTTCCACAATAGTTGCATTATGTAGAGGTATCCAAATAATTATTTGGTTAGACTATGGTATTTAGAATAGTATTCTCAATTAATAGTATTCATAACAATTCATTTATTATGCAGTCATTAATTTTTCTATTTTAAAAATTATAGAAGTGGGATGAAACAGTTTTTGTTACATTATTATTATTTATAACAATGCCATCTCAATTACTTTGTAAGTATGATTCATGCATTCATCAGTGATAACTAGACGCATAAGAATAAAAATTTTTAAACAAATTTGTTATTACTGAACTTAATAATTGAAAAAATTACTTTTTTGAAAATGAGTAATTTCATCTGCGAATAACTTCAAAGAGAATTAGTGAGAATATTGTTGTGGATGTCACTAATCTATAATATTTTATGAAAATACACTGTTAAAATACTATTAATGATGAACTTTGAAAATCAAATTTTGAGAAAATGGCTCAAGTTGTGCAAACTACAGTATTATTTATTTGTCATTAATTCCACTGATAATAATACTCAGTAATTCTTTATTCATGAATAAATTTACGTATTCTTGCCTGGCAAATAGAATAAATAAGTAAAAATTACAGACTTTCTTAATGTTTCATAAAAATTTAGAATATCTTCTTCAAGATATTACAATACATTCTACTTGATTAGAAAAATATTTAATGTTTGCTTCAAGTGGAATACAGTACGGTATAGTAAATAATGAGTCATTTACTACAATTATTTTCTTGTATATTGTATCTCTATAATATGGAGAATAAATTTTAATTGAATTTGTGTACTGTACTTAAAAGTAGCTCTCAGCTATGTATTTTTTAGTTTTTAGTAGTGCTCCCAATTAAAAATCACACAATATTGATTTTACATCATCACAGCTAATTTTTTTGTATCATTGTTCTTTTATTTTCAATATTCCATGTTAGAAGTGAAAAAATAAAAGTACTCTATGGGAAATATGGTAAACATAGAAATAACAGAGTAGGGGACAAAAGTATTGATTTTTTGTGTATTCTGTTATAATTTTTAAATAAGCTAAGGTAATTATTTAATTTTCAAAAAAATATATAATTCTTTATTTTAATGTGGGATTGAAACCACCGCAAAGTTTAGAAAAGTTGCCAGTAACTTGGGTCACCCATCCAATTTCATTCTAGCGTTTGTAACTTAACAATTATTATGCAACTGATCCTCAAAAGTTCGTTGCTTCCTTCCATGGCCTTATAAAAGATTGTACTATTGAACTCCGTACTGCCTTGAATTATAATATGTTCCGAATAAAAAAACAATACACAATAACAAAGTATTGTATTTTGGTAGCTGTAGGTTCTGTTTACTGTGTTTGTGTAGGTTCTTAACTTCCGTCTATGTAGGATGACTCATCACCATATTCGGAGAACACCGAGCTCGCTTCGTGGAATGTCGGCAAACTTCGACTGAAGTCGTGACGTCATTGACCAGGTCTGCAGGTCACTCATGACTTGACCGATCTTTACCAATTGTAAAAATAAACTACAGTAGTCTTTTGAAATCGGGTATTGAATGTTATGTCACAGGATTCGGGTTCATGTTGAAATGTTTCATCGGAACAGCATAATTCTACGAGTTTCAAACGATATTCAAAGGAAAGTGCATTGATAGTTGGGTGACCATAGTGTTTATTACTCGATTACAAAATTGATCTACTGAACGACATGTTTTCGACTTCGACGAACGCTAAAAGAAAGCAGATGGAGAAAATCTCCGTTTGTACAACCGATTTTTTAACGAATACCAGTGGCGATTTGCAAGTTTCGACTCCAAACAGTCTCTGTGTAAGTACAAAATTATAACCTAAAAACAATTTGAGTTGTTTACAGTTTGCACTACCTAACCTAGAAATTTGACTTTTCAAACTGAGATGTTGATGGAAAAACGTTTATTCCTGTGATATTTACCTGTGAATAGACATCAATCTGCAAAAATAAAATTTTTGAATGAATAATGTCACTTGGTTCTGTCTGAAATATGGTTAAAGTGGATAATCATGTTGCTTTTCCAGGTTAGGTGAGCATTACTTTCTATTCTTCGATCCCTCGCTTTGTTATCTAATTGCGTTGTTTAGTTAGGATTCAAATTATGAAATTATTATCTTGAATGTAGGGAAAATGTATTTTAAAGTCCTGGGTAAATTCTCACTCACTTTCTTGATCTAAAGAGCAAACGTCTTCATTCTTGGAGATGAGCATCAAATTTTTTATATTGTCTGCACAATTATAAAGAAATCAATGCATAATAGCTCAATCGTTTATATTTATCTCCTCTTATGATTCTGTTGAGTCATTTTCTGATTGAGAATCGAAATCCAAGTTACAAACATTTTCTGAATTTAGAGCTAATTCTAAGGATGTCAAACTAATCGTGTTAGGTATGTACCTTTTGAGAGGTGATCAGTGGCGTAGCCAGGGGGGCCTATAGGGCTATAGTAAATGATTGTTTCTCCTAATAGAATAATGTTCGGATTTCAGCATCGCAATACCTTAAAAGAAGTTTAAAACAGTGTTAAGCCCGGTCTAGACGCAACGATAAGTTTGTCAAACTTTTTGTTCAAACTTTTCAGTATTATTTTAAATTGTCATAAAACAGCTGATTTAACGTTAGCAAATAAGGGTACAACAATCAGCTGTTTTCTGACAAATTAAATGGATCCTGCAAAATAGCAGGATTATTTTAAATTGTTAGAAAACAGCTGATTGTTGTAAGCTTGCTTACTCACGTTAAATCAGCTGTTTTATGACAATTTGAAATAATCCTGAAAAGTTTGACAAACTTATCGTTGCGTCTAGACCGGGCTTAATGTACCTTTTAAATGTTGAAATTTCCCGGGGGAGGGCCCCGGACCCCCCTTATGTCTGGGGGTATTCCATACCCCTCAGACCCCCCGGTGTTGGGCCGTTGCCCCCCCCCCCCCAGAAGTCAATTTCTGGCTACGCCTCTGGAGGTGATACTCGATATCTGCGATAAATGTGCCTGAATTATAACTTGGATACATATTTTATACTTTATTATTATAACAATAACTACTTTAAAAATATTTCTCTAAAGTGGAAAAAGGATGATTTGTTCAAAAAGGGTTGCTAACTTGGTTTTGCTAGAGCAGCTAGAGTTAGTTACGCTAGGTAACAACCGGTAACTATACAACATTGGAAAATGTACACTGTGATCAATTAGGCCTATCGTGTCAATTTACATTATTCTGCGCACTATGCAACTTACATTGTAACATTGCTAATGTACTCTGAAATGTAGCTTAAACCTTCAAATCGTATTTATCTTATTGATTAATTCATTATTAATGATGCTTGTATCACAGACAACAATAGTATAGTTAGTCTATGCTTGTATTTAAAGCATGGTCATACCACGTGGGCATGACCATGTAATGATACCACAAGGGAACAACTCAAAAACGTATTTTGACAAATACGGCCACTCCCGTCTTTCGGAGGAGACGTTAAGCCGTCGGTCCCGACTGCCTAAAAAGTAGTCGTCATATCTCATCATCACCCCACTCATTACCCACGCACAAGCCTAGAGCTCATGTGGGCATCATCCTCAGAAAAAAAAACAAAGAAAAAATGCAAATACGGGGAAGTCAGAAAGCAAATAAAAACACAAGAATTACACCTTCATGCATGCAACTTTAAAGCAAGTGACACAGTAACACATACCTAAAGCAAAAATACTATTGTTTGAGCATCACACAAAAAATTCATTTGAAGAGTAACTTAGAAGGTATTCTCCAGGAATCTCTTCATTCTCCTCTTGAGGACTGCCTCATGTAGACTCCTAGCCGAAAGAGGTAGCGTGTTTACGATTTTGACTGACTGGTAAATCAATCTGCCTTGAGTCCTCCCCAATCTACAATGTGGAAGGTCCAGCCTAAGCATGTTTCTAGTGCCATGCTTATGGAAGTCCCCCTGGTAGGCATGCCACAAAAATCTCTCACAGACCCAGCAGACCTGAAAATGAAGAGGTTAAAGACTAAGGATTTCCTCCTTCACAAATTGAAGCCTGCAATGTGCTAGGTAGGCCTAATCAGCCCCACACAGATTTGCCCGGGAACAGCCTCCTCAGAAGCACACGTCGTTCTGATCAGGTCAGCCATGTCCCCACAGACATTCAGCAGTGATGTGTTGTCCGCATAAATGTGGGTTTTCGTTACTGCGACCGAGTGCCGCAGCAGAGCCCGACCCAGCGTGAAAAATCCCAACTATTTATATTAGGGATTTTTCATCAATTGCATCTGGCAACGCTGGGTCGGGCTCCGCTGCGGCACTAGGTCGCAGTAACGAAAACCCACCTTTACATACAACTTTCTGTTTCTGAAAAGATTATCATTATATTTGTCATGATTGAAAACAGCAGAGCCCTTCATACCATTGACTCAATTTATACAAACGAGGTAATTTTTGCATGCACAGGTGAAGGGGGATCTTTACGAGTTTACTCCTTCGGGCGGTATTTTCCAACCGATAATCATGGAAATGGTACCAAATCGTTTAGAAAGATGTGTAGAATTTTTGTATAATCTTAAAAATTCATGCTTTTACTTCAAATTAAGTTGATGTACATTGAGCAAAATTCACTCATTTCAACCTTAAATTTTTAAAAAATGTATCCAAAGATCTGTAGGATTTTTGTAGAGGCTAACCTCAACAATTCAATATTTTACTTGAAAATGTCATTATAAGCAATTTAAAAAAATTTATAAGTGATAATTAAATATTTCAAGGTAGGCCTACAGCAAAAATTCAAGCAATGTTTATCTTTAATTCATTTTTAGCTTTAAAATAGCGACCGAATTAGTAAACTGCGGAGGGCCTGTTTTCATGTTTTTCCAAAGATATTGAGGGTTCTGATTTTATTCTAAGGGGTGATTTTATTCTATTTCTCATTAGAATAGAATTGTCTTAATCTAAGAATTACCCAAGGCTAACCAAATGACTTATTTGATAATGTCAAGTTTGTGATAATGTCAAATTTGTGGTATCGCTCATAAAAAGAGAAAACGGATGCTGAAAAATGAGTTTTCAAGTGATGAACTATTTGATCGTCAAGTTCATTCTTTCATTTTTATGGAAATTCAATTAAAATTTGTGTAACTTTTCCGTTTCATGGAATGTTTTTGATTTGTTTTCCTCTTCATGAAATAGAAACCCCCTTTTCAAATAGTTTCTGTTTGCTGCTGCTATCATATTTGTTAAAACCGCACTCACATGAAGATCGGCGAGCAGAGGTTTCTTGTAATTTGGCAGAAACCAGCGCGAGCAAAATTCGAGGAAGCTATTTTAGCAGACTGTCTGATTGGCAAACAACCAACACTCACTTCACACTGCAAATGTTTCTATTTCAAATCCACATTTTTCCAACGTATCATCGTTATTTTTATTTACTATCGATGTGTTTGCACTGAATGCTATCTTCTATAAAGTGCGGATTTCCCTCGCTGGATTTATAGGCTATCATCAATGTTGTGACTTTTTATTTTTCATTTGTTGTCTAATTTGTAATAAATTCTGTCTTCATTGGCATTTCCATGATTCTTGATGAACTTTATTGTGACTTTTTTTATTTTTTCGATATTTTTATTTGAACAGTGGGCTTCTAAACATTTTTTTCGATTTAAAAAAAAATTTGTGGGCTTCCAAACATTTTACTAAAAACATTGTTATGAAACATTTTATTTTAATAAAACATTGTAATAAATTCTGTCTTCATTGGCATTTTCATGATAAACTTTATTGTGACTTTTTTATTTTTCCAAAAAAATTTTATTTATATAGTGGGCTCCTAAAAACACTTTTTCTATAATACATTCATAGACTAATTCCATAGTTAATCCATGGATTTTCTCTGCTAGATCTTATCATTTATATTTTGTTTAAGAACTTTATACTAACATATTACCTATTACCTATATTTTTTGTCACTTTGTTACTAATAAGATGCTACTGTACTTGGAACTTGGGGCCTGTATCAAATAAATATTAGTAGTCCCGTGTACAATGAAGAAGCGAACGCACTCTATAACTTACTTGAAAGTTTATTGTATTGTATGGCGGAATTTTATAAAACAGACCCCTGTTATTAACTTGAAGGAGTAATATTGAATTAATTTTAATATTTTAATAAATTTAAATCAGATGACTTTTAATTAAAAGTTAGCTTGATTTAAAATTGATAAATATGTAATTAATTTTTTCAATTACAAATTTACTGCCCGATTCTAAGCTCAGTGTCCCTGGGAGGAATGCAGTATATCATTGAAAACCGGTTTTTGTAGTGTATAAGAGTACTATCTTCGTTTCTCCTCTTCAGCCGTCAGGGACACTGAGCTTAGTCAGGCAAGAAAATTAAGGTAAATAAAATATTGGATTATCAAATTAATTAACAGGTTTCTCTAAAAAGCTCAAAAAATCTTAGTATAGGATTTGAATTTTCAACCAATGCAGATGAAAGGGCTTCAAAGTGTTTTAAATCCCTTCAGACTCTTGTTGTCAAAGATTTGACAAGAATTTTAAACTTTAGCCAAATATTAGACTTATGAAATCTGCGGAACCTCCCTAGGGTTTGAGAAGCATTGATTCTCATTCCATTTGTTTATTATTTAGTTAATTCATTTATTTATTTATTGTTACAATCATATACAATAATCATATACAAATTGTTACAATATAATTGAACTATGAACAGTAGTACAGGATTAAAAAATCTTACAAGGAGGTTTTTTAGAATTAACAAAAAGCGAACTTCCATTTGAATTTTTTCAATGGACCTTTATGTTGTTAATTTATGTTCTCGTACCTAGAATTTGTGTAAATTCAAAAGAAACGGTTATAAAACAGTCGTAATTTTGTTTTTCTTGTAACAAGAATCTCGTGAAATTTGAAAAAAAAAACTCTGTCTGTCGCCAGAGGTAATGAGATGACCCACTTTAGGTAAGAACAGGACACTAGGCACGCTATTCGGAAATCCCGAAAGATTCCACTTCTCCTCCTCCTCCTCCTCCTCTCCTCCTCCTCCTCCTCCTCCTCCTCCTCCTTCTCTTCTTCTTATTTTTCTTGAGCGAGTTTCGTGGAATTGCGCTTCCTGTCTCTTCAGCTGCCCACTTTTTTCTTGTTTCACCGATTCCCCGAATTAGTTGTGTTTGCCTTCTCTGTCTCTCTCTTTTCACTGTTTTCTTTTTCATCTTTTCTCTTCTCTAATTTTAGTGTGGCGCCGCGTACTGTGTATAATTCTTTCACCGGTTTGCAACTCGAGGTCGTTAGTTGGACAAAATTTGTTTGAAAAGAAATAAAGTTGAGAGAAATTTTCACGGTTTGTGTAACTTGTAGAATTGCTGCCTTTTCCATGAAAATTTAGAGCTCTTGTAAACGAGGAAAGAGCTGTAGTGCGATTCACGTCAAGAAGTCAGCATTGCTTAGATGGGAGTTTGCTATCCTTGTTCAGCACAAGGCAGTTGCTGATGTCTCTATCCTATTCGCACTGTGCATAGTTGCCGCACTGTGCATTGTTATCGCACACAGTCCCAACAAACACGTTTGGTGCAGTTTTCTCTTTCTCTCTCAATAAAACTTGGCATCAATGCTCCTCATCTAAACAATACTGACTTCTTGACTTGAATCGGACTATAGACAAGATATACACTAGTCGTGCATAGCAGCGCCGTACTAGACGTCTACTGGTGTGTGTCCGGCCTTATAATTTATGGTAGTGTTTTTAGATGTTCATGTAACTAGTCGTTTTATAGAAAATTTAGTGTACTGGTATATGTCCGGCCTTAGAATTCATTGCAATGTTTTGAAATCTTCATGTAACGAGCCGTTTTATTGAAAATTTATAAGTCATGTAGTACAGGAAAAAGGCGTAGGCTATACATACTAGATGATGCGTTTCACTTCAAAGTTTTTGTAAATTAAATTACCACTTATATCAGCCGGCTCAACAAATTTCTTTAAACAACATTGGTAGATAATCATGAACTGTATTATATTTATTTCGTCTAGATTCAATTTTTTGCATTTTTAAAGGTCATTGTTCCACATAGTATATTGATCAGTAAATAATGAGAGAAGATAAATCCCTTATTTCAATTGATAAAACCCAGCCTTGATTATTTATCAATTTCAATAATTGATAGCTTCCAAATTGATTTCATGGATGAGAGTTTAAACAGAGCCAATTATTGGTGTTGTCTATTTTTGGCTTGATACAGTTTTATGAAATGCACATTATCAAATCAGTTTTTAACTTTTTAATTAGATGATTCATTATAAATTATTATTAGTTGAGCTATTTCTTCCAAATATCATTGAATCACAGAGACGTGGCTGGGCTAATTAATGTCTAATTATGTTATGTCCAATTAATTCATTAATTATCAATAATAAATGGATTATTCATTACAAATAAAATTGAAATATTAAGGCTCCCATGTTTTGTACTGTGTTGAGAAGATATCAAATCGCATTCATGGAAGTGATAGGCTTATACTTGTTTCCCTCACATAAAACTAAAAATAGAATATCAGTATCTTCATTTTCTAGAGAAATATAATTGATAACAATATTTAAAACTATGCTACAAGGAAAATTATACAGTAATTTGTTGACCATTAATAAGTATTATCTTGAATTTGTTTATCCATTTCCTTGCAACCAGTGTGTTTTGATTGCATAGACATTGCAAAATTAGAAGTTGGAAAGGAATTTTTTTTAGGGTGATGCCCACATGAGCTCTAGGCTTGTGCGTGGGTAATGAGAGGGGTGATGATGAGAGATGATGACTGTTTTTAGGCAGTCGGGACCGACGGCTTTTCGTCTCATCCGAAAGACGGGAGTGGCCGTTTCTGTCAAAATCCGTTCCGGCAACTGTATTCGATCTTGGAACCTTTGGATTAACAGACTCGGACCACTCATTGACATGAGATTTAGGGCCGGTCCATTTTAGCTAAGTCCTAGACTAAAACGGGTGGCCACCGTAGCATCGACAAACGTTAGCCTCGAAACTATGTACTAATATTACCTTTTTAGTTCAATAATATTACATTATTGTTCAAATACTGTATTGACTATTAGGGTACTAGAAATATTGATAAATTATCCCTTATCTTCACTTTCTATTTAATAGTATTCTTGCTAGAGTGTAAACTTGTTCAACATCTCCATCCCCATCTAATATTAATTGAATTGATTCTTTAAATATTGACTAGAAGAGTAAATAGATGTAATAGAGAATAGTATATCTTTCTGAAGCCACAGACAAAGGTTTCTTTCATCTTAAATAACTATTAAATACTTCAATATCTGCAGTAAGAAGGTTATATTTATTATTGTGTTAATCATTTAATGTAAATTGTTAAAATATTTCCGCTTATTTTAAAGTGTCCTGGGTCAATATGAACAGTAAACTGGTTCAATTTACTTCTGTTGGGAACAATAGTGAAGGATTAGTCTTTGTTGGTTATCAGCTGATTTCAAGGTCAAATAGAATACCGATTGACCTACTACGGTCTTGGTTTGAAATGCGATAGCCTTTGTTTTGACTAGTGCACCGTAGCTGTTTATTTGGTATAGCTATAGAGTTGTATAATGTTAATTGTGCAGTAGAATAATGCAATAAAATGCATTCAAGAATTGCAATGAAATGCAATTTTATGAGAACACTAATTTATGCCTGGTAACCTGGTTTCTCAATGGTTCTTCAAGTTAATGAATGACACGGGCAAAAAAGGGCATAAGTATAATATCATTAATAACATAAGTATAGTAACATAAGAAATAACACAAAATTGATTCATAGTACATTCTCTCATTATAATATTAAAAGAAATAAATTGAATTATCTCGGCTGTATATAGAAAGTAAAATCAGCTATTCCCGTTTCTTTTAAGTACACACAATCATAAGTTCTATGAACAAATTGTCAGTAATTTTGAAATGAATGACTGAAATAAATAAATAATTGTTTAAATTGATAAAAAATAATTAATGATTTAAAATTAATAATTGTACTGTGCCTTGCGGATTTTTTAATTCTTTTCAATAAAATCAATGCTCTCTTCAACTTTCAACACAGAACCAGTTTTTTTTTCTAAAAATGTAAATGAATATTCATTTGGCTTTGCAAATCGAATCTAGAAATGAGAGATTTAGTTTATTGATATACTCTATTTTCACATGAGGTCCACTGGTAAAATATATTCTGATTCACGCCTGTTCATTGTTTAACACTCTTCTTCATCATCATCATCATCATCCTCCTCCTACTTCTCTTCCTCTTCATTCTCCTCCTCCCCCTCTCTTTCTGCTTCTTCCTCCTCCTCCTCCTCCTACTTCTTTTCCTCCTAATTTTCTTCTTCTCCCTTAAATACTATTTCTTCTTCCTTCCTTTCAATCATTTCTTTCTGCTTTTTCTCCCCCATTGTTCCTAATCTTGAAATGACTCACAGCTTTTCATCTTTCAATTACACAAAACCAAAATAAATTGTCCTAATAATTGTTATCAGTCTTTGAGTAGGGCATAGCACATAAATACAGCACTTTATGGTGTCAAAACTTGTGTAATGTGCTCTATGTCTATAGCTTGAGATAAGAAAATGTGCTTTAGGCCTATTTTCTTCACTATTGTAATAATAATTGTCAGTCAGTCCAACTATACAAATAGCAGACTTGAAAAGTAGTTTATCTATTAATGGAAAATAAGATAGAGCATGTCTGTTGCCTAGTTCTCAACACCTCCCCCCCCACCACTGACTGTATTTCTTTTATTTCTTCTCTCTTCTTTGTTTCTCATGTAAACAAAGAAAGGGTAGACCACGTGGACAGTTGATAAATATTGGGAAATATTAAATGTTGTATTGTTACTTTTTTGCCGCACTGTTGAAATGTTGGAAATTTTTATACCTTCCTCTGATTCATTGTTCTGTTCAATGGTAAGTTTTCAGCTGGATTTTTATTCTATTTTTATAGACTGTTGAGTTGTAAAATTATTTATGATCAATTTTTTCTAGTTTTCTTTTTTGTTTTTTTTCTGCTTTAGACTCAAAGCTGACAAATACTCAAAGCTAGACACAAAGCTGAATTGCATTGTGAAAAGTTTCTCAATAATTTTTTTTTTTTTTGGGTAGGTTGTATAAATTGATATTACGTTCATTCCTACTGTTGCAAATACCTATAGTAATATTCATTTAATTTTTCGGATGGCGAATACATAGATAGGTATGTTTTCTTGCCGTTGCTGATGACCGTTTCAAGTCACATGGCAAAAAGTAATACCTATCTATTTATCTATCTATTTGCCATCCGCCAAATTAGATGAATCTGACTATTTAAATCTGTAATTGTTCATATGACACGATATTCAATGGTTGCAACAAATAGTATTGTTTTTCATAATATTGAGATAGAATAGATGAAGATGTTCTACATTTACTTAATTGTATTTACATCTTTATGTTCTACTCTAAATTCAACTTGTAGTTTAATTGAAATACCATTTATAATAATAATTGAATTCAGTTCTCTATGCAAAGAGAATTTTACTTTTAAATTTGTCAATATTGAGCTACTGTATCAGTTTCACACTACTCTTATATTTTTGCCTAGTTTGTTAAAGATCGATTTTGTGTAAAAAGCAAAGCAATATTAGCCTATCTCATTTTTCCATCAAATCCAAGTAACGTATGTTACATCATTCAAGTTGTACCTATCATTATTCAAGTAAATGATCGAATTTTTCATTCACCTCCATCATTCTTATTTGATTTGTGATTTGAGAGAACACTAGATTCAAGAGAAATCTTTCTCTCATTTATTCTATCTGTGGTGGATTACATTGTACTGAAAATACTACTGTTTACCTACAGTATACCCTTCATTCCTGAAACTGAAACTAGTATAATTATCTCTATCAATTATAGTATTACAGTATGTATACAGTAGTAGATTAACTATAGAATTGTATCTGTAGTAGGTTGCATTGTATAGCAGGATTCTTTTAACTTGTCAGAAAACAGCTGATTTAACGTTAGTAAACGAGCGTACATCAATCAGCTGTTTCTGACAATTTAAAAGAATTCTGCTATACTCATAATATATAACATTGATTCCTGGAGTTGGAACTAGTGTGTCTCTCATCTCATCTTCCAGGTATAACTAGATAACATTGAACTCCTCGTTCTATAAATAATTGTAGAACATGTGGCACACTTGACTTTCCCAGCAAATTCTAAAGCTTCCAAGTATAACTTGTTTTTGTTTGGCGTAGTGTACTGAAATTGAATAGCGGATGACTCATCGTTGGTTGCTTATCAATGGAAAGCCGGTTATATATAACGGCAGACTGCCTTCTGTTGGGAAAACGCTAATTGTCTGAAAAAACGTCGAATTCCGTCCAGTTGTTGGAAGGCTGCTGAGTTCCAAGAGAGACAGGATTTCGTGGAACGCTCATAGTATAGCAAGCAAGCGGAGCCTATTAATTTGGTTCATTGATAAAAAAGTAGTTGTTGGCGGGAGGGGGGGGGATTTGCGCGAAAATGTCTACTGAATAATGCCCTCACCTGCACATCATCAAAGACAATTTAACTAGTTGAATAGTAGGCCTAAATAATAGTAAATAGTTGAATTGTTAATACTTAACTACTAACTATACACCTGATTGTACACCAGTGTTGTCTGTGCTACTAATTAACTATTTAATACTTGCATTAAAATAGTTGAATGGTCTTTGGCATCATCGTCTTCATTTTATCCGTTATTCTACTTTATTTTATCTTCTTTCTCCCCTATCCTTTTCTGTTTCTCCCTTCTTTCTCACCTGTCATTTGTTTTCACGGTTGGTTTTATTGTTTATCCTCTTTTTTCTGTTAGTTTCTTGCTAGTTTTCTTCTATTCTATATTATTGTAGACAGAAGTAGGTTTGTTTTCCCATAATGCCTCATTCTTCTTTACCTTCCCTTCATACCTTCAAAAGTCCCTAGTTTTCATGGACTCCTCTTTTCTGCAGAGAGAATAGAAGTAAATATTATTATATTCTTATTCTATACTCTCTGCTTTTCTGATGTATCTTCTAATTAGGCTTACCATTTCTCCGGGATTAGCCCGGTAATGCCGGGATTAATATGTGTCTCAGGGGAAATCTCCGGGATTGATTTATCTCCGGGATTTTAAAAATATAGGGAGAAAAAGGGAAAATTTGTCTACTAAATTGAAATATTCATACTGCTGCAGACTTAGAACTTGGTTGAGGCAAAGGAATTCATTTTATTTGTTGTTTGTTCTGTGCGATAAAAGCTGTAAGAGAGCTCCTGAACATAAAAATGAATGCAAAACTTTCATGTGTAGAATTTTTTGAAAAAAATAAAGGGAATAAAGTGTTTTTGAGGAAAGTGATCTCTTCAGAAACGTATTTAATGTAGAGTTTTCATTGAAAGAAGAAAAAACATTTTCAAGTTGAAGATAAATCAAATTTGAATAATTGCATTAATATTAATCAAAGCCTTGTTCAATTTTTATTCCTTTGAAAGTAGAATTTTGATGATTTTATTCCATTTTCCGTTTTTCTCATTTCATTTTTACTTGAAGTTTTATGAATAAAAGTTCAATAATGAAGTAAGGTAAAATTTAGTAAAGCTTGTTCAACTATTCAATACCCCTTCTCTAGTCTCTGGAAAATTGCCGGGATTGGGGTCGGAAAAATATGGTAAGCCTACTTCTAATTCACTATTATTCTACTGTTTTCTAAGTTATTTCCTCTTCTTTTTCGTCTTTTTCTACTCTTCTAATTCTGCTTTTCCATCGCCTTTCTTCTCTTTTCAGTCGTTCTTTCCTCCTTCTTTCTCCCCTTTTGTTTATCTGTTTTCTTCCCCCTTCCTTCCACGTCTCATTCAGGACAGTTTTGTCGCAGAAACAGTTAGTTTTTCAACCTTTTTGTCCTGTTGATTGGCTTTCTCTAAACTATCCTATTCTTATTTTTCTTTCAATGTTTCTTTCTTCTATTTCTTCCACCTTTCCTTCATTTTACTTCTTGTTTATCTCCCCCTTCTTCCATCTACTCATTATTTTTGTTTGTTACTCCTTGTTCAACTTTTCCTCTTTGTTATCTTCTACCTTTCTTTGTTATCTCGACTTTGTTCTTCTTTTTCATCTTTCCGTCATCAAATTCATATCCTGAACAATCATACCCATCCACATCTACTTTTTTTCTTCATGTTCTGCTTCTCCTCTTCCTCCTTCTTCTCTTTAAACCCTTCTTCACTTTTTTCATACCTTCTTCAGCAGTCTTCTTTATTTTCCCTTCTTTTCAATATAATTGTCATCATTTTCTACATCCACTCTACATCTTCTTTCTTGTGAATGGAGAAGACATTCATCAGCTTCATCTACCTCTTCTTCTCCTCCTTTTTCTTAATTCCTCTTCTTCTCATCCTCCCTCTTTTCCTCCTTCTTTTTTCCGTTCCTCCCCCTTCTCATCCCCTTCTTCTACTTTTATTATCTTCTTCTCCTTCTCCTTATTCTATATTCCTCTTCTTCTCGTTTTTCTGCTACATTTTTCTTCTGCTTCTCTACCAGCAGTACGGTACTGGTCAGTATTGTGGTCATAGTAATGTATCCGTATAGTATGTTGTAGAATATGTATAGCAGGATGCTTTTAAATTGTCAGAAAACAGCTGATTGATGTACGCTCGTTTACTAACGTTAAATCAGGTGTTTTCTGACAAGTGAAAAGAATCCTGCTATATATAGTTTTATGATTGTGGTGCCATGTTGTGTGAACAGCGCCTGCTCAACCCACGGCTTCTTGTTCTCTGGTCTGTGGGGCAATTGGGAGTTCCTAGAAGAACTTTCACGCGGCGCGGCTTGGCGCAAATAATAGGTGCATGACGTCAGTCTTGCTTCTCGGATGACGTCAGCCCCGGTGACCTTCGCTGGCGCCGCACTAATAGTCTTAAAGACAGGAAGCTCTCTTTTGATACGCGTATCTTGTGTTGTGTTGCATGAGAGTATGTACTGTACTTTGAAGTTAGAGGTGGTTGAACGAGAAAATTGTCAAGTTGAATGAACTACCGCGTGTTTTGAAGTATGAATGAGTTTTTGAAATGGTTTTGATTTCGAGCTAAGTTTGTCATGCATGATGGTCGTTACAATTGGATTTTTAACTTTATTCCCTATTGATTTATTCATCAGCAATTGATTGCATATTTTATGTTTACAAACTCAATAAACTATTGAACAATTCAACCTTACCTTCCACTTTAAGGGCTAATGATCTGCTGATGGTACATTTTCATATGGCATCCGGATTGATAATGAATCACCTCATCACAACTTTCTATTTTGTTCTAAGTATGAAAATTCATCCACCATACAGGCTTCATACAATATTGACGTAACTGCGTCATAATTGATGAGTTCTTATACAATTTGGATATTGTGAAGTGTTGAATTCATTGTTAATCCAGGGGCCTGTTCCATAAACATTTAGAAGTCCTATAATGCAGGAAATAAGTCGGATGCAAACTCGGGAGCTTATTGCATAGTAAGCCGTGCTATTTATGTCTAGAATAGAATAGAATACCCGCCTTTATTTTTTTTACCTGGGAGGGCGAAGTTAGGGCGCAGTCGGCCCTCTCTTACACTTAACCCTCTTCAGTCTTTTTGTCCCATCCAGAAATCAGTTTATGAAAAGGTCAACAAATCATGGGCATGGCAATACGTTCGCGTTCATGTGTATCAAGTGTCGCGTGCAACAGTATCACGTCCAATGAGTCTCCTATAGATAAGCAGCTGGTGGGAGACAGTCCGTAGACTACCATCACCTTACCATAGGGAAGCGCATTTCTGTCTATTAGCTCGCGGTTGAAAGGTGTGTTGTCGCTGACGAAAATCACACTTTGGAGTTTGGTGAAAGAGTTTTTTTTAGGGAGTTTTGTGTTAGTGAGTTAGTTTCAGTTGTTATCTATGTCTCAACTAGTGCCGTTGCTGGGAGGAAAGAACTACGAGAAGGAAGACTACCAGTTTGCCACAATGTACACGGACTCGGCCCACGCACGCAGCAAATCGCTAATGGCAAGTTGTTGTTATTTAGTTTAGACTTTCACACTGTTATTGCAGACCATTCACACTTATTTCGGTACTAATTAAGTGGGTTGTTTGTCATGTAGATGTAGGGTTGTCATGTACATTTGGGGAGCTTCCAGAATTTTGGAGTTGAATGACAGGTTCAAATTCAAATTTCATTTATTCATATTATATTGAAAAACATATTTACAATATAGCAGTAAGTCATTACAGTACGGTATTTATTGAATATACTCCCTGTATGGATGATTTGTCCGTGTGCTGGGAGGAGTCATCATTAAAGGTGTATAGTGCGATTCACGTCAAGAAGTCAGCATTGCTTAGATGGGAGTTTGCTATCCTTGTTCAGCACAAGACAGTTGCTGATGTCTCTATCCTATTCGCACTGTGCATTGTTGTCGCACACAGTCCCAACAAACACGTTTGGTGCAGTTTTCTCTTTCTCTCTCAATGAAGCTTGGCATCAATGCTCCTCATATAAACAATGCTGACTTCTTAACGTGAATCGCTCTATAGTTCATTCACCTGGGTTGACAATAAATAATTTCTATACGGCTGCTTGCAATGTCCAAAGTGTATAAGAATTAATCCACTGTCTTTCACTGTTTCACTCATGAAAATATTGTGCAGGGTATGAATGAATTCTCATACACTTTTATCATTGTAAAAAAAACTTTAAAATGAGGTGATTTATTGTCAGAATGAACGAGTTATGTCTCATTACAATAATAATTATTATGTTACTGTCATGCAGTTGGTTACGTTTTATTAAAATTTAGTTGCTTACTGGGTAAAACTTGGTTGTGTTGCAGACTATTACTGACGGG
This sequence comes from Laodelphax striatellus, assembly GCA_017141395.1. NCBI lineage: Eukaryota > Metazoa > Arthropoda > Insecta > Hemiptera > Delphacidae > Laodelphax > Laodelphax striatellus. The sequence goes on along the minus strand of CM029534.1, from coordinate 2,086,481 downwards.
GTTAGGTATGATAGATGGTACTTTCTGTCGCCTCCTCTTTGTTGGTAATCAATAAAAAAAAAGGAAATGTGTGTGCTCAAGTGTTTTGGGAACTTGTGTACAAAATGTATGAACAAGTTTACTGAAAGTTACTGTTACTTTTGAACAAGTGTGTAGTTGTAGTATAATTCAAATAACTTTGTCAGTAGTCACATGCAGCACGTTTATTCAGGGGCGTGTTATTTTTTTTTGGGGGGGGGGGGGGTTGTGTTGTTATAGCTATATAGCTGTATATAATATGTAGAATGGAGAACTTGAAATGCAGTGCAGGGCTGCCCCAAGATTACTAGACAAAGATTTGTCTAGTAATCTTGGGGCTGCCCAACCTACGGCCCGCGAACTCTATGTGGCCCGTCATGTTGCCATAAAGACAAAAAACATGGTGTTTCAGCAAAAACCGAAAAAAGGAAAATTTACATTACAGGAAGCATTAAAATGTGTTCTAATGAGAGTAGAAATTTCAAAATTTCCTGGGGGAGACCCCCCTGATTTCCTAATTTCTTGTAATTATTGTGTGGTGAATGGTTCTATTGCCGTTAAAACATTGTAAAACGTTGTAGTTGGATGATTTTGAGACACTCCGCAACTCATTGTCATTTTGAGGCAATTCAGGTGTCATAACAGAATGAACTAACACTGTACAATCCAGAATAAGCCTGTTACAAAAATTTGTTGTTAATCGCAATTAAATCAAGTCAATATACTACGAAAAATGTCCTAACCACGTTTCACACCTTCTTATTGCTCAATTTATGTAAAGATATTTTCATAAAGGTCAAAACACTGTTGAATCGAAGATTGTAGACTACATTATTCAAGGTCGCCCACATCACTACACAAGTGTTTTGAATCTGAGTTAACACTCTTGTTGAAGTGTATCATATGTGTACAATGATGACTAATCCGTATCAACTCAAGTAGTGAAGTGTATCAAGTTTTTATCATTTATTTGTTGAACTGTATCGTGATATTATTGAATTGTATCATGGCATTGTTGAACTGTAACAATGAATGAATGAGGACTTGAAACTAATATGTATCAAGCCAACTAGTGAAGTGGAACATGTTTTTATCATTTTTAATTTGTTGAACTGTACCATGATACTTTCAAATTGTATCATGTTATCATTGAACTGTATCAATGAATAATTGAATTGATTAAATTTAAAGATTCAAATATTGGCATTGATCTTGGCTAAATATTGCAATTCATTAATGAGACCATGTATTTGAACTTTATTCTAATTATTACTTGTTGAAATGTAAAAATTAATTAATTCAATCAATTTTACTTTGTATTGTTAACCAATATTATTGTTGTATAATTTACTTTTTGGCAATAAAAATATTGATTGATTGATTGAACGTTTTCATTATCGAATTAGTCTTTGAAAACGTTGATGATCTAGGGTAGCCGCGGGATCTGATCACACTATTTTTAGATCGGAAGAATCGGGAACATTATTATTTGGAAAACCCAGTTCCTCCTAGCTCGTCTGCCATTGGTCGGGAATTCCCCTACGCCATTGGCGGTTAGGCAATCACTAAACGAGTTTGCAGTATTTATGTAACAAGATTGATAAGCCTGCTGGCGCATGTTATTGCATTAAAGACTGGTAAACCCGTTGTGATCCGAAGTTAATGAAGGTTGTATTTGTACCTAATAATGGGGTTTGTAATGTTTTGACTAGATGATGTTGAGTTGTAATTTCGTCAATAAATAAATAAATTTAGACACCTCGGGGGTGAAGCTCAATCCATCTTGTTTACCTCAATGAATATCACGTCTCATGTTAGTAGGATCAAAACAGGAAAACGGGGGTTCTCTATAAATTAATATCTTATATTTAACTCCTCCTTCATATTAAATGGTCGTTTATATAAATTTCATCAATCCTTTGTGATATCATGATTAAATCACTTGATAGTAAAGTATGATCATATTAGAATTTTTTATCAGTGATTAACTCCACGTTTTTCAACCTTTCTCTGAACCATCCACATTTTTTGTTTGTAGTTTACATATTTTTTGCTGTAAATACCAGATTCCATAACGAAACAAATTATTGCTTTTCCATTGAACAAGAATCTAAGAAGTTGTAAGGAATTTGAAGACGCTGCACTCTGTCTATAGTGCGATTCACGTCAAGAAGTCAGCATTGCTTATATGAGGAGCATTGATGCCAAGCTTCATTGAGAGAGAAAGAGAAAACTGCACCAAACGTGTTTGTTGGGACTGTTTGTTGCGACAATAATGCACAGTGCGAATAGGATAGAGACATCAGCAACTGCCTTGAGCTGAACAAGGACAGCAAACTCCCATCAAAGCAATGCTGACTTCTTGTCGTGAATCGCACTATAGTACCTGATGTTTTCAGCATGAATACAAAATTGTTTCAATGCTATATCATTTGTATTCACTTGTATTGTACAGTATTTGTAGTTTGATTGCTCGTATCCCTATAGAATATAAGCATTAAGAATGGTATCAGGGATGTAATTTTTAGGGTTGTTGAGCAACTAACTTTTACTCTAATGATTCAATATTATTGATTTATTCTAATTACTTATTTATGATATCAATTCAATAAATGCATCAATATTCGACCCTGTTTGATTCATTAACTCGTTCTTGATTGTTAAATTATCTATATCAATGTATGTTCAAATCAATCCTCTTTCATGTGATGAAATATTCCATTCAATGGATCAATATTATGATAATCTTAACACACAGCTAACTTCAATCTTGATTAACAGATTGTGTCTCATTAATCTTATTTCCACCGACAACGTGTCTGTCTTGTCATTCACTCAAGTCGTAAGACTCTCATAAAATTCTTTCACTTTAATCAATCTAACAAAAACAATCAATTTCCAAGTATCTTTCAAATAATATTCTCCCTCTCTCTTAATTCATTTCCTCCTCCTTTCATTCAAGCTCAAGTTCAATCTTGATTAAAATTGTGTCTCATTTTAAACCAATCTAACACCGACAATTCATTTCCAAGTATCTTTCAAATCAAGTAAGACTCTCATTCATTTCTCTCACTTTCATCAAGCTCAAGTCGTAAGACTCTCATAAAATTCTCTCACTTTAACCAATCTAACAAAAACAATCAATTTCCAAGTATCTTTCAAATAATTATCTCTCTCTAATCAATCCATTCAAACAAATCAGTTGACAAGTTGAAAACAATAAAACAATCCGTGCTCCACAATCATAGAACATTAAAAAGCTCTCGCGCGCAAATAAAACTAGGCAGATAATAGAAGAAGAGTGTTGTCGCATTTTCCTCATTTCCTCACAGTGTGTTGTTATCAGCTATGCTGCTTTGTGTTTGTTGTTTGGGGGGGGGGGGTTGTTGAGGGGGGAAAAGAGGAAGGTTACTAGTGACGTCACAATGGGGGAACTCCGTGCGCTGGAGTGGTGGAAACCAAGTATTTGAAGTTCATTTGTCGGTGTGGCGTTGACTTGCGCGTTTCCTTCAGTTTCCTTCAAGTGTCAGTCAGTCGGTGAGGTACACTTGTTGCCTCAGTTTGTGCAATCGTCGTTCTTCTAGTGCTTTCCATCGATCGGCAACATTGTTGTTGGCCACATCCGGATCTGTGTGCGTTTCTGTGCCTCATCCCCGGATTCCTCCTGTGTGTTTGAGGTATGTAGTTTGTGAAGGTTGTTGTGGAAATTTGTTGACAACTAATTGTTGTTCTATGCAGATTTGAACGTGTTGTTTTAGAGTCTTTCAGGTAATAGTATTGTTTAATTGAATACTGATTATTTTATGCAGATTTAGATATTTTCTAGATTTATGCAGTGTGGTTACCTTAACCAATCAGCTGTTCAATTCAAGGTTTTTCTACTGGGTGGGATTTGATGAGAAATTGATTGTTTACATCACAGGCTTTTGGACCATTATAAATCTATCAAAGAGGTTCAGGCTTTTAGACCATAATAAATCTATCAAAGTACAGAGCGTGCCATCCAAATGGGCCTCTCACTGGAGCATGCGCGTTGATCGCTTTCTCCCACTACAGTACCTGCTGACTTGCGGTACAGTAAATTTCAATAGATCATTCAGCTGGCAAACTCAGCTTTATAAAAAAAAATTCATATTCGCTTCGGTTACCCAGCAGTAGTATGATGTTATTTGCTTCACTGATGTTATCTTTCAATGAGAATTTTGGAGGTGACTGTACTAACCTTAGCGGCTGGAGGGGAAGCGTGGTGGGAGAGATTATCCATCTCTCTCGCACACCCTCCCCTAGACGCCAATTTGGTTGGCACGCTCTGTAACCTTTAATTGATCAGCTGACTTGGTAAGGCAGCTATACACTAGACATTGACTATTTCATCGGCACACTATGATATTGGTATCTAGTGTGCGGTTACCTTAATCAATCAGCTGTTCAATTCAAGGTTCTTCTACTGGGTGGGTAATTTGATGAGAAATTGATTGTTTACATCACAGGCTTTAGGACCATTAAAAATTGTAACCTATTCTTTATTTCCTGTAATATTTGTTCTAGTGTTCTTTAAGTAATTGTAGAATCATGTTCAGTTTGAAAAATTTTGTTTGAAATTTGCATTAATACTATTTTGTCTCGCCACACGATAATGCCTCATGGGTGTGCGTCCTGCCTAGCGCCTAGGAGACCGAATCCTTTAGTAGTTTTTTTTTGCTATGGATGATGCTCACATAAGCTCTAAGCTTGTGCGTGGGTAATGGAAGGATGATGATGAGATATGAATGGACCTACAGCTTTAGGTGGGTTCCGAACCACCGGGAAGCGATTTTGAATCTCATAAATTTCTTTATTCAGAGGAGCCGGTCATCGATACAACGGGAGTGGTAGGCGCTGTCTCTTATCTAATTCAACATGTTTGTTTCACAACATGAGCAAACCTTACATCAGCTTTCTATAGATATGATTTCTGTGAATAGGAACGTCTGAAAGGTTTTCGAACTTGTCATAATGATTATTGTAGTATTTTTGTTGTCGCCTATTATATGTTGTGTTCTGAACTATGATGATTTATTGAATAGATTATAATGAAAAGTATTTATGTGGTCGTTGATTGAAGTAAATTCATTTGTACAATCACATTTTGAAGTATAAGATTTCTGAAAAATGTGTAAAGCTTAGGAAATTAGTTATTGTTGATTCAAACAACTCACCGTATCTCTTCAACTGCAGTAATTCATTGCAATTGGAAGTTCTGTTGAAATACTATTCAGACGTGAATCTTTTCTAATGAATTGCCAATCATTATCACCTATCCAATATGAATCATGAAGCATTGTGATTCATTATTAACAGTTTAACTCCTTTTTATAGATTTGCTACGGGTCAGGTTTTTTTATTGATGAGTCAATGAGAATCTTTTAATATTTGAATATTTCAATTCTTATAAAATACGTTAGTATGTGAAGATAGTAGCCTACAGTAATTGGAATATTCGAATATCGAAATGTTGTTTGCAAATAATCAAAATGGAGACTGTCCGAAGTCTAGACACAGTGAAGCAGACACTGTTCAAACAGAGATTGCGATCAAGATTATAAATGTCTCCATTTTTATCACTATGCAAACATTGAAGGAAATTAATTAGTTTCCCCCATTGAATTCTTGGGCATTTAGTAATAGCAGTTGGAGTCTAGTAAATATCGAAATTATGTTATCGAAAATATATACTGCAGAATTCATTTTTATTTCATTCAGTTCCTCGCGAGTCGTTGTGCTAGATGCATGTACACATGTTCGGTAAATTTTTCGAGTGATCAGTGACTTTGTTTCGTTAGTTTTATTTCTCTAATTGCGGTTTGAAAAACCTAATCCTATTACATTCTATCTTGTATTGTATCGTCCAACTCGTGTTCCTAGTATTTGTGATGTTAGTTTTTCAATTTTTAATTATTCCTTCTTCACTATCTTACTTCAACAAACTATTTTGAAAAATCAATTATGTACATTTCTAAGCTAGATGAACAATCAACCTTTAAAACTTGTAGGAGGTTTTACAGAGTAGGCTAGTACCAAACAAAAATGTCCGCCCCCCTTTTTTCATTAACTTTATCGCATGTCTACAATACAACACATAGGGTCTAGGTCTGGGTTCACTGAGTTGTGGTAGTATTGATTTTAGAATTACCCTCCCACGCTCAGGGTGGAGGGGGAGGGGGTTTCTGGCTTTACACCCCCTCACTGTCTGGTCACCCACCCTTATTGTAACAACTGTCTCAGTGATGGTATCGATTGGGAGGGTCTTACTGCCCTTCAAAAAGTACTGTAGGCTATAGGGTGTCTCAGAAGTCGAAAAACTGCTTCCACAGAAAATGAAGAGTTCTACTGTATTATTTTGGCCTACTTTTCTAGTGTATTTGAGTTTTCACATGTTGTTCTCAAGATTTGTAATTCGTATGAAATGTATGCTTTATCTTCAATTGCAATTAACCAGGATATTACGGGCAAATATATCATGTAAAGTATTTTCTCATTTGGATTCTTTAATGTCTGTTTTTAGAATTTCCTCTTCTAATTTCCAGTTTGAACTATAAAAATGTTGAATATTTGTGAGAAATCAATTTATCTTTTGAAAAAGGAAATGACGTTCGTTTTGCTCATAAAGATAACACACTTTTTAGAAGGTCTTGTTCATTTTAAAACCATTTATGATGAATAATTTGTATGGTATCTAGTTTTAATATTGTTGTTTCTGGTAGAATTAAACTTATATTCTTTATTTCTATTGTAAACTGTTGTAAAATCATTTGAAGAAGAATGTTGACGTTTTATTGGGTTTGGAATGAGATTCCATTCGCTTGTTCGCTTGTGGGAAGAAAATGTAAATTTATCTCTATTTCGGCGAAAAGCGTGGCTATTGCGTCATCGCTTGTAGTAGAGTCACAGGTCCGTGTCGAGAACTAAATCGGTGATGACTCATCGCCTCGGCGCGTTTGAAATCGTGCAACGGCATTTCCGTTTGTGTATCACGAGAGAGAGAGAGAGAGAGAGTTGGAAAGAGAGGGAATGATCGGTAAAGAGTGCTCAACCTGTGCCAACCTAACCTAGGCCTCTTTTTATGATGCTCTTGACTCTTCATAGTATAAAATATTCACTTGATGTTCTAGTCACTTGAATGTCTTGAGCAAATAGACTACATTCTTGTAGGTCGGAACATTGTTGGCATTTTTTCCGTGAATGGATTGAATTTTAAATTGATTAGACTACTGTATGAAAATACTTTTCTCGTTGAGGCGATTTTGTTTGAGGATATTATTGTATAATTTTCAACTTCCACTGACGGTTGTAGCATAGCCTCCTCTAATACATTCTGTATACATTCTACTCCTCTACTAATACATTAGTATTACCTACATTAGTACTCATCTACTAACACATAATACATTCTACTCCTCTAATACATCTGTATTAGAGGAGGCCATGGTTATAGGGGAAGTCAATAGTAGAGAGTATGCAGAGAGGGAAATCTACCTTTTAAGGGTCAAGGGTATGCAACCCGTCGTACAGTACAAAAGTTATTGATATAACTTACAGTTATAGCACTGGAATTTTGTTTGGAGCATCTATCAATCATTTCTTATTACCAGAGAGAATAGAAGTTGAATTATTCTTATTTTCTACTCTAATTATTACTCATTTCTAATATGTTAATCTTATTTCTCTATATACATCTGTTCTACTTCTTTTTATCTATATATCTATATTGTATTATACTGACTGGCGGCCTGTTTGACAAGTTGTGAATAATTATTCTGTTGGGAATAATAAACTATGCTATTCTATATAGTATTCCATGTACTATTCCAAATTCTATTCTTTATCCTATTCTATATTATATTCTGCATTTTATTCTATATACTATTCCAATTTCTATTTTATATTCAAGCCTAAACTCTATCTAGGCTTTTCTTTATCCTATTCTATAGTCTATTCTACATTATGTTCTATATTTTATTCTGTATAGTATTCCATGTACTATTCCATATCCTATTCCTTATACTATTCCAAATTCTATTTTATATTCAAGCCTAAATTCTATTCTATTTTCTTATAAACTATTTCTAATAAATTCTATTCTTTATACTATCTTCTTTAATACAGAGTGGCGCACATAAAAGTAGCCCCATAAATAACATGCAACACAATTGAAATGAAATCTGTTTATTTACGACATGTCTTGAATTATTATTTTATACAGACCAGATTCAGATACCAGGCTAGTTAACATATCCTCACAGATGAATATCCAGACAAACTTCATCATTTTATTTACAACATGTCTTGAATTATTATTCTATACAGACCATATTCAGATACCAGACTTGCTAACATATCCTCACAGATGAATATCCAGACAAACTTCATCATTTTATTTACAACATGTCTTGAATGATTATTCTATACAGACCAGATTCAGATACCAGACTAGTTAACATATCCTCACAGATGAATATCCAGACAAAATTCCCCATACTTGTCATAAACATTGTAGGCATACAATCTCGACAAAGTTACGGGATTACTATTATATGCGCCACCCTGTGTATTCTATTCCATATTGTACCCTATAACCTATATATTATTGTCTTGAATTATTATTTTATACAGACCAGATTCAGATAACTTACCAGACTAGTTAACATATCCTCACAGATGAATATCCAGACTTCCCTATACTTGTCATAAACATTGTGGCCATACATTTTCGTCAAAGTTACAGGATTACTAGTATGTGCGCCATCCTGTGTATTCTATTCCATATTAAACCCTATAACCAATATAATGTCTTGAATTATTAGTTTATACAGACCAGATTCAGATACCAGACTAGTTAACATATCCTCACAGATGAATATCCAGACTTCCTATACTTGTCATAAACATTGTAGGCATACATTTTCGTCAAAGTTACGGGATTACTATTATGTACGCCACCCTGTGTATTCTATTCCATATTGTACCCTATAACCTATATATTGTCTTGAATTATTATTTTATACAGACCAGATTCAGATACCAGACTAGTTAACATATCCTCACAGATGAATATCCAGACTTCCCTATACTTGTCATAAACATTGTAGGTATACAATCTCGGCAAAGTTACAGGATTACTATTATGTGCGCCAGGCTGTGTATTCTATTCCATATTCTTCCCTATATATTTGATATGTTGATCTAATTTTGATTGATTTGTTTGCAGTTGGACGGCCTGAACTGCGGCATCCCGACGCGCACGACGCCGACACTGACTCCGACCACCCTTCGCAACATCGAGCAGACGTTCATCGAGCTGCAGGGCGGCTGCCAGGGGTTGTTGCAGCCCGGAGGGGGAGGGGTGGCGGGCGGTGACCCCCATCAGGCAGGGTTCATGCCTCCTATTATTCAACCGCCGCTCAGCACACAAGGTATTCAATTTTTATTGAATTTAATAATTGATAGTGAGGGAAGGGATGCTTTACGTTTATTTATTTTTGTGTTTAATTACTTTTGGAATCGTTTATTAAGATAGTAAGGGGGAAAGTTACTCCTTGTATGGTCAAGGTATGCAACCCGCCGTACAGCCGATTTATTGCTATAGTGCGATTCACGTCAAGAAGCCAGCATTGTTTATATGAGGAGCATTGATGCCAAGTTTCATTGAGAGAGAAAGAGAAAACTGCACCAAACGTGTTTGTTGGGACTGTGTGCGACAACAATGCACAGTGCGAATAGGATTTAGATTTAGATTTATCACTTTATTCATGTAGATTACAATGTCAGCTTATAGTTTAGCAATGAATCTCGTCAAAAATAAATGTACCATAATTATAACAATCTTCAATAATTCACTTAACAAAGCTTATACTATAGAAGCTAATCAAATAATATGAATAAGAGCTTTACTTCTACATAATTTCATACAGCTATTTTATTTATAAATATATGGCTAGGTTCTAAAGCATGACGATGGTTTAGTTTTGAAACTAAAAGCAATTACAATAATCCATTCAATAAACAGAGCAGATAGGATAGGATAGAGACATCAGCAACTGCCTTGTGCTGAACAAGGATAGCAAACTCCCATCTAAGCAATGCTGACTTCTTGACGTGAATCGGACTATATTAATTTACCCGTCTATTCTACAACTGTTTTTACAGCTGTTCCTGTACCTTGACACTACCACCTAGAGTTACAAAGCCATAGCGCTGCTTGTTCAAAATTCTTGTGACGTCATTATTAGTGGATAAGCAGTCTTGTTGTTTGTTTTCTACTTTCTCATTCTAACCACATAGGCTACAGCTACATATATGGTGTTTGATTTCTTTGAAGTACGGAGTATATTTTGTGAATTCAGAGACTAAAGATTAGTTTTGCTCACTGAGTCAAGGTAAGTTTCAAAATCTACTCATTAACTGAACATTAATAAACTATTTAAGTGTAATAGCTACTCATAAATTTTTTTAAATACTTCTACAATCTTTGCAAATGCTTTGATGGCATACCTAACCTGAAACGTTTTGTTTCAATTATTATAAACTTTTTGCAAAGAATTTGAATGCTGTTGAAATGGACAACTTTCTATGTAAAGTGATTGTTTTAATGTTACTGTTTTCTTGACAGAAACAAAAATTCATTATTTATTCAATGGATTGAGTAGCCATGCATCATGAATTGACAACAATCCTATTGAGTTAACTTCCTTTTCTGGAATGTAATGTACTGCTTTCTAGTGAAAGCTTATTGGAAAAATTAATTGAGATGTCACTTTTAATAGCATCGAATGCTTTTTGTGTATTTATGATTGTAGTGATTATGAGCATTTTGTGTAATCAACGAAATTTATAATTATTCATAAACTATATGCAATCAGCCTAATGATTATGGGCTTGTTAGCCATGCCACAGCATTCTGTAAAATTTTATGACTACCATCCCACTAAAATACATTTGATTGGATGCTTCAATTACAGTACTAATAACTCAATCTGCAATAACTTCATATTATATCATTTCATGCTCAATAATGTTCTAAAATCATTGGAGTTGACTGAATATTGTATCTTTTTTTTCAGATGCCACATGAAAATGTTGATATAACTGAAGATGATTTGAACAAATTGGACACAGAGATAACTCTACTGACTACCTATCTTGCAGGATATTGTGTGAATAGTGTTCTAAAAAGATTGAATAAGAACAGTTCATATTGTACATGATTGAACAAATTGTACTGCACATTATTAAACAAAGCCTAATTTAGAATTCAGAAAAACATAGAATCCATAAAATGATAAACTATAAATAGTTCCTATTGATTGATATGGAATTCATCTGCAGTATTATTAATGATACATAATTATATGTACTTATAATTTTTACTTAGTTCATATTAAACCTGAGTTACAATTTGAAGCACAAATCTCTTCTCATTCCATCCCTCATTCTATGGTTGGGTGTTGATGGGAAGGATGTCCTTGCACATCCTTCTCCAAGAATGGACATTTATATGTCCAAACTCCGCCATTTCATGTAGATACAAAATCAATTACTTATATTTCCAACGACGTTCATTTAAATAAAATATATCATACTAGTATTAAGTTGCATTCAAAAATCTTGAATTAAAATTTATACCTATATATTTTCATTTAAAATCTTTCTTACTTCATGTTTTGTTCAGTTAATCTTATGCTGTATTTATTATTTTTAAATGACGTTCATTGTAGTGACTCTTTTGACCTAGAATTTAAACGACATATTTTGTAATCTGCTTGAATAAAGTGATTATTCTATTCTATTCTATTCCCTACATCCAACCTGCCTAACATAATATAATTCTCAACTAAGGAGCTGGAACTGGTTTTTCTCAAAGGCTAATGTGTATTTTCTACTAAGAGAAATATTTTTGGGAAATGAGATGTTTTGAATTAGTCTTTCTAATAGTTTCTATTACCGTATTACGACTAGTAAAGCTTTTTGAGTTGTTAAGCTAATTAACATTCAGCCCATCGACCACTGATGACGTCATAACCTAGCACTATGGCTTTGTAACTCTAGGTGGTAGTGACCTTGACCGTATATGCAGCATAGTGTGCAGCACACAAAAATCGACCAAGGGGATGGTTCGGTCCCTATGGCACGATCCATTTAACTTGACAGAAATCAGCTGTTTTGGTAATAATTAAACAGTGACTTCGACACAATTATCAAAATGCTTAAAAGTCTTGAAGACCTTTAAAGTCTTTAAAATACCTTTAAAGTCTTTAAAATACCTTTTTAAAGAATACCTTTTAAAGAATACATTTTTGAAAGACCTTTTCAATAATCTGCGAGATTCAGCATTTGTAGGTTAAGTATTGTGATATTGCTCTTTGAAACAGCTGATTTCTGACAAGTTGAATTGGATTCTGCTATATTGTGATATTGCTCTTTGAAACAGCTGATTTCTGACAAGTTGAAAGGATCCTGCTCTATTTATTTTGCTGAGGCACCCATTTTTTAATCTGTTCTATTTTTTAAACTATTCATTTGTAAATATTTATTTTATTTTTTTTAAGCACTTTCCTAATCTCGTTTTTATTCTTTTTTTAATCTGATGTATTCTATCAATTTGTTTCTAGACTGTTTGTGCTAACCTCTTTGTTTGTTGGGTTGCAGGTAGCAGCAGCAGTATTTTCATGAACCTGGTGGACACGAAGAGCTGGCAAGGCGGTACCACAGTGGTGTCCGAGGCGCCTGCCGCCAACACGGAGATGCTGCGCAACATCACGTCGTCGTCTGTGAACACGCCCACTGTGAGCCCGCCTGCCTCCAGTCACCGCAAGAACACCGGCGGACGGCGGCCCAACCGCGACAATTCGGTGAGCAAACTAAACACTATAATATAGCAGGATTCTTTTAACTTGTCAGAAAACAGCTGATTTAACGCTAGTAAACGAGCGTACATCGAGCAGCTGTTTCTGACAATTCAAAAGAATTTAAAACTTTTAACTTGTCAGAAAACAGCTGATTTAACGCTAGTAAACGAGCGTACATCGAGCAGCTGTTTCTGACAATTTAAAAGAATCCTGCTATACTCTATTTGATGTAACTTCCGACTTGGCGTAGCTCGTTTAAGATAGGGTATAACCGGCTTCCCAGTCAGAAGTTACATTTATTCAAGTATAGACTAGAATAGATTTAGACTAGATATAAACTAGAATAGATATAGACTAGGAATAGATTTTACTAAAGCTATATTAAAGTGGTTTGAGGCATACCAATTAATTCAAACTTTCATTGTATGAGTGGTAGTTTATTCTATAAGTGGTAAAGAGGACTCTTGTACGCCTAGCCTAAGGCGAGTTTAAGACAAGAAAGTGGTAAAGAGGACTCTCTTGTCTTAAACTCGCCTTAGGCTAGGCGTACACCGGTTAGTCAAGACAAGACGAGATTAGTCACGTTTAGTAACAGTACTTCACATAGTTGCTTATGAAGCTGTGTGTGCTGCTAAACTAAACTAAACTAGAATCTGGCGAAAAAAAGAGAATTATTTTGAAGACTTTTGAAGTTGGAGTATGAATTAAAATAGTGTAATATAAAGTTACGATTAGTTTGAGTAGTACAGTATAGTTTTAAAATAGCGTAAAGGCGCTTGTATACGATCCAATTCAAATTGTTATTTTTTTCCATCCTAGATAACACAATTATATGTTTTTTTGCTGAGGATGATGCCCACATAAGCTCTAGGCTTGTGCGTGGGTAATGGGAAGTATGATGATGAGAGATGAATGGACCTACAGCTTTAGGTGGGTTCCGAACCACCGGGAAGCGATTTTGAAGCTCATAAATTGTATTTAGAGGAGCCACTAACTGTTGCAACAGGAGTGGTAGGCGCCGTCTCTCGTCTAATTTCACCGATTTTAATTTCGCCGGCTGTCACAGGAACAACTGCTTCCCTAAAGACAATATAACTTCTTAGATTACAATATAAGATTATATTGCAAAAGGTTTTTAGATTGAAATTGCAATACACATATGTAGTTGGTATCCGTAATTCAAGAAAGAGCTTGAAGTTCTTCACAACGCTTCAAGACTAGTTCAAGAATTTTTAAATCTTTTATAGTATTGTCAACTAGCTCCCTTTCCCTTTAGATTGCTTCAAACCTTGTCCAAAATTAGTCAACACTGAGACAACTAATGGTTTGAATTTATAAAAACTTTGATAGTTTACATACGGTACTCCTTTACATGGCGTACAAATTATTAGATTATTGGAAATTTGAATAAGATTACTAGATTGAGAACGTTCTTCTGTTTTCATGAGTTGAAATAGCAGCAAAACTATAATCAGATTCATTTAATTTGACGCTCGGCTTTAGATAGATAGATGAATAGAGAGATATTATTTTTTGACGTTGCTGATGACCGTAGAGTAAGATTGTAAAGAAATAATACCTCTATTCTCTATCTATATAATGTGAAGCTTCAAATTAAATTAATCTGATTATACAATGCGAGTGAAGCAGATTAGTTGTTCATCAGACTAGGCTATATTGCACGAGAATCAATTTTATCTTGTATTTTATCCATTTTTTTCAATATTGGATGGACAGTTCAATTTTCTTACATTGACTTTGAAACATAGAATCCGAGCAAATATTTTTCAATATTCCTGTCATTATTATATCATAGATAGATCATAGATGACTGTAAAATTACAGAAATTCTTTGAACGCTTCATTAATTTCTTGTTGATGACAATTCATTCACAAACAATGAGAAATCCAACGATGCCACTTTGCATTTTTTCTACAAAAGACAGATGACGCATGACTTCCGATTACTCTGTCTACTAGAGTCATTATTTACTGAATGAGCTCATATTTATTTATGTAACTGCGCATCCAAGTTAGGTATTTTCGTGTGTCGTAGTACGATAAAAATACGATTAATTTATCAGTTTTCACAATTTTATGATGATTCATTCAGTATAATAATTCTGTTGGTCATGTAATTTCGTTGATAGGGCATGACGGCGTCTTATCGTTTTCATGTCAACAGACAAGTTTGATAAGAGCATGAACGTTTGAAACGTTTTATCGCGAGAAGTTTAATCTATTTCTTTGTTAGAAAATAAATTTTACATGTCATTACAGATGTAAGCCTAATTAATGTCATAGCAATATCATTACTTTTGACAGTTGAACATTTTGCAATAATTGAAAAATTATTTGATTTTCTTAATGAGAGTCTAGTCATTTTGTCTGGGTTTCTTGCTTTCTTGCCCTCTCTTCATCTTCTCAATGCTTGTTCTCGCTTTTCTTTATGTTCCATGCTTCTCTTCTTTTCTGTTGATTCCTTTATTTCTACTTCCTTCTTATTCTCCTCTTTTTATTCTGCTTCTCGTTCTACTTTGTACTCCTCTATTATGCTCTCTTTTGGTTTTGTTTCTTTGTTTTGTAATACTTCGTTGTTTATCTTATTACAAGTCCTCTCCCCTGCCTTGGTTTATTTCTCTCCTCCTCTTCTTCTTCTTCTTCATGCATGGATTTTTTTGCAAGCCCCTCCTCATTCCTTAGCTCCATGATCCTCTCTCTTTATTATTCTTCCTCTGTTGGCTTCCTTTTCTTTTTCTTTGTCCTCCTACTCCATTCTCTTTCTCCTTCTTCCTCATCCCCAATCTTCCTCCTATCCTTTTTTTTCTACCTTTGTCCTATTCTTCTTCCTGCAATTTCTTTACTCTGTTGGCTTCTACCTTATTCTTCTTCTTCTTCTTCTTCTTCTTCTTCTTCCTTCTTCTTTCCTCCTTCTCCTCATTCTCCTCTTCTTCTTCTTCTTCTTCTTGTTCTTCTTCTTTCTTCTTCTTCTTCTTCTTCTTCTTCTTCTTCTTCTTCTTCTTTTTCTTCTTTGTCTTCCTTCTTCATCCTTTTTCCTCTCTCATATTCGTTTTTCGTTCTTTGTATTCTTCTTCTTCCTATTTCTCTTATGCCCGGTTTTTCAGTCGTTCAATAAACTTATTGAATCAATAACTTTTTTTCATTTGAAAACACATGGTTATTGATTCAATAGTGCTATTGGATCCATAAACTGTCTATTGAGCGACTGAAAAACCGGGAATAAGTGTAGCCTACCCTGGTCTTTTCTGTTATTATTTTTTTGTAGTACTTTCAATTAATAGTAATTACTTCATGGCCTATTATAATGTTGTTGTTATGTTTTGTTTGTGTAGATTTCTCCGGAGGAGGAGGAGAAGCGAAAGCAGCGAAGAGAGAGAAACAAGCTGGCCGCCGCCAGATGTCGCAAGAGGCGACTCGATCACACCAACGAACTATTAGAGGTGCGTTACCTCATATCATTTGGCTCACATCAACATGTTGAATATGGCTGTATTTTTTTAAAAAAAAGGAAGAAATATTGCAATTATTGTACTGCTCCTCTATACTACTCCATTCTATTGCTATTTATTCTATTGTAAATAAATTATTAGTTGCAGATCAATGTAGAATTTCCTTCAATTGATGGCTGTATTTTCATCATTTAATTGTTTTTATCTAATACTATTCGAATGTTTCAATTGAGATTACCAATGAACTAGTATTAATACAAAAATTTAGATAGGTTATAGGTAGGTTTAGCTTTAATTTAGATAGGTTGTAGGTAGGTATGGTTTAGCTTAGTCATTCATACGATACATAGATCAAAAACAACAAAGTAACATTTAAATGTCTCGTTGGTTGTCAAAAACAGAAGATGAATAAGTTTCATTCATATGTAAAGAAACTATGAGGAAGGTATTTGCTTTTTTATCATTTTCATTATGAGAACGTGTGCCTGCTATTCCTGTTGGACCGGTGACCTTTTTAGCCGGCTCTGCCAAGTATAATTTTGAATAAAATATGATTTAAATGACATTTCGGGTGATCTTTTTTGGCCCCTCTAAGTGTACTTTTTTCCTAAACTATGTTCTAATTGGCATTGTTTGTGGGAACAGGAAACCGAAGGCCTCGAATCGAAAAAGATGAGTTTGCAAAGCGAAATCCAACAACTGCAGCAGGAGAAAGAGGAACTGGAGTATCTGCTCGAGACACACAAGCCCGTGTGTCGGCTGCTGAACGGGGGCGGGGGCCGGCCCGGCTCGCCCGTCGACGTGAAGCCGCCGCTGCCGCTCGCCGTGCCGCTCGACAAGCCGCTCGCCATGCCGCTCGCCATGCCGCTCGCCGTGCCGCTCGACAAGCCGCTCGCCATGCCGCTCGCCGTGCCGCTCGCCGTGCCGCTCGACGCCGCCGCCGCAACTCAGCACAGCATGGCCGCGCGACTCGAAATGAGTGTGGCCCGACACAGTATGAATGCACTCAGACAGGAGGCGAATGCTAGACAGGTATGTTCACCTCAAGCTGGCTATTGGAATTCAAATTACATTTATTCTTCTTCTGAGGCGAATGCTAGACAAGAGATGACGGCTAGACAGGTATGTTCAGCTTCTTCTGTTCAACTAAAGTATGGAGAGAGAAGCTACAGACATGCGATATTTAGCAACCATCGATTATTTGCCAATTACAATTGGACGGTCTCCGGGTAAAGGTCAATTCCCACATTGACGACAACGACACGACGACGACATTCTCATTTCGTTCTGCGCATGCGTCACCAGCCCATGCTCTGATTGGTCCATGTCTATCTTTGTTTACAAATGATAGCTCTCAAGTCTCAAAATTGCAGTACTGGTATGACTTGAAAAGGTTTGTATTATAATTTTATTTACTGATTATTATATTTATATCGTCGCACTAATATTATTAATATTAATTGACAATTGATTCCGAACAGCGAACATTCAAACTTCGTAGGCTACCTAGTCACTTAACCTAGAAATTAATTCAGCTGGTTAGAAGTTCTAAAAGGATGGACCAATCAGAGCGCGGGCTGGTGACGCATGCGCAGAACGAAATGAGAATGTCGTCGTCGTGTCGTTGTCGTCAATGTGGGAATTGACCTTAAAAGGGAATAAGTCGAAAATAGACTCATTACCTTTTACCCACACAAAGTTATCTACTTTTTTTTATCATATGGCTTTTTATCGGTGGGGAGACCCTTACGGGTAGGTTCCACCTCGCCTAATTGCACAATTTTTTGTGTCATTTTTAGTAAGTTATCTATAGTCCGTGCAAACCTTAGTTTGCAGTATTACGTTTATGGGGCGCAGTGTTGCCGGATCTACTCATGTAGAATCTAACTCATGACCTAATGACCTTTTAAAAATTATTCATAGTATAATAGTAAAAACATATAAATAGGTAATTAGTGTGCTAATTTTTTCTCATTCATGTAGTTTTGATAGAATAAGAAATGTAAACAAAACAAGAGAGAGAGCAGAAAAGAGAGCGAACAGCTGTGAGTGAGGAGTAATGAATAAAATAGGCAGTGGCTACGCGTCCGTCAACCGTACGCCGCTTAGACGTACGTCAAGAGAGTCATGTGACCAATGACGTCATGGGCACAAGCACAATGACGGGTTGACGGACGCCGAGATTTAGTATTAATTTGTAGGTTAAGTTGGGTATTGTGTCAAAACAGAGTAGGCTAACACAACATTCCTCTACATTTTAGAGGGTCTTGGTTAACATCAGAGCTGCTTCAATGATCGCATATTCGGTTTACCAGGTTTTGTCGATACTTTGACAATTAGGCTACGCTTACACTAAATTTGGTAATCTCTTAACTTCCAGTTAATTTAGTGTATGAGATCTATTTTTTAAATTCTTTCTTCAAGATAGCCCCCTAGGAAAAAATCTGGAAGCTTAAATCGGGAGACCATAACCTGCCCTTTGGAAAATGACATAGTAAAGAATTCAACTATTCAGTTGAATGAATTCATTCTCTTCTTTTCTTCTAATGAATGCTAATAAACTGTTGTAACTATCAAATTTCAGCCCTTCCGCATTCACAGCTTATTACAACTGAGTTCGATTTGACATGTGCCAACTGCCAATACCTTATTCGTCCGTCAACCTACAGTACCCGTGACGTCATAGCTTATTCGTCCGTCAACCCACAGTAACCGTGACATCACACATCACGTGACACTCTTGACGGACGTCCAAGCGGCGTACGGTTGACGGACGCGTAGCCACTACGAATAAAATGATAAGCAAAACATGGCAACAGCGCTTCCATATCCCCATAACAAATAGCATTGCCTTTTAAACGCTTACTGCAAACTAAGGTTTGCACGGACTAGGTATACTAAATACTTATTACAATATTCACATGGGTAATTACAGCTGTTATAGTAGAGTATAGAACAATAAAGTAAAAAAATGGAAAAATTGACTTATTCCCTTTTACCCGGAGACCGTTTCGTTGGTATGAAGCAATGTATGGAAATGTTCGTTATTCGCCAATGTCGTGAACGTTTTCGGTGTTCGCCAAATACAGCATGTTCGAAGCCTATCTCTTTTCTAAAAGCCTAAGAGATATCTAAAGCCGTAGATGGTCAAATTCAACGTTATTAGGCATCAAATTAATAATACATATAATACTTATATGTATTAACGCCACTGAATACAGAACACTTGAAGAAACGACACCTAATGTTTGGATTTGACACGCTTTGAAAGCCTACTTCACCGAGAGGCGGACAGAATGCGCTAGCAATAACTCCATAAATATGTAGTGTGTTCTGAATACAGAAGTGTTCTGTATTCAGTGTTAATACTTATATGTAATAATACTTATATGATAATCATACTTATATGATAATCATACTTATATGATAATCATAGCCATGATATTAAGCATCAAATTAATAATATTTGATAATCGTAGCCAAAAATGTAATCTTATAGCTGATATAATTGAAAGCAATGAATCTATGAACATTGGATTCTTTGGAAATTTTCTGCATACAGGTTAATTTGATAGGGATTAACTGATTTATTAGTTTCCGATCATTAAGTTGATAATTATTATGACTCATGTTGGGTTGCACTAACCGGGATCAACAATTTTGAATCAGCTGATTCCATTTACTTAGCATCATACTGATTCTGGATCAAAGTTGGCCTTGCTTGGTGCAACCCAACATTAATGAACCGGAATACAGAGTGAAAATATCTTCTCTTCCTAATGTTGATCAATGTGTCAAATGAAGGCTAGGTTGCATTCACTGTTTTATCACAAACAAGCTGTCCCGGCGAACTTCGTATCGCACTCTTCCCCCCCCAAATGTCCCCCTCTTCTCCCCACAAATGTCCCCCCTTCATGCCACCCCCAAAAAATGTCATCCCACAAATGCCCCCCTCCATTCCCCCCCAAATGTCACCCCCACATATCCCTCTTCATGTCAACCCCCTCTTTCCCATCAAATGTCACCCCCCTCCTCCCTCCAATTATTTTTTTTATATTTATTTATTTAATTCTTTCTTTTCAATTTTTTTTAATTTAGCCTATATTTTTTTAATTTTATTCCCGTTCTTCAATTTTTATCAGTCCTATTCTAATTAAAAATTTTTCATATTTATTAATTTATTTTAAATTTTTTCATTTTATTTGATTTTATTTTTTATTTATTATTTTTTTTTATTTCCGTTCTTCAATTTTTTATCAGTCCTATTATAATTAAAGATTTTTTCATATTTATTTCTTTCTTTTTAATTTTTTATTTTAATTTATTTTATTTATTTTTAAATTTTATTTCCGTTCTTCAATTTTATTATTAGAAACAATAAAACATGCATGATACGAACGATAACTTATTCTTAATTGATGATTGTAGCGTAAAAAATAATTAAGAGTAGAAAACCTAGAGCAAAAAAAACGGTTCAGAGCGGGGTTTGAACCCGCAACCTCTAGGTTATCAAACAGAGACTCTTGCACTGAGCCACGGGGACCTAGAAAATGCTTGCTAATTTATCTATCTTGAATTGCGATCATCTTTCCGTTGTAGGTACACGTTCGTGCCGGCAAGTTTGAACGTAGCTCTATGAAATATTTGATAGGTTATGTCATTAATGTAATAACTATTTATTAATTATAAAGGGATTTTCTTATATTTTAATACATATTATGTTAACCAGTGCTGTAAAAATTCAAACGAATCCAAAATCATCTAAATCGGTTCAGCCGTTCTCGAGTTATAAGCGAGCGTACAGACACCAACTCTCTTTTATTAATATAGATTACACGTGTTGATGCTAGAAAACATCTTAGGCTAGGCGTACACCGGTTAGTCAAGACAAGACGAGATTAGTCACGTTTAGTCACAGTAATTCACATGCTTATAAAGCATGCAAGCGAGCTGCTTATGAAGCAGCACACACCGATGCAATGACTAATCTGTGTGTGTTGCTCCATAAGCAGCTTGCTTGCATGCTTTATAAGCATGTGAATTACTGTGACTAAACGTGACTAATCTCGTCTTGTCTTGACTAAACGGTGTACGCCTAGCCTAAGTTATTAATAGAAGATAATAAAGTTAGGTACATGGCCCAATTCTCATAGAACGGAGGATGTGACGTGCACATGGACCGTTCAAGTCTATAACATCTACACTCATAAAACTAACAACTGATGAGTTTATGATCATGACAATAATAATTTAGTAGTAATTCTGAAAAGTGGATAAAACTACAACCTAAGATAGTGGAATTAGGTTATCACGGCGAGGTGGAACAACCTTCGAGTCTCCCAACCGACAAAAGCCATACGCTAAATAAATAAATAGTAGTAATGAATACCAGTGCATAAATAATAATATTATAATAATGATAATAGTTGCATTAAAATAATAATGGATTAATTTTTGTATTTCAGGAAATGCCAGTTGTCAGACAGGACATGCCAGCTCCCCAGCAGCCGGGACCCAGGCCTAGGCCCACCAGCTTGCCGGTGGTGCCCGCCTTCTCCAGTAGCCGCGCCAAGGAGGCGTCGGTGCCGATTTCGACGCCGACGTCGGGCGTCAACTTCAACTTTGACTCGCTGATGGAGGGCGGCACCGGCCTCACCCCCGTCTCCGGCCCGCTCGCCCCCTCCTGCTCGTCGCAGCAGCGCAGTCACGCGCCCGATCTCTCCAGTCCTGTCTCTGTCAACACCGAACTGGTTTCGCTCTGAATCAAACCGGTTTCAACCGGTTTGGGGATCACTGTGAATGGGAAAATGGGAGGAGGGTTTTGAAACCGGTTTCAACTGGTCCATTGGATGAAAAGCGGTTGCTGTGATCATGGCTTTGAAACTGGTTTCAACTGCACAGAGAAAATTAGGGCTTGCTGTGAACAGGGCTAGATAAGACGGGCGGAGAGTTTTGAAACCGGTTTCAACTGGTCCATTGGATGAAAAGCGGTTGCTGTGAACATGGCTTTGAAACTGGTTTCAACTGCACAGAGAAAATTAGGGCTTGCTGTGAACAGGGCTAGATATCACATTGTGCCATCACAGTCATCATTTAGTAGGCTGGATCTATTTTACAGAATCAACGGTGGTTGTTTATTAAAAGTAACATTGATCATTGACCTCAACTAGCTTAGATAATCAATTTTCGAGCACCATGTAGTTATTTCTAGAAATGAAATGATATTATGATATATGATGATGATTTATGATATTTCATATTCATTGAATTTATATTTTAAACCAATATATGATATGGATTTATGATATTTCATATTCATTGAATTGATATTTTAAACCATATGCCATGATAATTGAGGATTTTGTTTTTAATAACCTTACAAGCTCCACTTGGAAACTTTGTAAATCGTATAAAGCATCATCATTCATAACTGAGACAATATTTAACGATCCTATTCTTGTTTTGAGTATTTTTTGATATCGTCAATTACAAAGTGAAACTGCGAATAATATTTGTGTGTTACATTGCAATAGAATAATAAATCTATAAGAATATATCCATTCACATGAGCAAATATAATTCTTCTCTGTTTTAATTATTTTTTTGTAAAATTAAGTTCGGAGTAGGCTTACCTACAACCGTCAAAAATGTTATCAAACAACTGTCATCTTTTCTCTAGTCCTTTAATATTTACTTAGAGCAATAATTACAAGCAATCTATTATGTTTTTAACCTTTTACTTGTTATAAATTTTAATAATTGCTTCTGTCTAATTTCATGTATCTACTCATCACCAATCATCGTTGATATCTGTTCAATTGAGCAGTTATTTCAAAATTTTTATTATTTCAACCTGCAATAATTTGGCGTATTATTCTCAATAATTACAATCCAAATAGATTTTATACTGCGTATTTTAGTATTTTGTAGTTCTATTTTTTGTAGTGTTGAAAATGTATATGTATAACTAATTCTATTCATTGTAAATTGTATTTATAATATTATATGAAAGAGTTGAAATTTTCTCAATTTATCTGTGATCATATTTAATAGCTAAACGTAAGAATATAAATTAATATATTATGAAATATTTTATATGTTATTATATGTATTTCTGTGAATGCAACAAAATGTATCATAGTATAGAATTCTGAAAGAGCGTAGAATATCTATGTTTCTAGGTTGCTCTGAAATCTATGCATTATTTCTGTATTTTAAACATTATTTGTTTATAATAATTTTTCTAGTATTTCAACCAAAGTGCACTTTAGAGATTTGTCTCTAATGTAAAGAAATTGCAATGTTTGTAATTCTATACGAATTTATCTTCCTGATTGAATACTCATTTTCTTCAAAGTTAAGACTCTAATGCATGGATGCTTGTTATTCTCATCTTTATCTCGGATGAATCTATTTCATTGATAATAACTATAATGACTAAATAGTGAATTTCTCACTTTCTATCGTAGTAGTATATTTTAATAGCAATATTACTGCAACTTGTATACATTACATTGGCCTTTTTCAAAGCTTATCCATTGCTCAATAGGCTGTAAAGTGTACCATTTACCATGTGAGATTGAAATTTCATATTATTGAATTAAGAGATTTTCTAAGAATATATAAATTGATCTATTTGAGAAGCTAAAGTGAATTGATTTGTGACTCATTTGATTGTATTTTTTGAAATAGAATAAACTTGTTCAGTATTTTGTAACTACTTTTAAATTGTGTTGGTTTATTTCATTTGAAACCTTGCACAATGCATTGTAACATTCTTCAATGGTATAGGGATACATGCCTCTACCAGTGTTTTATATTCGATAAAAACACTTTATAGCTACCACACAACCTGATATCTTCTGGAATAACAACACCTGAGTACTGAATAATATGGTCCTTTTTCAAGGAGAGTTAGCCTATGAATCGGAAGCTGAAACAAACCTGCATTTTCACCTCGTGTTTCGTATACATGAGTGATGCGGTTCACATTAAAAATATCTGCATTCTTGAACACAAACGTAACTACTTCTAGGAAATAGATCGCCGGCACCGTAAGGAGTCCTCTAGATATGGGCTAACAAGAAGAAGAGGGACCCACCCCTACAAGAATTCGTAGTGCTTTTTTTGAATTTTGAAGCTTGTGTTCAAGTAGTTTATACCTGAACAAAACAAAATACTATATCTAATTAGTGATACGAAATACCCATGGTATACCTTTAGAGCTGTCTTGAGGTTCGAATTCAACTTAACAGTCCTCAGAGCAAAGAGAGCATGGTAGAGCCTTTTCTGTAGTTTTTCAATGTGGCTATCCCACTTCAAGTTTCCCTGCAATTCCATCAGAAGCAACTCTTCAATCTGGTTTCCAATGCCCTGTATATTAACACTGAAGAGGAATGAGGTGGAATATTGGAATTGTCTAACATTACTCTATTAACAGACTGGGTGAATCCATCTCTAAAAAATTCTGATCACTTCTAGGAGAGTTGCAATCTGATAATATTCTGTTGTTCACAACTTGCAAGGCTGTCTCATGCATTTCAACATCAGATTCTATGTTGAGGCAAGTCTTATTCCCAGCATTAACCATCACATGAGGTGAAGCTAGAGCCGAATCTCTGACTGAATCATGAACTTGCAAAGGCGGATATTCTTCTACCAATCCCCCATTGTTATTGGAGAGGGCAGGTTTATTTGCAATTTTAGTGATTATACGCTTGAATAGGTTTCTCAGCTTGGCCGCTGACTGATAGGTTTCTCACTTTCTCATTGGCCGCATACTGTGCAGCACACAAAAATCGACCAAGTATGGACATATGGAATGGCCACCTTGGGTAATCAATCAGCATCTGTAGGCTATTAGGAAACATTCAATGATGAGAAATAATCAAACACCTTTTTGCACCAGTTTTGAAAACGAGCTTATTGCATTTAATAAAATAGAGAGCATCTATAACTACGGTACATTGTAACAAAGCACTAGAAGCCAGGATCCCAGTCGGTGGTCTGCGGCTGTTTCACTTTCTGATAGCACATGATGACGTCACCAGCCTCCACAATAACGCTTGCGTCAGCAAAACGCAGGCCGCAGTCGACGTTCGTCTTGATTTTGTCCACTTCGTCTTTCATGTGACGCATCGACTCCAATTTGCCTGAAACACGAGAAACACAACATGAAAATTTCACGGAAAGTGGAAGAATTCCTGAAGAATAGCTGTTCTGTCCAGAGCAGACCAATTAGTTACAATAGAAATTTGATTGTTCGAACCTTAGACCATGTATAGAATGAATAGTATAAATTCTGCATATAATTATTATCAATGTATAGAATGTATAGTATAAATTCTGCATATAATTATTATTAATGTATAGAATGTATAGTATAAATTCTATACATGGTCTAAGCGTCTAAGACTCTAAGGTAATAGGAATGCTCTGTCTATTTGTATTATGAGGTCGCTGGTTATAATACCATACGATCGCTAAAATCTATAATGCTCAACTATTCAATGGTATTCATAGAAAATTACAAAATCAACAGAAACTGATAAGCATGTCATGTATTGAGAGTATCTTACCATCATAAATAGTAGTGCCATTCCTGACAATTTTGAACAATGCCGATTTTCGAAGTTCGCCAGAATAACACAGACACCCAGCAACAGGAACCTTTTTTCTGTTTTCCGTTATTATAAACTGCTGTTGAACTCGAGCCTCACCTTTGAAAAAGATGGAAAAAATTATTAAAAAAGATTAAGAAACAACAAATGAACCATCAATTGCAAGACCGCATTACATTTGAAAGAATTTATAGGGACCGAGACTTGAGATACTTCAGATGGGTCTTCTAATCCATCTTATTTGGAAAATCATCTTCTAGTAACATTCAAAAACAAAGCTATGATGATTCAGATAACTTCAGTAGTCATTATCAAAGAGACGAGACAGTGTCTATTCAATTTGATCCGTTTATCGAGTGGCATTCAGAAGGACAAAAGAGTGAGAGAGATGAAGATGTAAGAGTTAGAATACAACCCTAAAATAGTAGTTTATGCAATGGTTTTATTATGAGAGCCTTTAGGCTAGGCGTACACCGGTTAGTCAAGACAAGACAACATTAGTCACGTTTAGTCACAGTAATTCACATAGCTGCTTATGAAGCAGCACACACCGATGCAATGACTAATCGGTGTGGGTTGCTTGACAACTATGTGAAGTACTGTGACTAAACGTGATTAACTGTCTTGTCTTATCTTGACTAACCGGTGTACGCTAACTAAGTTAGAATACAACCCTAAAATAGTAGTTTATGCAATGGTTTCATTATGAGAGCCTTTGAACGACGGGTCAGATACCGAGGTTAAAAACCGAGAGAGAAAACAGGTTCAACCCTTCTTTCCTGAATTTTAATTAATAAAGCAGTATTATGAAAGAAGAGTCTAAATATTCTAAATACAAATTAATCCATGTATTAGCATAGCCTCCTCTAATACATGTATTAGAGGAGGCTATGGTATTAGGTTATGTAGGTTAAAATAAAGGCAGTCATTCTATTCTATTAAAAATCAAATAGAAACGTCAAAAATAATGTCACAGTGTCAAGTGTAATATTGAAACATGTCTACGAACCTAAAACCTCTTCAACATCAATGGGCGGCAGAACTTTATTTATTTCGGTTTTGATATCATCGATCAGTCGGTAGATGACATTGAAAGAGTGAATTCGCACATTCTTCTCTTCGGCTAGGGCTTTGGCTTCATCAAGAACTCCCACGTTGAAAGCGTAGATTATGCCTGCAAAACAAAAATCTATTAGTTCAAATACGAATGCCAGACAAGATACGATGTTACAATATCCCATCTCCTTCTATCTGTATTCATTATTCGAAAAATTTGTTCTTAATACTCTGAAATTATTTGAAGACATTCTACACTGGCGTTCTACTCCAAGCATAGGAAAAGCTATGTTGAGATTGTTCTGCTTTTTCAATAATATCACAGACTAGTTGGTATACTGTCTCTTTTGTCTGTGATAAAGAGGTTCAAATTATCAAGGTTTGAGCGCAAATTTATTACCAATGCAATATACAGGTGTAATTGACAACAAATTCCATATAGTTACCGTTGAAAGGTTCAGCGAGCGTGACGTCATAGGGTGAGACTTGTCCCACGTCGAAATGAGCCACGTCCAGTTTGCACAGGTCGCTCCTGTACGTCATCAACACGTCAATAATCGCCTCTACCGACCCATCAACATCACCTAACAAAAGAAATCAATTTATTCTTGCAAAAATTACACAGACACAATAACAAACGAATAGATTACAATACAAACACTAAATTGACTTAGAAAGCAAGATACTCACAAATTATGTGTTGATGCACATTTCGCGGTGCTGTGCCGCATCGTCGGAACACGTGTACAAACAGGTGAACTAGATTGATAGCCTCAATCTGGTTCACCTGTTTTCACGTTCTGACGATGACATTCTTTAATGCATAACACATAATTTTATGATATCTGCTAAAGTCAGTGTTTATATTTGCTCAAGTGAGAAAGAATGGATCCGCAACAGCCGAGATTACAATACAGTATTCTTCTACAAGAATTATTCAAAATGTGTCTAGTGTAAGGTTTTGAAGTGAAAATTGGTGACTACGAAAAAGATGCTACATAACCTGATATTTGATAGAATATTGATCCAATTTACCTTTAATGATAATGGTTAGCTGTGGATCAGTGCTGGACATATCCGGGGCCTTTTCCCTTAGTCCGGTCCTGCGATAAGTTCGATAGCCTGCATTTCTTCTCTCTTGCATCTTTACTCTATGGGTCTGCAAGTAAAAAACACAAAGAAACATGTAACTCAAACTTTTTTACTCATCATTCTGCTAGAATTTGATCAAGCAGGAAAGGCATGGTCGTATGGCTGGGGTACCTCTACATTAGGGAAGACTCTGTAGGTACAGAGCGTGCCATCTAAGTTGGCGTCTAGGGGAGGCAGTGCGAGAGAGATAGATAATCTCTCCCACCACGCTTCCCCTCCAGCCGCTAAGGTTAGTACAGTCACCTCCAAAATTCTCACTGAAAGATAAGATTTTCACACTGAAAGTCAGTGAAGCAAATAACATCATACTACTGCTAGGTAACCGAAGCGGATATGAATTTTTTATAAAGCTGAGTTTGCCAGCTGAATGAACTTTTGAGCTTTACTGTACCGCGAGTCAGCAGGCAGTGTAGTGGGAGTTATACTATAAAAATTATTGTGGAACTCTAAAGTAGCTACAAAGTAATATAACCAGCCGATCGTATTTACCGCAGTGATATGCTGTTATCCAATACAATGCAATGTATCCAGTGATACAATTTATTCTCTTTTTTTCTTGAGGGTGATGCCCACATGAGCACTAGGCTTGTGCGTGGGTAATGAGAGGGGTGATGATGAGAGATGACGACTGTTTTTAGGCAGTCGGGACCGACGGCTTTTCGTCTCCTCCGAAAGACGGGAGTGGCCGTTTCTGCCAAAATCCGTTCCGGCAACTGTATTCGAACTTGGAACCTTTGGATTATCAGACAGGCGCTTATCGCCCTCGGCTACAGACCACTCCAATGCAACAATGCAACAAGACCCGTTTTGAAAGACGTCATCTAAGCCCCTGCGCCCACTAAGCAACTGCTATCTGATTTCAGTCAGCAAGCCAATGTTGCCAGATGACATTTGGCTGTTTTTCGGGTAATCTAGCCTATCAGCCAAAGTCATCTAACAACGCTGGGTTGCTGACTGAAATCGAATAACGAATAAGCAGAAGCTGATAATATAATTGGTTTCGTGCAATTGACACAATACAATGGAATGAATACTCAATAAAATATCGAGCAGAATAGAATACAGTTCTCATGTAACTTATCAACTGGTCTAAAAACTATAGTCCAAGTTATGGCTAGATTTTACGATTCCAGTAGAGGTTCAGGTTACTGGAGGCAGGTTACCTGCCTGGAGGCAGAGGTAGGAGGCAGGTTACCTGCTTGGCAGCCTGCCTCTGCTCTGGTCTCACGATAACCTGAATAAGCCAGTAACCTGTTCAAGTAAGTGGTATCACGGTGCAGTTTACCTGCCTCCAGTAACCTCAACGTCTACTGTAATCGTGAAATCCAGTCATTATACGATTTAACGTAGAACTAGAATAAGTATTTTTTCTAATTATTGGTTCAGTATCAATGGAATAATTGGAGAGAATACACGAAAGTATCAAGTGAAGATACTTAATTTATTAAATGAATAGCGTATATCAAAATTTGTTTATTTCTTACATTTCTTATTGAAAGATAAAATATTCTCAACTTACCATCTGATGTTCTTCATACTTCTTGTTAATTTCCTCAGCATCTTTTTCAGCCTTTTCGAGAAGATTTTGAGCCTCCCTCCATTCTACAACTTCTTTGGCTTTTTTCTGAAAGTGGAAATAATAATAATAATGTTAAAAATATGAGATTGATGGCTATTGATTAAGATTATTGTTTATTACTGTTCATGCATCATTATGTATTAATGTATTACAGTACTACTTTAATACATTAATTGTTGAGTTGAGTTGTTAATTATTGTTAAGTTAATCACAATGCTTTCTAGGTTGATTCTGGTCAGAAACGTATCTACTCGGCTATAGTGCTTTTCATACTTGGAGACATCTGAGTACAGGAACAGTAACCCAAAACTTTCCGAGCAAGCCAATCACACGCTTACAACGTTGGTAATACGCACACTTCTATAATTGTGATGAGTACATGTTTAATTTCTGATCATCTGCTCTACTTGTAAATATTATCCAAGTTAACACACCGAGTCGTGATATCAGACTGATATTTGGATCTAATACGCATGCGTGCCCGGATGATGAAACAGCACGCAATATGACAACATAGCCGGACATTCCAATTGGATTTCACACCAAGCACACCAAGTCTTCAAATATGAATATACACTCAGATTCATTCA
The DNA here is from genome assembly GCA_017141395.1 of Laodelphax striatellus. Taxonomy (NCBI): domain Eukaryota; kingdom Metazoa; phylum Arthropoda; class Insecta; order Hemiptera; family Delphacidae; genus Laodelphax; species Laodelphax striatellus. Next base: position 2,056,112 of record CM029534.1, on the reverse strand, counting down.
ATGTGACGCTTGGCATTAGATAGATGGATAGATAGAGAGAAAATATCATTTCTTGACATTGCCCCATGAGTCTCCAAACTTTTCCCCCATGTGTCGCTCCAGGGCTCTTGGAACCTAGATACACCACTGATCCAAACTCAATTGAATTATGACCTAACCTTCAATCAGATTCCTTTAATTTGACGCTTGGCATTAGATAGATGAATAGATGGAGTGATATTATTTCTTGACGTTGCTGATGACCGTACAGTACGATGGCAACGAAATAATAATAAATCTGGTAAGAGTTTACCAGAGATTGATAATGGTGTAACAACCGAAACCGGTATCTCGATTTTCTAATAAATCAGTGGTTTGACAACATCTTGTCTTTTCATTTATTATGGATAACTACCACAATATCACCTCCACAACTACTCAAAGAGTGAACGAAATAATACCTCTCTATCTAATGCCAAGCGCCAAATTAAATGAATCTGAGTGTAACTTACCTCACTTGCGACCTCCAGCACAATGTCGCCCGCGCTGGGCACCACGTCGCCACGCCAGCCGCTCACCTCGACAGGCGTCGCTGGCGTGGCGCCGCCCCCACCATCGCTCATTGTGCGCACGCGCGCCCACGCCACCCCCGCCACCACCACACAGCCCACGCGCAGTCTGCCACGCTGCACCAGCACTGTCGCCATTTTACTACACAAACAAATAGCGTGCAATTAGAAAAGGGCTACATAATTGAATAATGAAAAAATGCAGAAAGAATTCAATAATTTTATCATTATGAGAAAAAGAGTAAACCGATCGCGTAGAGTAAATGGCGTAGGGGTTGGCGATCCCATCGCCCAATAGCCTAGTGCTATTGCAAACAGCCAAAGACGTCGTTGGGCTAATCCCCCACACGTTTAAATAACTGGATTCAGAGAAGTTACACGACCCCTACGCTGTAGTGGCAGAAGGGGAAAAGAAAAAGAAGAAGAAGAAGAAGAAGAAGAAGAAGAAGAAGAAGAAGAAGAAGAAGAAGAAGAAGAAGAAGAAGAAGAAGAAGAAGAAGAAGAAGAAGAAGAAGAAGAAGAAGAAGAAGAAGAAGAAGAAGAAGAAGAAGAAGAAGAAGTAAACCGATCGCCATTTTACTACAGAAATGAATAGCGTGGAATTAGAAAAGTGTTACATAATTGAACAATGGAAAAGTGAAGAAAGAATTCAATAACATTACTATCATTATGAGAAAAAGAGTGAACCGATACAACACTGTATCCAAGGACCCGATATGGTATAGTGTTCAGAAATAAAAATTTAAAACACTAGAGGGTATTGTCAATTCCACTGTTTTATGTTTAAAACAGTGACAATAGCCTCTAGGGAATTGAAAATACCCTCTAGTGTTTTATTTCATTATGGAGTTCCACAATATCAACCAGATTTCTACAAATAAAATTATACTATAGTAAACTTACAAATTCTAGTAATTTAATTTAATTTTCAATTATATAGTAATGAAAAATTTAATTTTCAATTTTTACAGTTGATATCAAATTTAATTTTAAATGTAATATTATTGTCGAAAAAATGTCCTAATATTAAAAATTAAATTACAGTTCCTGACATGAATAACTAATTGAATAACATTAAAATCAGTTGCAAAAAAAAAGTAGCCAATACTGAGATTCGAACCCCGGTCCTTGTGATCCATAGCATGCTACTTGCTGATCCATAGCATAGATCCTTACTGATCCATAGCATAGCATGTCATCCATAGCATGCCCTCTAGGCTACAGGGGACTTTCATTAATTACGCGCAAAGACAGAGCATAACAAGCTGTGACCCAAATAAAAAAGCCTAAGGTTACAGTAGGCTACCCATTTTTTGTTTGTAACTTTTTTTAAATTCAACCCACAACGTTCGAAATCAATAGGCGTCTTACTTGATCTATGAAGATATTATGTTCCAAATTTCAAAACTGTACGATCGTTAGATCTCGTGCGTTCGTTAGATCGTTAGATCTCGTGCATGAGGACGGACGGACACTAGTTCGATCGCATTAAGGCCCTATCGGGTCCTTAATAAAATTATGAAAGAGTTCCACGATTATGATAAAAATTTAGAAAAAAAGAAGAACTCCATTGTTATAAGAAAAAGAGTAAATTATGAAGAAAAATAATAGGATAAAATGCATCATCATTATTTTCTCGTCCAATGAATAAGGTTTCGAATACATGATGCAAATTAGTGCTCATTTGCATTGTCATTTGGAAGGCATTTTGTATTCGCACTCTCATATAATACAATGATATTCAACTAAATATTACAATAATATTAAATTACATAGTACAATAACATTCAATTAAAAAGTACAATGATCTATATTAATAAAAGAGAGTTGGTGTCGCTTATAACTCGAGAACGGCTGAACCGATTTAGATGATTTTGGATTAGTTTGAATTGTTACAGAACTGGTTAACATAATACGTATTAAAATATAAGAAAATCCCTTTATAATTAATAAATAATTAGTAAATTAATGACCTAACCTATCAATCATAACATCCATTCTTATCCAGTCCAAACAATAACAGTCCAAAGAATTACTGTGACTAGACTTGACTAATCTCGTCTTGTCTTGACTAGCCAGTGTACGCCTAGCCTAATCATGATATAGTCAGTTTTTTAATAACTAATTGAACGAAATTCCTAATTAATAATGCTATACAATACTCTGAAGACTTCTGCTACTGTGAATATTGTCAACAGAATAATAGCTAGTAAGGAAATTCGATGAATGCTGCTGTACAAAAATATGGTATAGCAGCATTCATCGAATTTCCTTACTAGCTATTATTCAGTTGACAATATTCGCAGTAGCGGAAGTCTTCAGGGTATTATATAGCATTATTAATTAGTAATTTCGCTCAATTAATTGTTAAGATTTAAAAGCTATTGAATAGTTGCAATATCTCATTTCCTTTCAGCTTTTCAATTCGAAGTTATTTTATTAGATGGAATTTGATGTAAAATAATTATGATCGAGTAAATACGGTACTTCAGGACTTCAAGACTACTACTTCAAACTATTATCCTCCCCCAGAACTCACCCCTTCTTGGGATCATTCCTGGACTCGATGATGACACCCTCGCAGCGGCCCGTCGGATCGGCCCTCAACTGCATGACCTCGGCCTGTGTGAGGATGGCGTCGATCAGCTGATCGAGGTTGGTAGCCCTGAGTGCAGATATTGGCACCACCTGCACGTCACCCCCCGCCTCCTCCAGTTCAAGGCCGCGTTGCAACAGCATCCGTTTGGTACGCTCCTGCAGGAGTAAATTGAAAGAGATGCTTCGGAAAAACGACAAGCTTCTCATAAATGTTTTTTTGTGCAGCACCATTCTTCGAATTTCCTTACTAAAGTCCGTGAGCTAATACTTTTTACATGTAGAGGGGAAATCGAGTTCTCCTTCCATAGTGTGTAGCGAGAACAGAAAAGTGGAGAGGAATGAGCAAGCTGCGCACAATTGAATGCGCCATGTCATTTCGTTCATCACACTCAAGACTCACAGTTATTTTATTTATGCTTATGGTTTTTTTTTTGGCGGAGAGACCCTTTCGGGTGTTCCGCATCGCCGAATCCAGTTTTCCCCAATGTGAAATATGGAAAACATTATAGGTTAAGACTCACAGTAAAGTAGGGGGAATACTGTATGTGGTGGGAGCGATTAGTGAAGGACAGAGCATCGAGCCTCTCTGTAAATACAGAGAAAGAGCCATATAAATAAAGAAATATCTCACAGACTTTAGCTATTATTCTATTGTTATTATTCGCAGTAGCGGAAGTCTTCAGACTATTATATGGCATTATTAATAAGGAATTTCGTTCAATTAATTATTATCAACATTAAAAGTAATTTATATTACCATAATGTCACTTATTATAATACTATTTAAATGAATAATAAGCGATCCCAAGCCTAAAATGTCAGAAATAACAATAAAAACCAGTCGAATAGTGTTTCTAACCAACTAGCAACATGTAATGAAAGCATAATAGCCAGTTGCACGAAAAAGCCGAGTGAGTTGAACCGCCGTAAAATGACGTAATCTAACAAAATTAATACAACAAAATCCCATTTGAGCTCTGTAAAATATCGTCATCTCACGGCGTTTAATTCAATTGGCTTCTCGTGCGATCGGCCATAAGACAAAATAAAATGTCAAAATAATAAATCTGTGATTAAACAGTATATACCTACTATATCAGCTTGAGGCTTATCTATTTTGTTGATGGCAACGACGATAGGCACTGAAACAACGAAATAATACATCTATTTTAATACAGTAGTTATATTATATACAGTATTTTTATCCTGAAGATTCGATGAATACAAAAACCAATGAATTATGTTGGATAACCACATTTTAGATGTCTTCATAAAAATTTATTCTTTATAATACAGTGCGTTAATTAAGTCACGAACATCCAAATTAAAGAGCCTGTAGAAACGATGGTTTTCACATCAATTCTTGTATAGCAGGATTGTTTTAAATTGTCAGAAAACAGCTGATTGATGTACGCTCGTTTACTGACGTTAAATCAGCTGTTTTCTAACAAGTTAAAATGATCCTGCTATAGCTACTAAAGATAGCATCACTGTAATGTAGACAACACATTTGAACCCCATTATTGTGCGTTACATTAGGTTACATTAGGTTACATTAGGTCTGCAGTGTTGTTTACATTACGGCATGTCGTTTTCCCTAGCGCAGGTTGAGACCCCACGGTCTCCCGATCGATTTCAGCCTCCATATTTTTCCTATGGGGCTATCTTCAAGAAATGATTCATAAAAATAGGTCTCATACACTGAATAAACTGAAAATGATGAGATTGCCAATATTAATGTAGGCGTAATTGACCAAGTGTCGACAAAGTAATAAAACGAATACGCGCTTATATGAACAAGGAAGCCATTTTGAACATATGTTGTAAGACATAAGAAGTTGGAGATAAGTATATAGATCACTATAATATGAGTTTCTATGTTTATAAAAGCCATTACAATAACAAATAAATCAAATAATATCAAATGAAATACATTGATTCAAAACGTTTTTATGTGCGCGACTTAAAGAACGCACTGTATTATGGCAACTCAATTCCATCTTAGGCTAGGCGTACACCGGTTAGTCAAGACAAGACAAGACAAGATTAGTCACGTTTAGTCACAATACTTCACATAGTTGCTTATGAAGAAACACACACCGATTAGTCATTGCATCAGTGTGTGCTGCTTCATAAGCAACTATGTGAATTAATGTGACTAAACGTGACTAATCTTGTCTTGACTAACCTGTACGCCTAGCCTTATAGTTTCAGCAGCAAATTGATAGAAATAATTTATTTAAACTGATAAGAAAGAAAATGAGAAACAATTCTAACAACTAAGATTCAAACAATTCTAACTTATACACAGATATTAGATTATTAAGTAAGGCAATGGTGTAGGTTCAGGGACTAAACAATACAATGATCCACAGATACTAGAATACAGGGTAAGAATAGGCGTGCACCGGTTAGTCAAGACAAGACGAGATTAGTCACGTTTAGTCACAGTAATTCACATAGTTGCTTATGAAGCAGCACACACTGATGCAATGACTAATCGGTGTGTGTTGCTTCATAAGCAACTATGTAAAGTACTGTGACTAAACGTGAATAATCTCGTCTTGTTTTGACTAACCGGTGTACGCCTAGCCTTAGAGTTCACGAGCATATTCCAGCCTGAAATTTAAGAAGGGTGACGTTACCCTGAACAACCGAATAGAAAAACGTTATTCAACGTTTCTACAGTACTCGGTTCATAGTCACGACAAAATCGCAGCAGAGTTCTGCGCATCCTAGTGATGGGCACTACCGTGTATTCTAGTATTCGTGACATTCTAGTATTCATGAGCCAAAATACACAGTAATGAAACCTTAGGCTAGGCGTAACCGGTTAGTCAAGACAAGACAATACGAGATTAGTCACAGCAATTCACATAGTTGCTTATGAAGCAACACACACAAATTAGTCATTGCATCGGTGCGTGCTGCTTCATAAGCAGCTATGTAAATTACTGTGACTAAAAGTGACTAATCTCGTCTTGTCTTGTCTTGACTAACCGGTGTACGTCTAGCCTTGACGTATGTATAGAATAGACACGGTCTTCCCTATCTTCACATAAGAAGTCTTTGAAGCAAACATCTCTAATGTTCTTACCCCTAAGAGAGAGTGAGAGCGAGTGAACTGTGCGAGAGAGACAAGATTATATCAGCTGTTGAGATACTTACATGCACGACTACACTAAATTCCAGGGCCGTCGCATGGTTTATGGTTTATACAGTAGTACCATAGCCCCCTTTAAACTACATGGCCGCGGCCTTCAATGTGACAACGTCGCTGCATCGGCTTGCATGAGCGATGCAAATCGGTCATGCGTTTTATAAGTCATGTGTTTGTAGTGTTTTTTATGAGTATGATTTTTTAATGAAACCAGCCGGGATTGCGAGGTTGTCACATTGAAGGCCGCGGCCATGTAGTTTAAAGGAGGCTATGGTAGTACATGATTATAGTACTGTTAGTGTAGCCTATAATACGAAAGCAAAGAACGCTCGTAGAGTTGTGACTTGTGTTCTTGCCCCAAGATAGTGATTTGCCCCTAATCAGCAAATTCATGTTTGCTTCAACATTTATAGCATAGGCCGTGTCTACTCTATACATGGTCTACGAATGAAACCATAATAAAATATTAACATTCCAGTACTGACGCACTGTTTATTTTGGCTAATACTATAGATTATTCGATCATTGATGTTGGTACCGTCAGCCTGCCTGGCCATCCTGATGGACTCGTCAGTCTGCTCCATCACTCCGTCATCAGCAGCCACCACCAGCACCACCACGTCAGTCACGCTAGCGCCACGCATGCGCATCGCAGAGAACGCTGCGTGACCAGGCGTGTCCAGAAATGTGATCTTCTTATCATTCACTGTCACTGCAACATCATCACCAATAAAGAGATAAACATATAAAGCGGCAGAGTTAGAGAAATATAAAGATGTAGACAGATACATAGATGAAGATGAAGATAATACAAAATTGAATAATTATGTTAAATTCAAATCATGCATGATTCATCTATTATATTAAAAAATCCTTTCGGCACAATCTTTTCAACTGTGCTTCCACTACTGCGAGATTTGATGTGAGATCTAGAGGAAGCTCACACTGATATCTGAAGTCTGTTGAAATGATACTGTATTCACAAACTGTACAGTACTGAGCAAGCAAACAAGCGGCGCTTTGCGCTGCACGGGGTAAAATCGTTATAATTGGAAATAATCATTAGATAACTGAAATTTTGATGCATTCAGGGAAAAATCATACATTCGTACAATAAGGCTAGGCGTACACCGGTTAGTCAAGACAAGATTAGTCACGTTTAGTCACAGTAATCCACATAGTTGCTTATGAAGCAGCACACACCGATGCAATGACTAATCGGTGTGTGTTGCTTCATAAGCAACTATGTGAAGTACTGTGACTAAACGTGACTAATCTCGTCTTGTCTTGTCTTAACTAACCGGTGTACGCCTAGCCTAATACTCTATTCAGATTACCTATTTCAGAAATTCTATTCAGGTTACCTATCACTGTGTAATTTTATTACTCCCCTTTTTTATAGCCACTCTAATAGAATGACAGTATTGGTAACATGATTTTTCAAACTTTTTTTCAGAAATTGCTCTTGATTGAATCATGCCAAACAGAATAATTCTCGAGAAATTATTGAAATATTAAATAATCGAGAAATCATAAATAAATCACTGAATTACTTAATGAATATACAAATAAACTTCAGAATGAACAAATATATAAACTATCAAGTTCTTACCAAGGAAAGCTCCAATATGCTGTGTAATGCCGCCGAATTCTTTTTGAACAACATTCGTATTTCTCAATTTATCCAGCAATGTAGTTTTGCCGTGATCCACGTGACCCATGACCGTAACAACCGGCCATCTCGGAACAAGGCACTTCGGATCTGGCGGAGGCCTGAATGTTAAAAAAAATTTAATAAAATATTTTTAATCATTCAAGAAGATTGGCAACCAGCTGGTTAGCACATTGACATCTCAACCATAAGCCACTCTTCGCAACCCCGTGATGGGAACAAAGCACTGCTGGACAAAGCACTTTTGTGTTATCAAAATTGTGTTACCAAAGATATTTAAGGACATAGTTGAATTCTATCTCAAAATTAAGTTTTTATAGTATAATAATTGTAATATATGGGCAAACAGGAATCACCAAAACTTGTAATTCCGCCACTCAGAGCATCTCAATCGTCAACTCATCTCAAGTCACACCAACTTCCCCTACATAATACGACTACAATCCCTCTTTGAACGAAACTTGAATGAGTTTTATTTATTTGCTACTAGCAAAATGACAAAACTACTTACTACTTGAAAACATTGTAAATTCAATACTTACTGTCTTACAGCATCTTTACTGAGTTTCTCATCATCTCTGACTCGATCTTTGATATTTTTCGGGGCCAGCATCCATCGGCAATCGAGTTGTTTTATTATCAACTGCAGTGTGGCGAAATTGTCGATTTTCGACGAAGGCTTGTTGTAGATTTCAGTATTGGGCACGAATGTCATTAGTTCTTGTAGGTCGTCTGCAATTCAAAATAATTCTAAAATCTCATGAAACAGGCATTCAATTCACAATCGGTTTAATGCTGATTTGCTGAAAGTAGCCCAAGTCAATAATTTCCATTTTCTTGACACTACAAGTAAAATAAATTTACTTATTTCTGCACTAAATGCACTTATTTCCTGAACTGAAAGTCTATTGCTTTAGAGGAAAATGAGATCCAATCCTACTTTTTATTTCTCGGAAAATCAAGTAAAAATTGTGAATTTTAACATCAAAGTTCGTAATGGAAATTCACGACTATGAACAGATAAAAAAGAGTTGTAAAATTGATGACACGATAAAATTATTGTAAAAATGAAGAATTTAGATCGTAAATTGACATTACCTATACTCATTCCCAGTGATTCGGCCAGATCTCTTACGGTCATGCCAATCCATATTTGGATAACACGTTTTTTCTTGTAATTCGACTCGGGCAGAGATAGGTCTCTTTTCTGTTTCTGAAATCCAAAGTTTTAAAAATTTAGCCTGAATACTTTAATATACAAGATGTGAGAGTGATTCCGACATAAGCTCTAGGTTTGTGCATGGGTAATGGAAGGAGTGAAAAGAGATAAATACTACTTTTTAGACAGCCGGGACCGACGGCTTAACGTCTCCTCCGGAAGAAGAGAATGATGGAACCAACAGTTGAATGTAAACAAAATTAAACTGTTAAATGTGTAACAGTAAACAGTTTCATGTTATTGTTTCACTTAAAATAAATTTCATCAATTCATTAATAGCTTATTTATTTATCATTAATAGCTACTGGCGCCGATGAAGAGCTATCCGTGTATTATTCAGGGTTCAATTGTTGTTTTCCTTTACCCTGCCCCTATTCTTGCTTATTCCTGCTATTATTAATTTATTTATAATGTGCTCTTGGCTAAGTGAGCGAAAACATGAACGCTCACTAGAACTAGAAAAACTTTATGAAAGATATTTGTTTTTGAGTATCTTTAATAACTCTACTGAATAATTCACTTCTTTGTTTCTGTTACTATTCATGAAGTAAGGAATTCACGATTGCATTTTGATTTTCAGTAAAACTTGCAAGAATCTTATAACTTATATGAAAAGAGTTTGTGCCCGACTTTGGAAAAATCGTGGAGAAGTTTGAGTGGATTTTGAAGCGTTTTGCGCCAGAAGAAAGATGAAGAATCGAGATTTTGCAGGTTTTTCCGAAAATTTTTCAGGAAATTTTTTTGTTTTTCGAAAATAATCATTTTAAATGGGAGATATTTGATAAAAACATGAAATAGTATCCTGTGGCACTATCTGTTGACATAAAATTTACTTAATTATTACATCCCTTGAGTGTTAGTTTGTGAAATCACACATATATAGAGCCATAGACTAACCATATGGATATAGATAGTCTATGATAGAGCTTAGAAGATCATAAAGGGTGCGGCACGGCATTTTACTTATTTTAAAGAACCACAAGTCAAAAAGTATTAAAGATAAGAACTAAATTCTTTTATTTTTACAAAATGCTACATTCAAAGTTTTGTTTGGTTCACTTACAAGCTTATTTCTTGAATATAATGTCTTAGGTGACCTCCTCGTTGTTAAATGCATTTTGTAAGGCGAGATCGGAAGTTTTGCTCTACCTTTTCAAGCATATCTGGACCATTGTCGACAATTGCAGCGCGAATGTTGTTCTTTAGCTCAGCTCGGGTCCTCGGACGATTGGCGTAAAATACGGATTTCAGATATCCCCACAAAAAATTGTCACAGGGGGCTGAATCCGGCGAGCCTGCTGGCCACTGGAGATCACCCCTTTGAGAGATGAGCCGTCGTGGAAAGTGTTCGCGCAAGAGATCCATTGACGCCTGCCGTGTGAGGAGTGGCACCAACTTGCTGAAACCACACATTTTGTGAAAAAACTCTTCAATCATCCGCGTGTACCGTTCCGAAGTGACTGTAACTGCCATATCGTCTCTGTACCGCCCTATCTGCAAAACCGCCTGCCTTACTCTCTCTACGTTTTCTGGTGTTCTAGTGGTTCTTGACGGACCTGGATTTGGTTGCCAAACACTACCGGTATTCTTAAAAATATCCACCCACTGAATGATTGATGTTCGACCAGGAACACGTCCTTTGGGCGCGACATTAAACTGTTTCCTAAACGCACGCTGGGTTGCAATGATCAAACGACTGTTGGAAAAGTATGCAGACACTGCGAACGCTCGCTCCCCTCTTGACCACTGCATGGCCGCAACTAACCTAGACTGGCCGCAAAAGCATTGGAATGCCGTGCCGCACCCTTTACAATAGTCATATGTACAAGGTAGAATTTTTCAATGGTATGATTGAGCTGCTGTCAGCTGCAGATGAACAAAAAGCAACTATCTGTTGAAACAGTGCCTCAACGGGTTTTCATGGATGATGATTCTACTTAGAATTTTAGAAAATTCAAGTGAGCAGTGCTTTGCTCTGCACGGGGTGAACTCGTACTTCTTAAATTCTTTAAATTCGACCATAGCTCATCCCTTTTCCAGGGCTGCACTTCCCAGTTCCAGTTGTACACAGGTCTATGAGCTTGATCACCTATTAACAAATTCAATTCTTATGAGTAGGCTATTCGAAGAAGGTTACCGTTAATTCGCTTTTGAACGACCGGTCCTAAGTTTAAATCACATAAGCTTTAGGCTTATTTAATTTGTAATGCTGGAATTTGAAATTAACAATTTTGAGGTAGGCTATAGATAGCAATACAGAAAATTTTATGATGTCTTTCAAAAATAATAGAAATTAGAAAATAAGTAAAAATAAAAAAAGTAATCTTACCCTTTCCTCACGCGTTTTCTTCTTTTTGTACAAATTACTGGACAGGTGGAAATTTCTACACTGGCAAAAATATTTGGAAGACGGTTTTCTAGTATCAATAAGCTCGCCGTAAGGTAATCTACTATTGCGTGTAGTATAAATCGTTTTCGAGAATAATTCCGATAAAACTAGTAGGTTCCTGGAAAGAAAATAAAGGATAATTCAATTGAAATCAGAGAGTGAAAGTATAAATTCTGATTTTATTGATTTCAATTGATTTATTGCATCATACAAGTCACATATTGAATAATTTTCAATAAATTGGATGCTGTTGGGTAGATCATAACATAAATGATGGTTTGACCACCATCATTTTTAATGATGCTGATGCCTACATGAGCTCCAGGCTTGTGCGTGGGTAATGAGAGATGATGAGAGATGACGACTACTTTTCAGGCGGTCAGGAGTGGCCAGTTTGTTGTCAAAATTCGTTCCGTCAACTAGGATTGGTCTCGGAACCTTTGGTTTACCAGACCGGTGCTTATAGCCCTCGGCAATGGACCACTCCCAATTCTTTGTACTCTGGTCTTTAAAGCATAATTTATTACTTCTATTTTGGATTTTGTTGACATAGAAAACTCAAACCTAATGGGCAATTATGAAAACATGACCGCTGAGGGAATGCGGTCTCTATTACCAAAAAACGGTGCTGTAAGCGGTGATTGCATATTCAACGCATTAAATGAGACAATATATTTCTAATACTAATTATTTCTTCATAACCCTCAGACATTGGAGATCGTATTTTTAATATGCATGCTGTAAATTGTGAGACATACACAATAATTAGAGTAAGGTACTGTAAGTTGCAGTCCAACAGCATTTATTTTTCTCCACTCTGAGGGAAAGGTTTTATTCACACCATAAGCTTACGGCTTTTATTCGTGGGATCAATATTTCAAGATTCATCCATTGGGTTTTTGCAACATAGAGTACATTCTTCCAAATCCTGTAAGTTAATTGGAATCTACCGACGAAGAGAATAAGAATAGCCGACCTACCTTTGAAACGAAGAATTAGCTTGAAATAGTAATCTGGAGCTATTGATCATCTTATATCACTTGAAACATGGATAAACTTCTGGGATTTAATATTAAACTTAGCATAACAAATGACTTACAAACACACAGCTTGTAAGAGGTTATCGAAACATTTTTATAGGTTAGGTCGAGACTTTAACTTTATGATGGCAAAGAAACTTCGATGTTTAGTACTGATGTTGAAACATCGATGTATCGAGCAGTTTTTGGTATCGAGCAAACGGATGGTTTTGGCTTGGCACAGATAAGTATAGTTACTCTATGGTTTTGGTGACCGATGTTTTTTAGACAAAAAGAAATTAATCCCTACCAAAATTTTTTTTTTTTTAATTAATTGACTAATTTGAGTTTGTTGATATACTTTCAAAATTGGTTTCTGATTCATTGATATTATTTTTTCGGGTGAATTCTACATCCAGTTAAATATTATTGAAACTTCATAATAGGGCCTAATATGAGTTTTGATGAAGTCAGACGAACTGGACTGTCTGTCTGTGTTTATATTTATATTGGATCATCAAAAATGTAGGTTTAGATTGTCCAAACTTGCAAAAAGACCTGATTTTGAACACGAATTTCCATACAAGTTAAAAATGAATAATATATATGGAAAGTTGCCGTCCCCAAAGTTTGCCGCTGCAAGCGGCGGCACTGCTCGCCTGCCCCAAGAGCCGGGCCGGTCACTGTACCCTACCCTACAGAGTGAGTGCAAAGTAACAGTGTAGCCTCTTGTTTGAATCACTCCATAACAATATGTGATGGTTTATTTCCCGCCGCCGCCATACTTTTGAATTTTGATATTGGATTAAGTTACAGGGATTCGAGAATGAACACTCTCGAGAGTTCAAGCTGTATTTACCAACTATTTCATCAGGGAGGCCACCGTAGCATCGACAAAAGTCGATGACCTTTGAAGTCTTTGAAAGCCCTTTCAAAGACTGTAAAATAATCTGCGAGATTCAGCAAGTATTGAGTTTTGTCGATGCTATGTCATGTCGACGCTACGGTAGCCACCCATTTCATCAACTCAACTTCGCAGCTGCCTGAAATCTACAGTATCAGTGTATCACCAAAATGGCGGATACTGTGCCTACCTGGTATAAACACCTTGTGTAGTGCTAATTAATTTTTATAATGAGTGTAAAGTATAACGTTCTTGGTCACCACCATAAATGATAGACGTATATCAATTCACCACTCAAATTTTTGGCCTCCCCAAACACTGTACAATCACAGTGTGGCCATTGGTGTCAAAGGGCCCATGAACAGTGTGTTGTAACATTTCATCTCCCGCCACCACCATACTTTTGTAAACATTTTATTTACTCTGCTAGTAAAATTTGAAACCATTCATGAAACTTACTCTAGAGAAACAAGAAGAATCACCTTTCCAACATTAAGAATTAATCTTATTCAATTCTCTACCGTTGTAGTTTTTGAAAGCTTGAAATTATTAAACTTGATGCTAGCAAAGGTAAATTACGGGTTAGAAGTATCACTAACATGATTCAAATAATAACATCTTCGCAATGTAAATTTTTTGGTAGGTAGTTGGAAAAATATGGTGGATTTGATCAACGTGAAACAAAAGCAAGACATTCAATGGCCACACTGTGAAAACAGTCTCTGTACACGTACAATATAGCGCTGCGCAGATCAAGATGCGCGTAAAACTCAAAACTAGGGGAGCCACCACTTGTGCGTATCGATACAACGAAAAAAATATAGAATCAATCATTTTCGATCGATATACTAGGCCGTATCGATACAGACTCATACGATACGCGTATCGCTATTTTGGCTTAAGCCACAGAAAAGAAGTCTCTTCTTTTCTGTGCTTAAGCCCGGTCTAGACGCAACGATAAGTTTGTCAAACTTATCACGATTATTTTAAATTGTCATAAAACAGCTGATTCAACGTCAGTAAACAAGCTTACAACAATCAGCTGTTTTCTGATAATTTAAAATAATAATTTAGCAGGAACCATTTCACTTGTCAGAAAACAGCTGATTGATGTACGCTCGTTTACTAACGTTAAATCAGCTGTTTTATGACAATTTAAAATAATTCTGATAAGTTTGACAAACTTATCGTTGCGTCTAGACCGGGCTCTACGATACAACGGCCTGTATCGCCCATCACTACTTTCAATGTTTTTCTGTTACTACAGCTACAGAGGTAGGCCTATGTGCATGTCTAGACCATTGGGGGGAAAATTAATTACATCGAGTGCTGGCACTAAATATATTGCTGTTGCATCCATCAGAATAGTGAAATATATTCACGAATTAATTGGGATCTTCAACAAGGAGAGAGAGAGAGTGAGAGCCCTCTATAATGCAAAGGAGAAGGGAAGACCAAGAATGGTGGAGAAGAGATGAATCAAAGGATGAAAGTAAGAGACATGCGAGAAGAAAGGGCAGTTTATAGTGAGGATACAGAGGCGAGAATTATAGAATGAAGATGGGATAAGTCAAAGTGGAAGAATGAACAATATCCATTATTTTTTCTACTGATGAAATTAAAATGACTATAATAACGATAAGAGGATATTGAATAAGAATACTACCAGAGGTAGGCCTGAGGATTGATAAATCTGGATATCAAGAAGTAATGAATGAATAGATAAGAAGCATGAGCGTCATTTCAGCTTTTAAAATGGGGTGGCAAGGTCTAACAGGGATCTGGGGGGGGGGGGGGCTTGGAGGCCGTGGCGAAGCGTGGTATACTTATTTGGTCATCGCCGGGTATATTTCCTACTAGAAGCCACCCGTGCTTCGCAACGGAGCTCCACAAAACAAAGCTACATTATAATTTCTTCTCTACTGTGTGTATCAACCTCTAACTCGAATTATTATTAAGAAGTAGCTATTTAAGAGTATTTCAAACTTCCCGAATGAAGTGGTATTTGAGCTTCAATTATGAAAAATCTAGAGGGAAAATTGAAATTTGGGCTTCGAGGTGCATAACATTAATATTTTTGGAAGCTGTATGCAAAATTTCAAGCTCTAGATTATTCCCGTTTTTTCGGAACACAATCCACAAAATTAGCTTGCTCCTTGCTAATAAACACCGTATCTTCTTTTATTTATATTTGATTGATTGATAGGAAATATACCCGGCGATGACCAAATAAGTATACCACGCTTCGCCACTACTTGGAGGGTATCACTCACAGTGATGTGAAATGCACGGGAATCTATGATTTGGGACTAATGTCCAGTATAAATTCCAGTATATAAATTGTTATGGAATAGGGGAGAAATGGGGAGTCACAACCTTCCGACTTTCCACTTTCGCGAATAATGGAATAAACCACTCGACTTCGACTCTACTTTAGCGCATTCTAGCGGCAGAACTATCATGTCTCAACCTTCCTTTTTGTTTTTGAACATGAAAGCTATTATTGTGTGCCAGTGAAAATGTTAAATGAAAAATCAAGATTGTGCCACGTTTATAAACTGTAATTTTTCACTTGTTTGCAAATAACTGAAATTATTACTGTCTGATTACTAATTGATGATACGATTTTTGGGGTGGCAAAAAAAGAGGTTTGGGAATTTTGGGGTGGCAACTGCCACCCCTTGACGCCTATGATAAGAAGTGATGTGAACACGAGAGAGCCAACATCAGTGAATGAAGGAAGAAGAGGGATATTCATTGTATTGTAGGCCTACCTTCTCTACTTCAAGGAGAAGTTGTAGGTGCAAATAAGAGAAAAAAACGAGTGAGAAAATAAAAAATGGAGTGGGGGGAAAAGAATAAAATTCAGAGGTACATAGATGAGAATACCGTACAGTATTAGCGTAGGCTAACTATAGTGTTGTCTATATGGTCTTCTTTCTTTTTGGTATTCAACCCTGAGGTTGGTTTGCAGCAGTGCGCCATTCTTCTCTTCTATCTGCTTTCCTCTTCATTTCTTGATAGGTACTGCAGCCAACGTCATTCATGATTTCAGGTATAGCATCACTTGGTCAGGTTTCTTCCTCTATCAATCCTTCAGCTATTATTTTAAGAAGGTTTTCATGCCTCAAGATGTGTCCCATCAGTTTATCTCGCCTTGTCTGAATATGTCTCCATATTGTTCTTCTTTCTCCCACTCGTCTCAGCACTTCTTCATTCGATACTCTATCCCTCCAGCTGACCCTTATCATCCTCCTATAGCATGACCTCTATATGGTATAAGGCTATTAGTGGAGTGAGTGTGAGATAAGATGAACAATGAACATGGAAGAGTTGAAATTAATGAGTAAATGAGAAAATTGAATTAAATAAAAATATATCACGGTAAATGGAAATAGAAAATGATTAATTTGAATTTTAAGGGTATAGGATTAATAATGAGACATAATACTTGAAATAAGAGATCGTTGATAAGGTAACAATGAAAAAATTATTGATTTGAAAGTTAAGGGTAATAAAGGATTAGGCCTACCCTAGAAGGATCAGAACATGGGAGATGAGATATGAAAACATAGGAGGTTGTAAGATTGAATGGTGCGAGCTAAGGTATAGGAAGGGCAAACATACAGTAAATGAATAATTATTAACTTCTGACACAGTGTCTGGTGAGATGTAGTGATACTTACTCATAATCAGTGGCGTCATTTCACCAAAACCTTGAGGGGGGCAAACACCGGGGGGGGGGGGTTGTGGGGGGTATGGAATACCCTCCACCAAAGAGGGGGGTCCGGGGGTCCTCCCCCGGAAAATTGAGTACTTTTGAAACCAAAAAGAGGGGTTCAAGCTTATTTTAAATGTCAAATGCACTTTGAATTAACTTATAACAAAATTATGAGTAACATTTCCCCAAATAAACGCAGAAAATCAATGCGAAACGACAATTATTATTGACAACAGACAGAATCATAGTAATATTCTGGTAAGTTGGTCATCTTAGATAAAAACGATAAACGTGATCAATACGTTCAGACGTTCGTATTAAAAATAAAACATTGGCTCTGCTGTTATTATTCAGACATACACTAATAAGTACTATTGAATATTACCTGTTAGAGGAGCGTTGGTAGTAGTTAAATAGTGTAATAAATTAATATTATTTTCAAATTACAAGAATACGAAGATATACTAAGTTTTAAAATTTAAACAGATAAAAATCTTATTTGTACATTAGCTAGAACAGAATATTCTCTGTAACCCAGGAATCAGGGGGGGGGGGGCAAATGCCCCCCCTGCCCTCCCCAAATGACGCCCCTGCTCATAATGAAAAAACAACAAAATATTGTCAATATCACGATTTTTGAATTGTCAATATCACAAAAATCGTGATATTGACAATATTTTGTTGTTTTTTTCATTCAGAATAATTATTAATAACGATTGACAAAACACTTTGAATTAGTTGAGGAACATGAGAGAGCTGAGAAGTTAGCCGACAAAGTTTCGAGAGATGCAACAACAAACAAGACACAAGAACAATATACACATTACAAAGATGGAAAATATTTCCTGAAAAAGAAACAACTAATGTGGCAGCACTATGAAATTGATAGTATATTATTCAATTTTATTTGGATACAAAAATTAACTTATTTGAAAAAATCAAGCGAAAATTCAAGATGGTTAATGACTGGATAAATTATGTCTTTGATCTTGAATTTGAGGCTCTCCTCCAAAGAATCTAAAAATAATCAGGACAGAGGGGGAGGGGTTATTAAAAAAAAAGGGGGAAAAGGAATGATCTTGATGGATCAAGGTCCAAGTTAATTAGATTATTTTTGATAAACTAATTATAAGGGAATAGCTAGAGAATAGAAACGGCCAATGGTCTAGACATGCAATATCAATTATTATTATTTCAATTGTGTTTTCCATGACGAAATACTTGTAGAAACCTCCATTAAAGTAACGACTTGCATTTCACTATAAGCTCCAGTTTTCTATAAACTATTTCACTGATCAGGAGTGAAATGAATTCCAATTATGTCCAATAATGTAAGTAAAGCATTTATCATTTAAATGAATTACAAGTCGTTACTTCAATAGAATAAATTATTTCGTTCGGTAATAAGGTTTTCAAATTGGAGTCGCCCAGGACCGATTTAAACAGTTCAACCAGACATTAGCAATTAAGTTATTGAGAAGGTAATGATGAACTAGAATATACTGATATATGGAATATGAGCTGGAGGCCTCTTTTAGCAACTGAAAGTAAAAAACTGACAAAAAAAAATGTCAATTCAATTAAAAGAAAATAATTTTCAATTTACAATTAATTGAAATTTTTACAGGTTACATCAAAAGATGCCGCTTGATTTATTAATAGAAGTTGAAGAATTTAAGATAAAAATTTGAAAAAATTTGATTGAACAGTTGAAATTGGCACAGAGCTAATTTACCTTTTTGATGTTCTGCAGACCTCTCCAAGTCTGCATCGATGCCTGAAAAGTCCCACACCCTCCCGTTTGTACTTATTATCATAAAAAACAATACATTCAAAATACAATAGACCATAAAGAACAGAACATACAAAATACAATAGACGTATGAAACAGAACCATATACACAATTCAATAGAAATTAATTCATAGTGTCTTTTCAAACTCAATAATTGCTATAGATATTCAAAACTGATAACTTAGTTCATTGTGAGTGAAACCACATTTGAGTCCATTCAATCTCAAAGTACACTTCTCACTTGTTTCATATTTTTTATCATAAATTTCATCAATTTTTTATCAGTTCTTCTAATCTTTGTCATCAAATCGAGTGCGACCCATCCTCCTCCTTTTGCTTGTGTGTCTGTGTGGTGTGTGTCTCTCTCCCCAATTCCTAAAGAAGAAGAAAACAAATATTTAGAGTTACAAGTAGACTCACATAAAACAATAAAAAATGCAATAAAAACTGACAGCCAACATGTAGGGGTAGGCTTAGGACCACTTGCAATGAAATTCATTGATCTTAGCTCTGAAACTATACTGGACTTACATTTCAGTAAATTGACAAAAGTACCATGTGGTAAACCGAGGCTTTAGTATTCAATGGAATCGCAAATTAATGCTTCAATTTCGGTACAAATAACGCATGATATCATTGGTAAATAGCAGGTAAGCCTCAGCCTACAGAGAGTTTTCGAATAGGACGAAATGCAGTGATACCTGATCAAATAAGTTGCAAGTTTTAACCAACTACTTATTTAAAAAAAGGCGTTTAGCTTTATCATTGAAAAATAATCAAAGACTGGTTGTTCGTAAGTTTATTAAATTTAACCGGGCGATAAATCGAGGACAGCAACATAATAGCATAGTGGGATCGACGAAAACTGAACCAATTTAAAATTAAAAATTCAAGTGAAATAGTGTTACCAGAAAAATCTATTTTAGCTAATTAACTAGTAAAATCTACTGCATTAACATTCTCTAATAAATTACATGTTCATTCGAAACGAACTAGCTCCAAAATTCATCAAACCACAATATCACAGACTTTTGGTTGGTAAAACTGAAACTTGTACTTTCCCATACGATAAAATTTTAACCACATGCTAAAATATTCATCAGATGTCTATGTAAAAAAATTTAACCGCTGGAAAAATTTAATCCCTCAATCAGAACCGATTAATTTAACCCTGTTTTTAACGGAGTAGAAATGTTTTAACAATTTGAAATGTGTACACAACCATCAGATATTTAAAAAATTATGCCATTAGTATTTTTCACTACAAGATACCTTCTGCCTCATTGATAAAAACTCGAAGTGCAATTCATGAATTTTATCCACAGAATATTATTTTGTAATAACATCTAATAAAAATGATGAGTAATGTAGTTTTGCAAATAGAATCAATGCAATTCAAGGCTTTCCAACATTATTCTGTCTCAATTCTTCATTCCAAGTAAGTTCAGTTTGTCGTCGATGCCACTATGTTGCTGTCCTCGATTTATCGCCCGGTTAAATTTAATAGACGTACGAACAACCAGGCATTCGTTAAAAAAATATACCACTAGCTTTGCTATAGAGGTAAAGCTGACTCCAAGATGTCATTCAGTACATAGCACCTGAGATAATCAGAAATATATTATGGTTTATAATATAGAAATATTTGGTTAGTCTATGATAGCACACTGTGGGCAACTTTGTGGCTTTAATAATATATTATTACAGTATTTCCAAATTTCCTATGAGGAATGATAATAGTTGAAGAAACAATAATCCTAATAATTAAAAGCTGGTCAAAATACAGGAAAGACAAAATATTTTTTCGCTCGTTGCATAACACAATGCATTAGTTAATATTATAGCAGAGACGGGACTTGATAGCAGTGAGTTTCTGGTTTAATGTCATCACAGATATGATAATTCAATAAGTATGAATTTATAAGCATGATTAATGGTATAGGCTAATGATTTGTACAATAATATTCAATGAGAAATAAAAGAAAAATTGTATCAAAGTAAAGACTTGTATTTCACTGTAAATAATTAATGCTATTACTTACATATTTTTTGGACACAATTGGGATGCATTTCACTCCTGATGAGGAGCTTCATCAGCCAGCCGCCAGGGGCGCTAGTTTTTAGGGGTTGTACTGTGTGGCCATGATGTATGAAAAAATGGTAATTGATTTAAAATTTATTGGGTAATTTATTATGTTAGGTTTGTCTTGCTTGTAGTGTTTGAATATTTCATATTGTTCTAAAGTGTCTTGAAAAACTTCTAATGTAATTAAAAGAAATACTTGACGCATTAGAACAGTATTATGTAATATTCACGCGCTACAAGCAGAACAACCCTAACATAATAGATGACCAAATAAATTTGAAATCAGGTACAATTTTTTCATACATCGTGGCCACACAGTACAACCCTAAAACTACCTGGCGGCTGGCTGATGAAGCTCCTCATCGTGAAATGCATCCCAATTGTGTCCAAAAATATGTAAGTAATAGTATTAATCATTTACAGTGAAATACAAGTCGCTACTTTAACAGAATTTTCTACAAGTATTTCGTCATGGAAAACAACATTGAAAAATTATTGTAGTTATCATTGACTTTTGTTATCACGGATATCATTTTACTTATTTTTGTACTTAGATAACTGGAGTATTCCTTTTTTAAATTGTATATTCATTGCTTATAGATGAGCTATACCACCGAGGCTTTTTATTTGCTTTGCTTGTGGATTTTTAGTTTTGTCACCTTATGGCATAAGATCTTTATCACTATTCAACTTTCATCATTATTGTAGTTTAATAGATCCTTCGTTTTGATTATGAATTCTTGGATTGTGATGTATTGAGAGAACTGACCTGGTTCAACAGCTAAAGATGACTGCCTCCTCCCCGTCACAGCTCACTTGAGAACTCGATCCGCTCGCCTATGGCACAGAGGTGTTTTAAATCTCAACAGCTGCTGTTGCTTGCTCCTCATCGCCATACAAACTGCAAAAGAAGAAAAGGTCATTGATCAATTCTATATCACATTAGCAATCAATAATAACTTCGAACAGTACATAACACAATCTACAGTTTTACAAATTAAATTTTCCTATAATTACCATTCACTGGTAAGTGGTTAAATAGGGATAAAATGTGTAAAATGGTCTACAATCTTCTTCTTTATATAAAATAGGCGAACATGTTTTTTGTGACAAGAGCTTCTCCGTGGTTTCTCAAAGGATTTTGTTCGTTCATGTCTCATTTGAAAGATCCAATTAAGTAAATGTTTGATAAGGTCTTAAGGTGCGTTTTAGACTACGTAACTATGTTATAAAACATTTGCTATATAACAAGTTTTCTGTAACTTTTGTTATATAACAACAGCTGACACTACACAAAAGTATTCATTTTGTTATATAACATTTTTAACATTTTTGTGAAACTTGTTATATAACAAATGTTTTATAACAAAGTTACATAGTCTGAACGCACCTTTACATTTTTAAAAAGTCATCGTGGACATGAGGAATGAACGATCAAAGTTTCAATCTTTGCCATTGCTTCAACACAGGGATGGTACCAAATTCTTCAGAAAGATCTGTAAAATTTTTGAATAACTTCATCTTGAAAATGTCAGTATATAGGTCGATGAACATGGAGCGAAATTCATTCATTTTAACCTTCAATTAGGAAAAATTGATTAGTGATATTAAAAATTTAAGGTACAAGTGGAATTCTAGCAATGTTCCTCTTCAACTTAAGACCATCAACAAATTTCTAGCTTTGAAAATAGCGACGGAAGGAGGAAACTGCAGAGGGCCTGTTTACATGCTTCTTCCAAAAAAGTGATTTTTTTGATAATTTCAATCGGCCTATACAAACGTTCTAAAAAAATTACAAAAAATGAAGGTAGAGACAAGACTCACCTCTAAGTTGAAGGCTATGTGGCTCATGGCAGATGAAGAACTGCAACTCGGATATTTGTATCAGTCAGCCCAGTTTCATCATTGCTTGTGAAGTGTCCCCTCCGCAGAATAGCAGGCAATGAAACATAGAAAAATTGGAATTCAGTTTACTATGCATAAGAAATATATCAAGCACTAATACAAAAAGTTATAAATCAATCACATAATATATAAATGAATATTATTTTTGAACAATCGTATTTCTAATCATGCTTCATCCAATGAATTGAATGGAATTATTGTTTTGATATTTTATGGCAAAAAAATTGATTTTTGTATGGTACAATGGACATTTCCATCAATGTTCAATGCGCTTTAACAGTTCATTTCTGATGTAACTTACAAGTCAGCTTTTCTATTCGAAGTTTTTTTCTGAGAGAGCTTTAGGTGGGTTCCAAATCATGATAAAGCGATTTTGGCTGAACTATTTATTTGAGTAGGCATCAGACGGAGACCATTAGAAAGGGAGTATAATACCCAAAATGCTTCTTAAAAATTGAATGAATGACTAGCTTTATGATTTACCTGGGAGGGCGAAGTTAGAGCGCATTCTGCAATCTCTTACACTTAATAACCCTTCAATACAATACTGAATTTATATTTGACAAATAATACTGAATAAAAAAAAACCAATACAATGCTATTTGAAGTAAAGAAAACAAAATGTCCATATATGACCTTCTCAAAAGTGTTGAATTTGATCTAAGTTTGCATTTGATGGATTATCTTTGAGGATGGAGAAAATGTGGATATATTTTTTATTATTTATGTAATTTTATGTTATTCTACATGTGGCAGCAAGTGCGAAAAGCTATATAATAAAATAGCATGAGGCAATAGGAGAGTAGTAGAGGCAATCAAGCAAAATAATCAGCATAATAGCTGATTAAAAGAGCAACATAATAAAAAAGAAGGGAAAGAGAAGAAATAAAAGTATTAAATAAATCAAAATCACCAGCAAAATTACAACATTTATAGAAGCATAAACATTTAAGGCACATTGCAGATCCTTGCACATGTAGCAGCATGTGAGAGGAGCTACGTAATAAAAAATATAGGAAAGAGAAGAAATTAGAGGCAATAAAGCAAAATCATCAGCAAAATTAGAACATGCAATGCACATTGCAGATGAGAAGGTGACGATCAGCAATACTACTTTGAAGCAGCCGGGACCGACAGCTTAATATTCAACTATTTATTCAACTAAACTGATTTCAAACTGAGTTGAGTACCCTACCTATAATCAACTTTTTCGTTAATTTTTCTTTATTAGATGAAACTAATATTAAACTGACAGAATTCATTATTTTTTTCCAATTATTGTGAACAGATAATGAGAAATAAAGTATTTTTGGGTCTCAACTATGATTATTGAATAATTATAAAACTCTTGATACTTTCTTTGAGAATCTTGTCGAACCTTATTATTACTATAGACTAAAAGGAGATTAAAGGGACAGTAACAAGAAAAAAAAATAAAAACAATAAGTGAGAGAGAAAAAGAAAATAGGAGAGAAGTCAATTGGAGAAAGAAAAAGATGCTAGCAACAAAATCAAACACGTTTATTGACTCAATTTCAATTAAGAAGTTGATTGACCAAGAATAAAGAATCAATTAATTAAACTTGAACCAATGAAACCATACTGAGGGAGGGGGTAAGACAGTTTGCAGCAAGCGAACCCCATTCCACAGCATGTTTTCAATTTTATGGCTATCATCATTATTCTCACCATGGTAAATTTTTATTTTAAGAGGAGGAAGAGAAAAATAGAAAGGGGGGATTCACTACAAACTACAAAGGAAAAGCAAGACTGCAAGAAACTGCAACTACTGAAACTGCAATTACGATTTCAAAAAGAAAGCCACTATACTGCAAGCACTATCAGAATCTACAAAATAGTAAACACAAAATACTAACCTTTCATCCAAAGCTAAGCTCTTTTTGTGTACGTTCTGGGTAGGTAACACTCATCATATACATTAATTGGTATATTTGAAGAGTCTCATAAAAATATACACAAAAATCATGCAACATACAAAAAGCAACACTGCATTGCAACTCGTCATGTACAACAAAATCTATTATAACCATAAAACATTAATTTTTCTATGAAAAGCAAAGCTTGTTAATGTGTATTTACTGAATGAATGAGACCCTACAAATAGATTAGCAGTTCTATATGAAGAGTCTCAATTATTCAAGTGTTACACAAAGCAGTAATACACAATCTAGAAGAAAACTAGAAGAACAAACTAATACGCATGCCTACTAAAAACAGCATAATCACAATCATACAAATCTACAAAATGAATAGACAAGACTAGATAATAGCTGTCCAATATAATAGGTCTCATCTTAGCTGGTATGTTCCAAAGAATGTGCCACAAAATAAAAAAATATTACACATTCTAATTTTAAGCACATACAAGCTCTGAAATCTGTCTATTCAAGGCATTGACTAATCTAAACTGTAAAGTTGATTATTCAAGGAAGAAGAAGAAGAAGAGCAAAGAAATATAGGCCTATGAAAAGCATAAAGGGTAAGAAACAAAGAAACAAGTGAAAAGAAAAGAAAAACTGAGTGGAAGAGAAGGCAAATGGAGAGAGAAAAGATGCTAGCAACAAAATCAAGCACGTTTATTGACAAAATTTCAATTAATAGGTTTATTAAACTGGATTAATAAATGAATTAATTGATATTGAATCAATGAAACCATACTGTGGGAGGGGGTAAGACAGTTGCAGCAAGCGTACACCATTCCACAGCATGTTTTCAATTTTATGGCTAACATCACTATTCTCAATACCTTATTCTTGTAAGAGGAGGAAGAAAAGAACAGAAAAAAGAAGAATAGGGAGGATTTGCTACAAAGTACAGACTACACGTATACAAGCAATACCGCACTACTACTGCAACTCACACTATATGAATTAAAATTAAATCATTTTTCTACTGCAACTCAAACTATGAATTCAAATTAATTTTTCTACTACAAGCATTGTCAAAATCTACAATAATAGGCTACATTCAGAATGCCATTATTAACTCAAATTTTTATTAGTACTTATTGCCGGATGATAGACAACAATTCGAGGTATATTTGAAGTCAATATTTAGACAAAGATTTACACAAACATGGAAGCGTATTTACACTATACTACACATTCCAATTCAGGCACTATTAAAATCTAGAAAGAATACAAAATTTGATTGGGTTAGCTAAACGTTTTCATGTGTACTAAATAACTTAACATCACTTTTTTTAAGTTAATCAAATTAACAAAGTAAATAACTTAATCTTTCAAGTATAATAATTCTGAACAAGTGAAAAAGAAGATGGATCCACATCAAGTGATTACTCACATGTTAAAATAGAACATGAAATTGAGAAAACCAGGGCCTGATCAATATTTTAGAAGCCATGTTATAAAGAGAAAATTATTTGCTCCAGTTTTCAAGGTCATATATTTTGTACATGGTATATTTTCATGGTCATGTCATTGCTGAAATTAATAAAAAGGACATGAATGGAAGGGTGTTACATGCATTTGAATGTTGAAAGAAAATTTCGATTGAGTAAATTGATTTTTGTACCTTAAGTATACCAGTTTCACTCATTGCAACTTGAAATACATTAATAAATATACACAACAAATTCAAAAAATGGCAAAATAAATGTTATGCAAATTGAACAAGTTACATGCACTTGAAGGTTAAAAGAAAATGTCAATTGAGTAAATTGATTTTTGTACCTCATATACACCAGATCCATGTTCTGCAACTTGAAATACATTAATAAATAAACACACAACGCATAAAATTCACATCAAATTCAAAAAATGGCACCATAAATCATGCAAATTGAACAAGTCACATGCACTTGAAGGTTAAAAGAAAATTTAAATTGAGTAAATTGATTTTTGTACCTCATATGCACCAGCTCCACGTTCTGCACACAACGCACAAAATACACAAGAAATTAAGAAATGGCATAATAAATGATGCAAAGTGAACAAGTTACATTGATGGGGTTGATTTACTTAGATGAATTGATATGACCATTTTGAGTTGATTGTCTTCACCTATTTGTAATGAAATAATATTTTATCATTAAAAGCTGGCTATTATCAATAGCCTCAAAAAGCGGGAAGGCCTACATACCGTATTTCATCATTTTGTCAAATTTTATCTGTTTTGACAGATTTAGATGTGTTTTAGACTATTGAATCACAAGACATTTTAACTCAAATTTTTTTTGAGGGTGATGCCCACATGAGCTCTAGGCTTGTGCGTGGGTAATGAGAGGGGTGATGATGAGAGATGACGACTGTTTATAGACTCCTGTAGAAGTTCTTTCAATAAAAAATTCCGGTTTATCAATCAAACAATCTTTTTTAATTTTTCTTTTTTACAAAATTTAATATTTTTGATTTTTCTCAAATCAAGACACCAACAATTTATAAACTCGTGAATAAGTAGAAAAATCTACTTTTTTAACTTTGACAAAACATTTTCAAAACTTTTCCAAGGACTCTCCTCAATTTTGATGAGCACAACACATTGATTGGTGGTATTTCCAGAGAGTTACAAAACTCTGAGTTATTTGGAATTTGTAGCATGTATTGTCAATGCAAAGTATCATTGCTCTAAATATATAATAATTATTTTACTTGTACAATATTTATTTCAAAATAATTGTGAACAAATAATGAGGAGGAAATTATTTGAGTTTTTTAGTTTAACTAGCTTGTGGATCTATACCCCTTGATACTTTTTTTGGAAATCTTGTCAAACCGTATAAAAAGAAAGATTGGATGAGATAAATTTTTAGAATCTTGTACAATATTATTGTCAAGTGAAGAAGCAGACATGACATGATATGCAACTATTTGATGGAAAATTCAACTGGGTACAAATGCTTTTACAGAAGGGTATTCCAGGTGTGACAGGATTTAAGATGTATGTCAAAAATACAGGGCTTCATTTACAAACAGAAATAAGTCACACCAAGTCACACCAGCATTTAGGATGCTAGCCAGAGATACAGGGCTTTCTTTGTCATCTTATACAACAGAAAAATACAGTTTTATCTTGGCCTACAGATAAAAGTTACACAAGAGGCATATAAAATAAAACCTCAGAAGACCTGGAATTGCTAATTATAAGATGCCAACATTTTTTTTTCAGCACCATTTTTTCTTTTAACGTCTGGTGTGTTGCCATCAAATAGTTAGCAATTCATATTTCTCAGAACAAGCTTTATGAAACAGGAAAAAGGTCTGACAGCACAATATAAATATACAGAGCTCCATTCAAAAACAGAATTTAGTCACACCAAAGGTGACAGCATTTAGGATGCAAGCCAGAGATACAGGGCTTTCTTTGTGATCTTATACAACAGAAAAGTACAATTATTTATCATGGCCTACAGATAAAAGTTAACAAGAGGGCCTGTTTCATAAAATCTCACAAGATTTGGAATAGCTGACTATAAGATGCCAACATTTTTTTTCAGCACCATTTTTTCTTTTAACGTCTGGTGTGTTGCCATCAAATAGTTAGCAATTCCTATTTCTCAGAACAAGTTTTATGAAACAGGAAAAAGGTCTGACAGCACAATATAAATATACAGAGCTCCATTCAAAAACAGAATTTAGTCACACCAAAGGTGACAGCATTTAGGATGCAAGCCAGAGATACAGGGCTTTCTTTGTGATCTTATACAACAGAAAAGTACAATTATTCATCTTGGCCTACAGATAAAAGTTAACAAGAGGGCCTGTTTCATAAAATCTCACAAAATTTGGAATAGCTGACTATAAGATGCCAACACTTTTTTTCAGCACCATTTTTTCTTTTAACGTCTGGTGGGTTGCCATCAAATAGTTAGCAATTCCTATTTCTCAGAACAAGCTTTATGAAACAGAAAAAAGGTCTGACAGTACAATAGAAATATAGAAAGCTTCATTCAAAAGCAGAAATAAGTCACTCCAGAAGTGACAGCATTTAAGATGCTAGCCATAAATAGACAGCTCCATTTACAAACAGAAATAACATAATAGTTTCATTTTTTTCTTTTTTAATTTTCTCTTTTTTCTTATTTTATTTTTTCATTTTTCATTTTTTTCTTTTTTCATTTTTTCTTTTTTTTCAATTTTTCTTTTTTTTCTTTTATTCTTTTTTTATTTTTTTCAATTTTTTTCTTTTTTTCAATTTTTTTCTTTTTTCATTTTTTTAATTCTTTTTCTTTTTATCTTTTTTCATTCTTTTTCCTTTTTAATTTTTTTCTATTTTTCTTTAATCTTCATGTTCTTTTACAATGGACATAGAAAATCTAAAATGGAAGCTGATCTTGATATACACAAGCCTCATCTTGTGGAGTTTGTACTCAATCAAATTTTTCATCCAATCTAATAAAATAAAAGATCTAATAGTGAGCAGTTCCTATTTCTTAGGACAAGAGTTTTATGAACAGTAACGCACATAGCCTGTTCATAAAATATCACAAGTCCAAAGAATAGTTTTATGGAACAGTAACACACTGTGCCTGTTGCTTAAAATCTCACAAGTCAAAAAAAAAAATTTTATCTAGTGAAAATTCTCAATAAATTCTAACAAATTCTCAAGTTCGAGCCAAACAGTGAAAATGTAGTTTAAGGTGATTATTGATTTGATGAGAAGTTTGATTGTGTACAAAATCCTATACAGTAGAGAATCACTCCAGGAGTGACAGCATTTAGGATGCAAGCCAGAGATACAGGGCTTTCTTTGTCATCTTATACAACAGAAAAATACAGTTTTATCTTGGCCTACAGATAAAGTTAACAAGAGGGCAAAATCTCAGAAGATTTGGAATAGCTGATTATAAGATGCCAACATTTTTTTTTCAGCACCATTTTTTCTTTTAACGTCTGGTGTGTTGCCATCAAATAGTTAGCAATTCCTATTTTTCAGAACAAGTTTTATGAAACAGGAAAAAGGTCTGACAACACAAAATAAATATACAGAGCTTCATTCAAAAACAGAATTTGAGTCCACGACAGCATTTAGGATGCAAGCCAGAGATACAGGGCTTTCTTTGTGATCTTATACAACAGAAAAGTACAATTATTTATCATGGCCTACAGATAAAAGTTAACAAGAGGGCCTGTTTCATAAAATCTCACAAGATTTGGAATAGCTGACTATAAGATGCCAACATTTTTTTTTTCAGCACCATTTTTTCTTTTAATGTCTGGTGTGTTGCCATCAAATAGTTAGCAATTCCTAGTTCTCAGAACAAGTTTTTTGAAACAGGAAAAAGGTCTGACAGCACAATATAAATATACAGAGCTCCATTCAAAAACAGAATTGAGTCACACCAAAGGTGACAGCATTTAGGATGCAAGCCAGAGATACAGGGCTTTCTTTGTGATCTTATACAACAGAAAAGTACAATTATTTATCATGGCCTACAGATAAAAGTTAACAAGAGGGCCTGTTTCATAAAATCTCACAAGATTTGGAATAGCTGACTATAAGATGCCAACATTTTTTTTTCAGCACCATTTTTTCTTTTAACGTCTGGTGTGTTGCCATCAAATAGTTAGCAATTCATATTTCTCAGAACAAGTTTTATGAAACAGGAAAAAGGTCTGACAGCACAATATAAATATACAGAGCTCCATTCAAAAACAGAATTTAGTCACACCAAAGGTGACAGCATTTAGGATGCAAGCCAGAGATACAGGGCTTTCTTTGTGATCTTATACAACAGAAAAGTACAATTATTCATCTTGGCCTACAGATAAAAGTTAACAAGAGGGCCTGTTTCATAAAATCTCACAAAATTTGGAATAGCTGACTATAAGATGCCAACATTTTTTTTTCAGCACCATTTTTTCTTTTAACGTCTGGTGGGTTGCCATCAAATAGTTAGCAATTCCTATTTCTCAGAACAAGCTTTATGAAACAGAAAAAAGGTCTGACAGTACAATAGAAATATAGAAAGCTTCATTCAAAAGCAGAAATAAGTCACTCCAGAAGTGACAGCATTTAAGATGCTAGTCATAAATAGACAGCTCCATTTACAAACAGAAACAACATAATAGTTTCATTTTTTTCTTTTTTAATTTTCTCTTTTTTCTTATTTTCTTTTTTCATTTTTTTTTTTCTTTTTTCATTTTTTTCAATTTTTCTTTTTTTTCTTCTTTAATTTTTTCATTTTTTTCTTTTTTTTCAATTTTTTTCTTTTTTTCAATTTTTTTTCTTTTTTCATTTTTTTAATTCTTTTTCTTTTTATCTTTTTTCATTCTTTTTCCTTTTTAAATTATTCTCTTTTTTTCTTTAATCTTCATGTTCTTTTACAATGGACATAGAAAATCTAAAATGGAAGCTGATCTTGATATGCACAAGCCTCATCTTGTGGAGTTTGTACTCAATCAAATTTTTCATCAAATCCAATAAAATAAAAGATCTAATAGTGAGCAGTTCCTATTTCTTAGGACAAGGGTTTTATGAACAGTAACGCACTGTGCCTGTTGCATAAAATCTTACAAGTCAAAAAAAATTTTAATCTAGTGAGAATTTAACAAATTCTCAAGTTTGAGCGAAACAGTGAAAATGTAGTTTAAGGTGATTATTGATTTGATGAGAAGTTTGATTGTGTACAAAATCCTATACAGTAGAGAATCACTCCAGGAGTGACAGCATTTAGGATGCAACCAAAGATTTTTTTCTTTTCTTTCAATTTTTTTTTTTTTTCAATTTTTCCCTTTTTTTCTTATTTTTTCTTTTTTTCAATTTTTTTTCTTTTTTCCTTTTGTTCTTTTTTCCTGTTTTTAATTTTTTTCTTTTTTTCTTTAATCTTTTTATTCTTTTACAATGGACATAGAAAAACTAAAATGGAAGCTGATCTTGATCATAAAATATCAAAAGTCCAAGAAATAATTTTATGTAACAGTAACACACTGGGCCTGTTACATAAAATCTCACAAGTCAAAAAAATAGTTTTAAATCTAGTGAAAGTTTAACAAACTCTCAAGTTCAATCCAAACAGTGAAAATGTAGTTGAAGGTGATTATTGATGAGAAGTTTGATTGTGTACAAAATCCTATACAGTAGAGAATCATTCCAGGAGTGACAGCATTTAGGATGCAAGCCAAAGATACAGATCTTCATTTAAAAACAGAAGTTAAGTCACTCCAGAAGTGACAGCATTCAGGGTGTAATTAATAAATAAAAATAACAACATAATATAGATTTTTTGATAACATGAAGCATTTCCAGTCGAGTTCTCCATCAAATAAAATGAGCTGAAAACTATTATTGATCAGAAACATCCTAATTAGTTGATAAATTATACCAATGGATACTTTGTATTTACAATACACTTGAATATACACTACTAACTAGAGCATTTTCATATGTGGCGTCCTGTAACTCTTAAATAATATATACTCTTTTGTGTTGTACTCATCAAAATAAAGACAGGAATCCTTATAAAAAGCTTCCAAAAAAGATTTGTTAAAAAGGCCAGTAGATTCAAGATTTTTCTATTAATTAACAATTTTATGAACTGTTGCTGTCTTAATTCGGTATGAAAATGATAAATTCTTGAGTTAACTTTGCTGGAAAAATGAGACAATCTAGAAATTTTCAACTGCAGTGGTAATCAATCATTTAATAATTTACGAAGAAGAGTACAACAGGCTTATGCCCAAAACTGATTCCTCTTCCAATTCAGACAAACACTCCAAATTCAGGTTGTCATATCATCTCACCAAATCACCAATTTCCACTTCAAAAACACAAGCAGAACAATATTAGATTTTACAAATAAGTCCATATCAAAGTTAAAAACAGAAACACCAAATAAAAAAGTTATTGAAAATTTTGAACTATGTGCTGATAACTTTAAATGACCTGAGGAAACTAGGCGTTAGGGGATAGGGATAGCATAAGGCTTCTGATAGAGACGAATGGAGAGGCACTTTAAAGGAGGCCAAGGCCCTAAATGGGCTGTAGTGTCAAGGAGTAAGTGAGTAAATAAATAAGACAACTTTATATATTTAATTGAGGTATATGGGGGAGATATTCATGACCAGTGTGTGTCCGCCATTTTCCTATTTCATAGGATGCATAGGAAATGGTAAGCAATACAATTGAAATTTGAATAAACATCAATCATACATAACTAGCAAGCAATAAATAGATGAATAGCAAGATAATATTAAATAAATAATAAATAGCAACCAATAATCAACATCTACTTATCAACTTCAATATTAATATCGTGCATAATTAGTTAGATACTGGAAAGCAATATAATTGAAGTATGTATTAAAATCAACATCATGCATTTTTAGTTGGATTAGTGACAAGCAATAATACTGAAAATATTGAAACTAGCATGCATATTAATTAGATTTGATCAACTTTTCCAAACAGGAAAAAATGAGAAACAATACGGAAGTGGCGGTCAAGACGTTAGGACAAGGCACAATGTTGACCCATGCGTTCCTCACAAAGAAGTTCCGTCACGACCGTCTGGTGGAGCTGTATGCAGTCTGCTCAAAAGAGGAACCGGTCTACATTGTTCAGGAGTACATGAAGCACGGCAGCTTGCTCGAATTCCTGCACAACGGAGAAGGCAAACATTTACAATTCATCTACATTGCTGCTCAGGTTATGAATTGCGAACGAAATGAATTGAGCACGTAAATTATTTGATTGAGGCTAAATAATGTTTAAAATAATGCGTAAATCATGTGTAGAATAGTACGTAAATATAGTGTTAAAATCTGTAGTACTACTTTTTTTAATTTGGCTTTTTTTTATTTTATTTTGGATGAAGAATAACTTTCATTTATTATTCAACATTTTTATGGTAATGGGTGGTCTTCTGATGATTTTTTTCATATAAATATTGTATACAGGGTGTTTCAGAACTCCCTACCAGTATTCTAGGGCATTGATCCTGGGTAAATAGCATATCTAAATATCACATTTAAATTATCCAGAAGTCCTTAGTTACTCACACAGCTGCCATTTTCTTTTTTCCACTTATTATTTTCTATCTCAATAATGGTGAACCATATGAAATTGGAACTTTGCACCAACATTCATGACAACTAGACAAAGCTACAACAAAAAAATTAGGACAATTTTTCAAATCCATAAAACAAATATCGGCCATTTAAAATTTCGTTTCTTGAATAACTCGGAAACCGTTCGTATTACGAAAATTTTACAGGAATAACTTTTTCTAGTAAGTTTCATTACAAATCGATTGAAACCTTATTTGTTAAGATTGGACCAATATTGACTGAGATATGGCAGCTTTAGTGATATGGTGACCGCTGGAGGCTAGTGCAGTGCATCCTGGGCTTGCGGCTAAAGTCTGCTACAACAATGCAAAAGTCTCCGTCTGCTTTGCATGTTATGTTTGAGCGATTTTAGATTATTTTGTGTGAATTTTAAAGACGGTAAAAAGGAGTGCAAGTAACCTCCAGCGGTCACCTATCACTAAAGCTGCCATATCTGAATCAATGTTGGTCCAATTTTAAAAAATAAGGTTTCAATCGATTTGTAACTAAATTTACTACAGGTTATTCTTGTAAAATTTTCGTAACATCAACGGTTTCCGAGTTATTCAAGAAACAACATTTTAAATGGCCGCCATTTTGTTTTATGGATTTGAAAAATTGTCATAATTTTTTTGTAGCTTTGTCTAGTAGTCATGAATGTTGGTACAAAGTTTCAATTCCATATGTTTCACTATTATTGAGATGAAAAATAATAAGTGAAAAAACAAAATGGCACTAGGACGTCTGGACTTCTGGGCAATTTAAATTTGATATTTAGATATGGTTTTTACTCAGGAACAATGACCTAGTTTTGGTAGGGAGTTCTGAAACACTCTGTATAGCATAGCCTACAAAAAACATATTAAAAAAGAGATCAACAGAACATAAGGCCTACCCATTACCATGGAAAGGTTGAATAAAAGTCAAGAGCCATCCGCCAAATTAATAAAAGTACTAGCCTACTGTACCGTATGTCCATGATCAAATTCTTTTCCTTTTTCATTTCCTTTATTTCCAAGTTAAATACAGATTAGCCTTCACTACAGTGTCAAAGTTGAATAGTTCTTATAATTTATTCTAATAATTAATTGAACGAAATTCCTAATTTATTAATAATGCTATACTGTATAATACTCTGAAGACTTCAATTATTATGATTTAAAAGCACATGACAAGTTGCAATATCTCATTTCCTTTCGTCTTAATATATTCTAGTTCAGTCATTAACTTTCATTATAATAGTTTTTTGTTTCTGTTTATGCTCTGCCAGAACAAATAAGTAGCATAAGATCGAACATAGTTTGGACAAGCCTCCAAATTGTGTGTGTTCTATGGTTCAAGTAGAATATTATTTTAAAACTATCATATTGTACAAAATTTCTAACATCGAATATCAAATTGCATACCTATAAAAAAGTAAAAGTGCACCAAGCATTTTCACACAAAATAATACCTGGAACTTCACTACAAGCGTTTAAAAATGATAAGTGTTCATCACATAAATAATAAAAAATATGAAAGGATTCGAATTGAAATAAACGAGCCTTGAATTGAACAGGTTCCCTAACACAAGAAAAGAGCTGTTATGAGTTATAACTTATAACGCAGCAAACCATCATATGCATGTCTAGTGAGTAGCTTCCTGGGGCTTATTGCATGAGAAAATACAAGCTAGTAATACTAGTTGTCAGATGGCAAGTTACCATAGTGACAACTAGTATTACTAGCTTGTATTTTCTCACGCAACAGGCCCCAGGTCAGCTGTTCAATTCAAGGTAATTTTTTGTTGTTCGATGAAATGTTTGTGTAAAAAACCTCAATAAATTTTAACATCTCTATTTTCAAGTTCTGTATGAACTTGAAGTAAGTAGTTTTTCTACTTTAAAAGTTATTCTGAATCAAAATTTTGACTGAAGAAGACAAAAGTAGACTGAAGATTCAACTCTCAATTTCAAAACATTGAATAATAAACATAATTATAATATAAGGTGTGGCCTACGTATTAAATGTGTCTGGTAGAAATAAGGACGATGCACTATCATATTATTTTCTTTGTTATTAAAAAATATATTCGTGATTGAAACTATCTTATGCTAGCCTACTTAGGTATTTGTTATGACAGCACATGAACAGAAAACAACAAAAATATTATAATGGAAGAAAAATATGACTAAACTAGAATAAATTACCAGAACTATTCAACTTTGGCACCATAGTCAAGGCTAACCTTGAGATTTGAGTTTCCAAGTGTAAGTAGATCCTCACTTTCATAGTTAGTTGGGCCTAAATTTTCAACATAATTAGGCTAGTGGAGCAACAAAACTGGTCCAGTGTTCGAAAATAAAAAAAAAATCTATTTCAGTTACAGTAGGTCTAATTTATGTTATTTTAATATAGCAATTATTATAAATGACGAGCCACAAATCACAAATTTATTAGTTTTTAAACGAAAGTTCAGAAATTTGATAGCCCACCTGAATAATGGTCAAGCGTAAACAGCTATGACATACCGTACGGAACCTTCCAAGTTTCAATTTGATCATTCAGATCATTGTACAAAAAACGTATTTAGCAAGTAGGTACCGGTACCGATATGCAAAAGACACCAAAATATTAATAGGCCTAGGCTGCATTTCATGTTATAGGCTATAAAACGTTAAAATATATCGAAAATGATGTAAACTGCGTCGAAAATAACTTGATAGCTTAGTGAATTCAAAGTGAAGGTAACTTTGTATTAACAAATTACTGGATACTGGAGAGTTATGGAAAGGAAGTAAACTACGAAGTAATAAACTGCGAACTGGAAGCACATCTCAACTTGAACATTTTGATTGAAAACTACACTAAATCAACTAGACCGATGAGCACTATTTGAACAGTATTATCCATGATATTAAACTTCAATTAAAAAACATCTAAATGATTTGAAACCATATAACTTTGTAAAATTCCACTACCGGTAAAACACACAAGTCACGACTTCACCAACGACGGAGACATTTTTGCATTTCCTTTGTGTGCTGGGATCAGCTGCATCAAACAGCACTGCCAACTACAGTAACCATTGATATTTTTTTCGATGAATGTCTTAAATTTTTTTATTAGAATAATTTAATTATTATATCAATAAAAGATAAAAATTCTTTCATCTTCTATATTTCCAAATATAATGGAAAGAGTTCACTAACTGAATCTTCTCGCTCATTCGTCTAGTATCTTGTTTCCTGATTCAGAGGGCTGTTTGCTAATCAGAACCGCGAACTTTTGAAATAGCCTACAGCATTTTTGATGCCCTACTCAACATTTTAAAACATAATATATTATATGAATTCAATTTATTCAAAATTCAGTCTCATTCTTCTTTTGAACCAATGCTTCGTGCAAATTTCCAAGAATATGGAAGAAGTTTGCTATTTGCCTCACCCTTATCTTACGGCTAGTTTAGTAGGCCTATACAGTGTAATTTAATTTGCGGCAATGGTAAATTATCAATAATGATACTTTCTTTACTTTAAACCTGTAGAACATTGAAACCGATTCCCGTTTACATCAGAGAACTAGGCTAGTATGCTGTCTTATAAAAGAGGATTTTTCTCAAATTGTCATCCCATGCATGAAAATATAAATTGTTATGAAAGCTATTGAGATAGTGAAGTTAAGAAAGCTGTACCGAGGGGGGGAAACTGTTTAAACTTGCTTAGGGGGTTAGAAGGGGGGTCCGGAGCCGGTGGCCCCCCTGAAAAATGTATTGTCATAACAGTGTTTTACAGTCTTTAAAAGACGTAAATTTTGATAAAAAATTCATTGTTTTTATATGGAAAATGTTATATAAGTCAATTAATTGAATAAACTTTTCTCATATTATATCATGATGTGATAAGACACCAGAGATACATATTTTTAGCATCAACTGAATATTTGATTCTCAACCAAGAATATTTTTAAACAAGAATAATACTTAATTAATAGAAATAGAAATAACATAAAATTAGGCTACTTAATAAAAATCATTCATGATACTTTAAATTTGGAAAGACATATTATTTTGAAGATAATACTTGGAAAATCTTTCTGAAGACGTACCTTCAAAAAGGTACTTTAAAACTATGATTTTATAAGTTTTTGGCCTTATTTGTGGTTAAAAATTTGTCAACTCCAAATTGCATTTTATCTATAGTTTGAATAAAACTAGTTGTCCCTCGGCCTGGTGCTCAAGAACCACTCACTAGAAACGTTTTTGTCAGAAAGTCCGATGTCCGAACAGCTAACCATTTTATTCAATGATGCTACCATTATTACTTCAGTACAGACACAACCAGACAGTACAGTACAACCTGTCTTCAGTTTTAGCGATTCAAATATTTTTATACAGATACTGTACTCACGAGCGCCCATACTCGGGGGCAGGGGGCCGTGCCCCCCCCCCCCAAGCAGCATATTTCTTGCATTATTTATTGGAGAATTAAATATGTTGTACGTACATTATTATTTCTGATACTATGAAAAAGTTGATTTTATAGGAAAATGTTCTCGATTTTTGCTGCATTATCTTATTAACAAAATATAATATATCTCATTCACTTCATTGTATTTTTGTTCCACCTTTTCCCTTCTGCATGAAAATTTATTGTATAAATTAAGAGTGTAGACCTATATAATAGATTTCTTCCAATTCATAACAAGAACCAATTGATAGAACAACTATAATATCAAAGCCATTGAGCTAAATATATCCATCTGGAGGTAGCACAAGCTAGTGCTGCTATACGAGACCCGTGTTCCACCTATTTTTTTCATCATATGATGTACCCACCAACATATTATGATGTACCCACTGTTTTGCCAACCTAACAGAATTAGGTGGAACACGGGCCACCTAATTTTGTTAGGTTGGCAGTACAGTGGGGCATGATAAAAAAATAGATGGAACCCAGCTTGTTCATTCATTGCTACCTCCAGTTAGATAATTTAGCTCAGTGATCAAAGCAGTCAGCGCCTGCATAATTTATGGAGATTTTCATACGGGCTGACAACTATTTGAAAACTTCCGTAAAATTATAATGATGGTGATCTGTTTTGAAACATCAACTACTGTCGTATTTGAATTTACAATGTCAGCCTGTAATTTTGATTATTTGATTGAAAAGCAAGCACCTATATACCCGTATGAAATGGGTGATTGACAGTTAGAATAGACAATATTTTGACTATAGAATGGTGGACAACACTCTTAATTCATACAGATAGCTGTTTCAGAAGAGTATAAGGCTAGGCGTACACCGGTTAGTCAAGACAAGACAAGACGATATTAGTCACGTTTAGTCACAGTACTTTACATAGTTGCTTATGAAGCAACACACACCGATTAGTCATTGCATTGGTGTGTGCTGCTTCATAAGCAGCCATGTGAATTACTGTGACTAAACGTGACTAATGTCGTCTTGTCTTGTCTTGACTAACCGGTGCACGCCTAGCCTAAAGGGTAATGAGGTCGCAGTTTTGTATAATCAACTCAACAAAACCCAATTCACTACATTGCATAAGAGAACACCATATTCACCACTCCTATCGAAATGTACATAATCTAATTTTGATTACACTATTACGAAGGCTAATAATGTGAATTATCGTAATAGCCTATGTCGAATATAGTGTACAGGTAACACTATTTGTAGCATCAAAGTAAAGTTTATAAATTTGTAAATGTTCTAATGCATTTCTATTATTAGTAAAACCATCAACAAAAGTCCTTATTCTCAACAAAGGTCCTTCTCATCAACAGCGTTACATTTGATGAGTTTCATGACTTGGCGTGATCATGATGCGACGTTCCTGTAATAGACATTCCTGGACAGCTCAGCAATTTTATTCGCATCAATTGAAATTGAAATTCGTGATTTATCAGCAATGATTGCACTATCAAACAATATCTGTCAGATTCTGATTCACAATATTATTGATAATACACACTGTCTATTTGTTTGAGATATATATTGTCAATTTTTTTCTGTCTTTTTAATGTTGTTAAAGATGTTATGTTTAAGGCTAGGCGTACACCAGTTAGTCAAGACAAGACAAGACGAGATTAGTCACGTTTAGTCACAGTAATTCACATAGTTGCTTATGAAGCAGCACACACTGATGCAATGACTAATCGGTGTGTGTTGCTTCATAAGCAACTATGTGAAGTACTGTGGATTGGTCTATTGGTCTATCGACTATGTAACGTGGATTGGTCTTGCTTTGAATTCAATTCGAATAAGTAAGTGTGAAAGTATATTTAATTATATATACTGTAATAATTATAGTAGCCTATTATATTCTGCCTTCAAAGTAAGGCTAGGCGTACACCGGTTGGTCAAGACAAGACAAGACGAGATTAGTCGCGTTTAGTCACAGTAATTCACATAGCTAATGAAGCACCACACACTGATGCAATGACTAATCGGTGTGTGTTGCTTCATAAGCAACTATGTGAAGTACTGTCACCAAACGCGACTAATCTCGTCTTGTCTTGTCTTGACCAACCGGTGTACGCCTAGCCTTACTTTGAAGGCAGAATATAATAGGCTACTATAATTATTACAGTATATATAAATATACTTATACCCTTACTTATTCAAATTGAATTCAAAGCATGAACATTCCACGTTCTCAATCGTTGGGAAAAGCACGAATATAATTGAGAAACAGAAACAGAGTACATTACATATCAAAAAACATAAATTTTTGAACATATTGAAACCATTGCTTAAAATCAATGATATGAGAAAGTATTATACAATAATACCATAATAAAAACAAATGAAATCCCCGAGGAAACCTGTGTGGGGCATGAGAAAAAAATAATAAATAAAAATAAATAAACTTGGACAGATGATACACAATACAATAGCAAAAATAACAAAAATTAAGAAAATAAGTTTTTTTACGCTGCAGCCGAGCAGCCATTACTATTATTATTTATTTTCACCTTTTAAAATTGATTACAATCCAACACTGCTGGAGTTACTGACTGACAAAAAATGCTGAATGAATAATAATATTATAAAGTATCTCCTTGCAATGTATTATCAGAACTGTGCCTAGCGGGGTTTAATATGTGGAGTTGACAGTAATATTATAACTGGTATGGTAAGAAGTATCTTAAAGTATGTGTAAATAATATTAAATCTTGTGTTTTATATTCAATTCTAGATAACCTCTCTCCTCAATAGAAATGCTACTACTCAAGTCTTGAAAACAAATCCTCTATACTATTAAGCTATAGTATCCATTTCTTAAGTTTATTTTTAAAACGGTGAAGATGTGTGCAGGTATAGATCCAGCGACCACATAATACAAATACATAATACATTTACATAATACAAACATAATACATTTACATACATAATACATAATACATTTTTATTATGTGGTCGCTGTATAGATCAAACTACGGAATTTTAGAGTACCGTATTGATTTATATTCAATTCTTCAACTTACTTTGTTTAAAAATTGTTTTCTTTGTTCTCAATTCCCGGAATAAATTAAGGAGATGCAATGTTACCTTTGAAAGCACATTTACTTAAGAATTTTATAGTTTTACTTATAAATTTCAGACAACTTGGAGTGAAAATAGAATGTACACCAGTAAAAAACAAATTCCAGTCACTCATTACATGTACCCCATTATTTTTCAACATAAAAATAACTTAGTTGAAAAATAAATTGAAAGAATAGTTGAAGCGTGCAACCTAATACAATATATACTGTACTTTAATTTAGTACAATTACAATACACCTATACTGTGGCATTGTCTCAGTTATTGTCTATATAATATGTTGGTATATTGTCTATAGGTTTCTATAGGTATATTGTCTATGGTAGGCTATTGTCTTTAGGTTCTACTAACTGGCCTCAACATTATGATTTTTGTCATAAAGTTGGCTCCAATAGAATATTACTATGGTGTTGTGTTAGGTCTACAACTTAACAACTAACTACCTCCAATAATATGATTTTTGTAATAAAGTAAACTTCCAGTAGAGAATAGAAGAGTAACTAGAAAATATAACCGAATGGAGAATGGTAGAATAGAGTCTACCTATTCATGCGCATAATTGAGATTTTACCAATAATGCGGTTCTACGAATATTGCGCGTGGTATATGTTTGTGTTGTTTAGAATACAGGTATATTGCAGAGGAACTTGCAGAAATGTCCTGAGCTCATTAACAGGAGAGCAAAAAGCGAAAGTAGGCTACTGGTTGAAACAGCTACAACCAAATTAAAGAAGGGAAGAAACAGAGACAGAAGAAGGAGATCGAGAAAAAAGAAAGGAAGATAGAAAAAAATGTGCTCGACATTCAAAAGTGATTGCACTAATTATTGCCGAGTCGCACGGCTCACTGCGGCTAATGTTGAAATGTTAATTTTCTGATAATTTATTGGATTGCAGCCTGGCTGGAAGATTTTTTCTCGTCTTGTGTTTTAGTGTGCTCAACTAAGTGAGTGATTGATTCACTCGACTGGGTGCGCTCACTATTGCTAATCAGCTATTGGGACATGAGTAATACTGTACTATTTTGACATCTGGAATTGTAATTATTATTATTTAGTGGTGTACTGAAATAATAACGAATAAGTCTCTAACTCAGTTACTTATCTACTTATTAGTGGAATCACAGATAATAAGATCT
The DNA here is from genome assembly GCA_017141395.1 of Laodelphax striatellus. NCBI lineage: Eukaryota > Metazoa > Arthropoda > Insecta > Hemiptera > Delphacidae > Laodelphax > Laodelphax striatellus. The sequence continues at coordinate 2,013,386 of CM029534.1, read as the reverse complement.
GATATTTATTTGAGAGGTGTAGGCTACAAGCGATAGTAGTGTGAAGTGTTTCATGTATTGAGACATCACAAGTTACAAATTTAATTTTTTGAGTGACATTTGAGTTATTGAGGGGTTTTGAGTGACAATTTATTGAGTATTTTCATTTATTTATTTAGCGTATGGCTTTTAATAGTGGGGAGACCCGAGTAGGGTTGTTCCACTTCACCAACATAACCAATAATTATCCCTTGATGGGGAACATGGTGAAAGTTTGTTTTCACTTACAAAACATACATCAGCATTTAAATTTTCTTTTTTAACTTTATAAAGTCCGAAAAATATATAACACTAAAACACAGCACAGAACACTCATTGATGATCAAAAAATATTGAATTAAGTATTTTCATTCAATACAAATAACTACCACAATAACACCTTCACTATTACACAAAAAGTTGAGACATACAGTTACATTGGTCATAAGTTACATGTCATGTTCATGAAGTTTTTTGTCCATATAAAAACTAAAAGAAAGCTGAATAATCATGAAAATGTTCATGTTACTTTCTAGAAACCTTCCAAAACAATATTAACATTGAGCTTATATCGATCTTTGGAAATAATATCAATACAGAAAACCCGATGAAGCAGACTTGTTAGAAATACAAAAAAGGTACAATAAAATTGATATTATTGTCTGGTTTTCCGATCTTCTATGTTCACTTTTATCTTAATTTCACGTCTATTAATTCATAGTATTATCATAGTTATCTAGTAGGTCTATTCATCTTCTCACGGATTTGCCTATCAAGGTTATACTGAAATCAAAATAATTAAATCTTTTGTTGGAACACATTGAAGTTCAATGCTCATTTAAAAAAAGATCCGGGAATGTTTGTAATAATTAATCAAAATTATTGTTCCATTCATTTCAGTCTATACAATGTTCACTTCTAGTATTCATTACCCTATGAATGAACACTTGTAACAATGTGTGTTTCAAGTATTCATTACCTAATGAATAAAATTTTATCTAGATATAAAAATAATAATCTGGCAATCTGTATTATGATGCAAATTACTGTCTGAAGGTCCGGTTTCATCTTCTGAATTTGTATTTATTTCTCTGACTCTTTGTGCTTCTCACATTGACTTCTTATGACATGCCCTAGTTGAAATAGTATAGCCTAATAGTAATGCAATGCTTTTTGAAGTATTTTTGTGCGAATATTGATCAATGTAATAAATGTAATGAATTATTATACGTGTAAGCTTTGCCTAATTTAGAAAGTTTTTGATTAGCTTTCCTGCACTCAGGCTTATGCCTTTGCAGGTTTTTCCTGATTTTGTTTAAAATGTTAGTGAGTAAGATTTAATTTATTTTGTATTTTGTATTGTGGCAAAAAGGAAATAAATTTGAATTTGAAATTTGAAAATTTGAAAAAAAAAATGCTTGAAGTGATACTCAGAGGAGCTAAAACAAAATCAAAGAAGAAGAAGAAGTAGGAGAAGAAGAAGAAGAAGAAGAAGAAGAAGAAGAAGATGAAGAAGAAGAAGTAGGAGATGAAACTAGAGATGAGGAAGAAGAACAAGATCAAAGAATAAGAAGGTGAATAAGGAAGAGGAGGAACAGCAAGAATAAGAAGATGGAGAGGAGCAAGAAGACGAAGAAGAAAAAGAACACCAAGAAAAAGAAGAGAAAAGGAAAGAATCTGACGAGGGAAGAGAGGTGAAGATGGATAAGATGTGAGAGGAGGAGAAGGAGGTAAGGAGAAGCAGAAAAACAATAACAAGAACTATAAGGAGTTACACATAATAACAAGAAGTAGGAGTACACAAAAAAGAAGAAGAGTAGAAAATATTAAGAAGAAGAAGAGTAAGAAGAATATGAAGAACTATAAGGAGTTACACAAAATAACAAGAAGTAGGAGTACACAAAAAAGAAAGAGTAGAAAATATGAAGAAGAAGAAGAAGAAGAAGAAGAAGAAGAAGAAGAAGAAGAAGAAGAAGAAGAAGAAGAAGAAGAAGAAGAAGAAGAAGAAGAAGAAGAAGAAGAAGAAGAAGAAGAAGAAGAAGAAGAAGAAGAGAAGAAGAAGAACAAGAAGAAGAAGAAGAAGAAGAAGAAGAAGAAGAAGAAGAAGAAGAAGAAGAAGAAGAAGAAGAAGAAGAAAAGATAGAACGAATAATACTTGAACGAAGCCCCCAGCAAAGGTGGCAGCCGATAAAGCAGGTAATTGGTGAAAGGTAACGCGAGAAATACGCGACAAGTGATAGTAGTGCCGTGGAAAGAGTGAGAGTGTAACCGCTAGAAGGAGAGCCACTGACAGACATCCAAGTCGGTTCTTGCAGCTGGAGTCAGCCAGTGCGATTACAGCTTCGGCAGCGCTAAGGTGAATTGTGCCGTCCGTGTAGTCAGACCTCATGCAAGGGGTGCCGGTGACAGTGTCGTTTCTCCTCAGACGTTATCCCCTAGGACGAGAATCACCCCGGTCACAGTGACATTTGTCTAATTTCGGTTAAGAAGTTACCCCCAGGCACGAGAATCACCCAATTTATAGTGACATTTTTTACTAGTTTCCATTCAGAAGTTACCACCAAAGACGAGAATCTTGGTTTCAACTCAGTGACTGCAATTTTTAGTGCTCAAGTGCTGTGAGGAGAATTAAGTGTCAGGGCTGAAGTGATGTACGAAGATTAATTTCATCATAATACAGCACTATTACAATTCCCTGGAAGATTTAGTCCAAGTTGAATCTGGTTCAATTTTACTGGAGCGGGAGTTTTCCAAAGGAAATTATCGCATGAAATTTGTTTGTAGAAAAATAATCAAGTATCGGAAAAATTCTATCTGATTTTATCCTTTTCAACACAATCAATGAAGGATTGACTCTTTGTTTCAAGAACAATAAAAATTGCAATATTTTGTGTAGTTTTATACTAGCGGAGAAATACCACTTCATTTTCTATGGTATTAGCCTGTAATAATTGTTAAACTTACAGATTGAAACAGCTTTGTAAGTTATTGGAAAGCTACAAAGAAGTGATAGTCTGAACCATTTGGAGTATCCAGTGCTGTAGATCATCTAGGCGGAAAATACTAATTGAAAAAAGGTTTGGGTGAGAGAAAGAGGCGTTTGAGGAATTATTTTAATTTTGAAAAAAGAACTATTCTACAGTTCTTTCTGTAGAATAGACTTGGGATTTTTTGGTGCTTGAAAACATCGGAGGAATAGTTTTTCTGGCGATAAGAAATCAGGGAAAATATTTTTCCGCGGACAGACATTCCTGTGTTGAAAAACATTCAAAAATATTTTTTTTTGAAAATGGCAAGAACTGCTGAAATGTGTGGCAAAGGAAGAAGAAACTCTCCATTAGTGAGTTGTGCCTTACGATTTGTGTTCTTATTTAGTTTATCGATATTTCTACTGGTTTCTGTGACTGAAGGACAGTCATCACAAGAACAAGGTGAGTGAACAATAGCTGATTATTTTTTGTACTAAATTTTAATTATTTGTTTATATTTAATTTTGTATTTTACTCCCTAAAACGTAGTGTTAGCCCCTGCGCCCACTAAGCAACTGCTATCTGATTTCTGTCAGCAACCCAGCGTTGCCAGATGGCTGATAGGTTAGATTACCCGATTACCCGTAAAACAGTCAAATGTCATCTGGCAACATTGGGTTGCTGACTGAAATCAGATAGCAGTTGCGAAGTGGGCGCAGGGGCTTACTCTGTACAAAAAAGGATTTAGTAGGCCTATTCTGGATGAATGTGATTGAATTTGTAAGGATCTATTGTATTTTTAACCAAAAATTTTCAATCGAACTTATTGCAATGCAGTATGGAACCATACACAGGAGTTTTTTACATTTTAAATATTTTTTTAATGTAATATGTATATTTTTTAATCAAATGAATATTAAGACTGATAAAAATTACAAAGAATGAGGATAAGATTTTGAAATAATCAAGAGTTTAGATTGTTAACAGCATTATTGGTGTGGAAACCTCGGAAGATCTATTTCTTCTCTGAATAACTCTTTGCTTATCCATGGAATTTCAAGAGCAGCAGTTACATACTAAAATGTGATATTATAACTTGAGCAACAGATAAAGGCCTTCATTATATCACTATTATATATAAATAAATAAATAAATAATTTATTCCCACTTTTGGCAATACACTGGGCAAAAAACAATTTGAAAAAAAACATAATATAGGATAATACATAGAATCAATTACACAAACATATTACATAGAAGTTACATAGTGTCATAAATAAGAAACATCATACAAATAGTTAATTTATAGTTCACACAAGTCATAATAATAATGTAAAATAAAATAATAGTAATATGTATAAAAATAAAGTCTGACAATGTAGTTCTTTGCCTCACACAAAATTATTTGCAATACGTGGAATACGCTGCTTCTGAGGCTTTTGTAGCCTGAGTTGAAGCAGCCATACGATTTCATGTACTTAAAAGGAAGAAAAACAAAACAATGGGGTGGCGGGTACAGAAACAAAATAAATATTATTCAATTACAATCAATGATGTTGCAGAAAAAGATACAATAAAAATATTAATTTTTTACCTAGATTTCAACAAGAAAAGCAATTATTAAATTCAATTCTATAAAATTCATCGATGAATCATGTTCTCTACACCATTAAAATATTGAAGCCATTCTTTAACATTATTAAGAAATTTATAAAGTGTAGTGGAAAGTTCTCTTTTGAATGTGCTTCATCATGTAGCCTAATGATTACTAATGATATTACCGAGAGATCAGTCTAATATTTTATTACTCTACTCAAATTTGAGGCATGAGAAGCTTGATTTATAAGATATAATCATCCTTTTTTAATGGCTTAGGCTATCATATTCCCGATAAAAATCGAGAAGTGCTATATATTTTTCCAAGGTTTAGTATTGAGAACCCTCGTCAACAAAAGTGACATCAAATCGATTTACTATGCTTAATAGAAGGATTTTTTTTACAGTGGCTTTTTATCGGTGGGTAGACCCTTACGGGTATAGGTTCCACCTCGCCTTATTTTTTTTATCGGTCACCCATCCAAGAGCAGTCTTGAATGTTTGTTACTTAACCACATGATTACTCAGCAACCGCTCTGACCGAACGTCCACTGCTACTTTTAATAAGGAGATTCAGATTGTAGTGTACCGTACTGTTTTGGAAGATATTTTTAAAGTGAATTCACCAGTCTATATCAAATTTGGAAGAGATTCCATGTTACTTAATAGGATAGTGAGCTTAATTGCCTTGAAGGACCTTGCTGTCACTTCATTTTAAACCGTGAAAAAATGCAATCAATATACATTTAAATTAACTCAAGATAGTTTCTAATAATGTAGAGTACTCTTCACGGAGACGGAATTTCAGATCCAAATCAATCAATTAGTCATTGCTAATGATTTGATGGGATACGGATTAACAGTTATTGATTCAATAATTATTATTTCCGTATTATCATTACTGTAATATTGTAATTTTATTTGAGAATTGATTGATTAATAGTCCACAAATTAATATGAGAAAAACAAATTTCAGCACCTTTCTGTACATCTTATCAATTTTTCCTCTTCTTACTACTTTTTCTTCTACTTTTTCTTCTCTTCACCTTCTTCTTCATCTTCCACTTCTTCGGCGTGGTGTTCTACGCGCTCTTCTGTCTTCGCTTCCTTCTTCAGCATTTTCTTGTTATTCTTGCTATTTTTGTTGTTGGTCTTGTTATATAGTTCTACTTCTTCTTCGTTCATTGCTTGAATGTGACTTAGGTATAACTAACTAAAAGTTAGTTAAAGACTGCCAATTAAGCCTGAATGAAGTGAATTCATCAGAAATAATTTTTTTTATTCTATAAAATATATTCTTTAATCAAATGAGCTTAATTAAAAATAAATTCAGCCTTCTCCTGATTTTGTTATTTTTTTCTAAAACACTCAAGCAAAACCAAACCAAACATGGTAGGCAGTTCACATTTGGTGTTTTTTTATTGCTAAATTTTTTCACGTTTCGTAATTTGAAGATGATGTTAAAATCTCTGATTCTCGGCTAATATTACACTGGGCAAACGATGAGAAAATGTAGGCCTTCACGTCAAACGATGTAAAAATAACGTAGAAAGTTTAGTGTCAAATAACACACTCTGGCTTGGGCTACCGGCTTGTAGGCATATAATATCATTTCATAATGAAAGTGCAGAAAGCTGATGATAAATGCCTTGATATTGAGTAACAGACCTGCTTTTTTGCACTGTGCTCTTTATCATTTGAATCTGCCTATGGCGACTCCGTCTTTTAGATTCCATGTTCATTCTTTGTCATTTAAAACTCATCTTTTCAACCTTTCTTCGAAATATTCTTTTGCTATTTTAGGCTAGGCGTACACCGGTTAGTCAAGACAAGACAAGATTAGTCACGTTTAGTCACAGTAATTCTCATAGTTGCTTATAAAGCAACACACACCGATTAGTCATTGCATCAGTGTGTGCTGCTTCATGAGGAATGTGACAACTGTGACTAAACGTGACTATCTGTCTTGTCTTGTCTTGTCTTGACTAACCGGTGTACGCTAACCTATGCGACTCCGTCTTTTAGATTCCAGGTTCATGCTTTTTTCATTTAAAAACTCATCTTTTCAACCTTTCTTCGAAATATTCTTTTGCTATTTTAGAATAAATGTATTTTTCTAGTCCCAAGGAATTTTGTATAAAGATAAAGGACCTTTGTAAGCCGGAAACCTGCTAAAACGGAAATGTTTTTTTAGTCAGATCGAGTTCCGTCTTAGGCTAGTCGTACACCGGTTAGTCAAGACAAGACAAGACGAGATTAGTCACGTTTAGTCACAGTAATTCACATACTTGCTTATGAAGCAACACACACCGATTAGACATTGCATCAGTGTGTCTCTTAATTATTTTAAAATCTTAGGCTAGGCGTACACCGGTAAGTCAAAGCAAGACAAGACAAGATTAGTCACGTTTAGTCACAGTAATTCACATAGTTGCTTATGAAGCAGCACACACGGATGCAATGACTAATCAGTGTGTGTTGCTTCATGTGAATTACTGTGACTAAACGTGACTAATCTCGTCTTGTCTTGTCTTGACTAACCGGTGTACGCCCAGCCTTAGAATAAATGTATTTTTCTGGTCCCAAGGAATTTTGTATAAAGGTAAAAGTACCTTTGTAAGCCGGAAACCTGCTAAAACGGAAAAGTTTTTTTAGTCCGGTCGAGTTCCGTCTTAGGCTAGGCGTACACCGGTTAGTCAAGACAAGACAAGACGACATAGGCACGGTAATTCACATACTTGCTTATGAAGCAACACACACCGATTAGTCATTGCATCAGTGTGTCTCAGTGTGTCATTGTCAGTGTGTGTTTTAAAATCTTATGCTAGGCGTACACCGGTTAGTCAAAACAAGACAAGACAAGATTAGTCACGTTTAGTCACAGTAATTCACATAGTTGCTTATGAAGCAACACACACCGATGCAATGACTAATCAGTGTGTGTTGCTTCATAAGCAACTATGTGGAGTACTGTGACTAAACGTGACTAATCTCGTCTTGTCTTGTCTTGACTAACCAGTGTTCGCCTAGCCTTAGACAGGTTTTCACTGTATTAATTTTCATTTATTCATTTATTTATTCCAAAAATCAAGGAAGACTACAGGCATTGCTCCCAAAACAGTCAAAACAAAAATATTTTTCAATTTCTACTTCACAGACAGTTCAATGTCTTTAACACTTCTTGCATGCAACTACAGAAAGAATTCAATTGTGATTACACAATTGTTTTCAGTGAACATAACAGTTAATAATGGGCTATAGCTATAGCAGATACCGGTTATGCCACCTGTTATACCTGTATATATAACAGACAACGGTTAAACCTATCACTCAAGCCGTAGTAGACAGTACGGTTTAGTAGGCTTGTATTTCTGTTTGGGATGCGGTGAAATAACCAGTTATTAACTGAATGCGGCTGACAGACATGGAATTTAGACGAGTACAGTATATGGAGACATTAAATATCCGCCAACTATCATTGTCATGCCTGCTAACTGTAACGTGAAGCTTTTCTCGTTCAACATTTTCAATTTTAGAGTAAACACATTGTGAAATACAGCTATACGATTCTGTTGGTATTTGATTATCAGTTGGTGTAGGATATTGAAATGTTAATAAAGTTTTTACATGAAATTAATATTGTTTCCACTTCAAATCAGAACTGATTTAATTTTATTTTTTTTGTAGAGGAATTGTTATTTGATTGAAACATAGATTTCATTAATCTCTAGCTTTAGATCCTTATAGAAACAGTCTCTAGTCTAGGCATTTATGCCTACAGTAGCTTTTTATATATTTGTAGGAACAATTTTCCAAGCTTTATACCTAAATTTAGAAGAAAATTCATAAGTTTCATTTGAAAAAAGACAATCGTTTTGAAGGTCGATAAATACTATCTGTAGCATGTCAGGCGTAACAGTTTGGATGGCTGCTGTTATTTCTTGTTTCAAATCATCAATGGTGGATGGATATTGATGATTTGAAACAAGAAATAACAGCAGATTATCAAACTGTTACGCCTGATATGCTACAGTGAGAGTGGGAATAGTTTGAGGGAGGTTTTGGGTTGATATTGCTCGAGTGTCTGGAGGGGTCATATTATGGAACATCTCTGAACTTCTTTTTGAGTGAAAAAAAACTTCTTTAATTACTCTTTGAAATTATGTATAACAGAAGGTTGTAGTATATTTCTTTCATTAAATACAAAGTTTTAAAGTTGTGGTATTCTTTTTGAATCACTCTGTAATCAATGATCAATTTGATTATTGGATTGAATTATTCTAGCAAGTAGGTTACTCTTGAAACCAAAATTCATCAATAATATCTGATGATATTTTGAAATATAGGACCTAGAAACCTTAAGGGTAATTTTCGTCCAATTACTTCAACAATTAATCAACTTTAATAATTATTATTTCTAACTAACAACAGTTCATTCAACATCCACCAGTTATAATCAATAGTAGCCTACATGTAATTCCAGATGCGTTCTCCAAATTAATTAAAATTATCTCGTTTGAATTATCTTTCAAGATTTTATAATGAGACATTAAAAAACTTTGGAACAGTAATCATAATTTGAATTTAAGTAGGCTACAAGCTGTACAGTATATAATCAACAGTAAATATGAACAGTATGAATCCAGTTACTTTATTCCATTACAGTAGCATTATAGTAGCATTATTGTAGACTATAGTTAGGCTTACCATATTTTTCTGACCCCAATCCCGGCAATTTTTCCAGAGACTAAAGGAGGGGTATTGAATAGTTGAACAAGCTTTACCGTATTTTGTTATTGAACTTCACTACATATTATTAATGAATAATATTTTTCTGTATTTTATTTTTGAAAAATTTTAAAACAAAAATATTCATAAAACTTAAAGTAAAAATGAAATGAGAAGAATGGAATAAAATCATCAAAATTCTACTTTCAAATGAATAAAAATTGAACAAGGCTTTGATTAATATTAATGCAATTATTCAAATTTAAATTGTCTTTGACTTGAAAATTTTTTTCTTCTTTTCATGAAAACTCTACATTAAATACGTTTCTGAAGAGATCACTTCCCTCAAAAACACTATGTCCCCTTTAATTTTTTCAAAAAAGTCTACATATGAAATTTTTGCATTTATTTTCATGTTGAGGAGTTCTCTTACAGCTTTTATCGCACAGAACAAACAACAAAATAGTTTTGCCTCTACCAAGTTCTGAGTCTGTAGCAGTATAAATATTTCAATTTAGTAGACAAATTTTCCCTGTTTCTCCTTATATTTTTAAAATCCCGGAGATAGATCAATCCCGGAGATTTCCCCTGAGACACATATTAATCCCGGCATTGCCGGGCTAATCCCGGAGAAATGGTAAGCCTAACTATAGTAGACTGTATCATTATAGTAGACTATACAGTATGATACACACACAAGGAAGCTAAGCAAAACCGGTAGAATACATAATGTAATCAATGGAATGTTTCCTCTATTCAAGGATCAGTAGATTGGTAGAGCTCGTAGTGGACTAGTCGAGAATATTTATTTTTATTTGTTATCATTGCAGCAATATTTATGAATGCTATAAACCCTAAAAGTCATGTTTGCATTAATTGATATCGAAAGGTTGGCAACCTAATTCAGCTTGGTAAATTTTATTTGTCTACTCACTACAATATAAACCAAGGTAATTAGAAGTCATATTCTATTTACCTTGCAACAAACCATATTAGAAGCTTATTGTTCCTCATACTTCTTCTTCTTCTCCTCCCTGTTGTTATTCTTGGTTTTATCTTGTTATTGTTCTTCTTCTTGTACTTCTTGGTTTTTGCTCTTGGGCTTGTTTAACCGCGGTTCAACCGTTTTAACAATTATTGTTACAAGTACTGTTAGCCTATAATAATATTATCTGTGTACTGTGTATTCTAAGTACAGTAGTGAATGTTATATCAATTATAATAAACAATAATTGTAAATGTTGCAATAACAATAAGTCATGTTTGACCTGCTTATGTCTAGGAATTAATTCCATTTATATCGTGCTGTGAGTCAAATTAATTGATTGCAAATTGTCTGGACTTGAATGGAATGTTGTAACTTTGAAATAACTGAGTTATTGTGAAAATTTCAAATAGTTATTGTAAATATTCAACTTCTAATCTGATTGTCGTACAAATTGATCCTTTTGATATTGTTGATTCCAATAGATTGTTCTTGTAACTTATTTTGATAGAAGGAAATGAGATATTGTAACACTATTCAATTGCATTTTAAATCACAATAATTTATTATCTGTCTTTTATTAATTCGTGTACAATATCCATCTATGTGAAAATCTATTACTACATGATATCTGAGAGTTGCAGAGTTTTCTCAATTTTCAATGATTAGGCTCCAGCAATAAAAAAATAACAATTTTATAATTATGAATACTAGACTACATAGAGTATATTAATTGCAATTTAATGTTGATTGAGAGGTTTCCAAATATAGCAGGATTCTTTTAAATTGTCAGAAACTGCTGATTGATGTAAGCTCGTTTACTAACGTTAAATCAACTGTTTTCTGACAAGTTAAAAGAATCCTACTATACGTAATAAATAGTGACTGCAATGATGTGATCTATATGTTACTCTTTTGCTGAGGATGATGCTCCCACATGATTTTAAGACTTAAAATCAAAGATAAGACATTCTTTGAATGGTTTCTTCCTAATTATCAGGTTGGACGTTCTATTTGGTTAGCCTATATGGTACCAAGGTTATTAGAGAGAAGGTTGAACCATCGCTGGTGTAAGGTACAAAGTGGAGGGGGAAGTCTCATGTAACGTCACACTCGCGGTCCGCCAATAATTATTATCAGTCAATTATCAACAGCTGATATTATCAGAATAAATTATCAAAATGACGTCAGCTGAATCAGTCTCCCCACTCCAACAGCTTGTGGATTCAAAAAGCATTAGGAATGGTTCAACCTTCTATTTAATAACATTGATATGGTAGGCCTACTATCAACGAAAACAATCAAACCCAAATCTTAATTAGAGCTTGTTAAAGCCTCAAGAGACAAACATTTTGCAACAGAAAAATTATCGCCCATGATTTTGTTCGTTTCATAACAACAAAGTAATTGTAAGAAATTAGGACATGTAGTCCTTAAATTTTAGCCATGTAATGTTGCTAACAATGCCTGACACCAATATACCTATATACACCTGTCTTGCTGTCTATATACGACACTGTATATACTGTATATATCCCTTTAGTATAACTGTGTATCACAATGCATTTGACTTCAGTAAACCTCACAAAATAAATAAGCTACCAACCCTTTTTGCGGAATCTACATACACTTATATACAATATAATTATACATAGACATATATACAATATAATGATATGTAATATAATGACAATAAAATGTAATATGCTACAACTACAACAAGGTTTTTCATATCCTATACACCTTTCCTTATTACATTAGTTTGGGGCTATGACAAGGTATTAAAAGTATTATATGGTTTAGAAAGGTTTTAAAGGTACACTTCTCTAAATAGAAATATAGAACAATATAAAATTGGCTGTCCTATAACATAATTCTTTTTATAAAAATATGTCAAACGGTTTTTGCAAGTTGTTTAACATCGATCACTATATCTATGTCTAGTATTGTACTGTAAAAGCAAGGCTAAAAATAGAGGTTTTCAAAGCCGCTCAGCCTCTGAAAGAATGACCTTTAGAATAGAAAGTTACTTTCCATATCTATCGTAATAGCGCACTTGGGATTTTGTGTCAGACAAGTGCATAACTGCCACTAAATTTCAACTTATTTGTACATTGTACAACATTCTACGTTTTGAAACTTGGTGTAATTTGTTCAGTTCATTCATCCAAAACATATTTACAACTTGCAAATTAATGCCTCATTCATGGAAGCTGGTTTGAAAAAATTATGCCTATTGAAGTTTGACTTCAATGCCTTAAAAAGACAGCCTGCCTATTGAAGTTTGAAGTGGGTTGAAATTAATAATATTGGTTCAATAAAATTTTACCTTCAATTTCTTGATTACAAGAGATATTACGTGCTACTGGAATAGTAATTACTCAATCAATCAAGTTTTATTGTTCCCATCAAAATAACTGATGTCTTATAAATGGTTAATTATTCAATTAACCAGTAAAAGCATATTCTGAAAAACGTTTATTCAAGTGATTACTACGTCACACATCATCGACCAATCAAAATATAGAAGACGCCATTTTCCACGCCCATAACGCAATCTCATTGGTCAACGTGTCAGCCATTTTATGGAACGGAACAAATCTGACTAATGGGTAATGGCGAGCCAGAATTCCAAATAACACATTTCGGAATGAATTATTCCAACCCTTCAATTACAGTGGAAAGCCAGTTTATAACTTTGTTTTAAAACTGTTATTCAACTATAGAGCTCCACAACATCACATAAATATCGTTTAATGAACTTATTTATGCCCGGTTCTTCAGTCGCTCAATAGACAGTTTATGGATCCAATAGCACTATTGAATCAATAACCATGTGTTTTCAAATGCAAAAAAAAGTTATTGAAAGTTTATTGAACGACTGAAAAACCGGGAATTAATCCATGAACCCTTATAAACCATTTGGATGTATAATAATATTATATTTCAATATATTTACATCTACATATATTCACATTTACATATCTGTATATTTATCTTTTGCTTCGATTGTTAGTATTTTTACCGTATTCAGTATTGTACAACCCACATTCGAAAGATGTTGACATTACGTAGACACAAAAGAATGTAAAATACCATACAGCACGTACCATATGGCAAACCAATTCATCAGATCGTGCTCAATTATTATGGAAGCAAGCAACCATATTCGTGATGGAACCCCGTTAAGCACCAAACGGTGAAAGGTAAAATAACCGAGGTTAAAAATTGAACTTCGAGTGTATTGTACCAAGAACACGAGTGACTAATAACCATAAAACTTACTGAATAATCAAGTGATGCAAAGGTCATGCTTGCTCGTCTCACTGCACTAAGCTACAATCCAAGGTGTAGGATAAAATATGCACAGCTAAAGTATGCTTTAGAAAAGAATTTAGAGATTGAATACATCGAACACGGAGACGAAATGTATAGAATTCAGATAGTACAAGATATAGGTACAAGTTAGTTATAGGTACAAGAGATTACTTAAGGCTGTTCGGTCGAAATTTTTTTTTATTTAAATTGGATAATATTTTTAAATATACTTGTTAAGATCATTATAAGAGTGAGAAAAAGTGCCACCTGAAATTTGTAAGTGGTCTAATAAGCGAGCTATGGCGCTTTAAAGTGCTAACTCCGTTAGCTTTCCAGCTCTTGAACGGTTTCAACTATATCAACCGAACTACTCTTAAAATTCAAAAAATGTATCTTTCAAGCTGAAACATTTTATTTCCCATATCGTTCATAAATAAAAAGTACCATTTTTGTAAAATCGATAACTTATTTATTTTGGCATTAATCGAGAAAAACATGTCAGATCAAAGCCAATGATGTCAAGAATGTATAAAAAATACTCAATGGAAAATTCTCAAGCGTTTAGAAACTGGATAGAAAACAGAAAATCACATAAAATCAGCGTGGCGTCCGATGTGAGTGTGTACAGTGCACATACGCGCAGGGGCAAGCGCATACACACACTCTCAATCTCTCCCTACCACACTGCCTGCCTACCAACACAGCAGACTTCTCACTTCTCCTCCACAACGCTCAGAGCCTGAACTCTGTCAGCTCTGATTGTTCTATCTCGCCATTCATCTGGGCTTATAATATTGTTGCTTACGTACCGTACTATTGCAAGCGTCATCAATTTTCTGTCTGTTTTCTTCCCAGTTTCAAAACGCTTAAGAATTTTCCATTGGAGTATTTTTATACATTCTGTACATCATTGGCTTTGTTCTGATATGTTTTCTCGATTAATGTCAAAATAAATAAGTTATCAATTTACAAAGAATGGTACTTCTTATTTATACAATCGTCTATATCTCAAGTTCTAATCGGAATTTCGGAACGAAATGGATATCGATAGTTCCTTATGTCATTCTCTACAAATAATTTTATATTCATTTTAATTGTAACTGCTATAATTTGGAAGTTATCTTTTAACAGATTGAAATAGTATGATATTTGACGATCGCATATATTTTCATTTTCTTCTAAGGACTTTTATGGTAGCGTTTAACAAGAAAATGTCTAAGATATAACTTTTAGTACAGTTACAAATCTCCAAATTGATATATTACAATGTTTACGTTATGAACACATTAATATTTTAATGTGTTATTTAAGTTATTACAGAGTAGTGTCGATATACTTGTTCACTGAACTCGTATCAATATCAGCTTGAAGTTGTATTATGTATTGCTGAATTTTTCTTCTTGTTCTATAGAAAAGAAGCTGTTACACGATATTGTGTGCAGGATTATATTTTCCAACAATTTATCATAAATAGTCCCTCGAATCAGATTGTAATCAGTTTGCAATTCATTTTACTCAGCTAGTCTATTCATATAATATTTCAGAAGCTCTGTTTTATCTCCTTCTACATTCTCTGCTTGTGCTTGGAATTGTCCTGTGTAAACATTTTGACATCAGTTGTACGGTATATGCGAAGAAGAAAATATAACTGAACCCCTTCTTATTCTATACTTTCCAGTGGCGGATCTAGAAATATGTTCATTAGTTTTCTTGAACCGAGAATCATTTTTCTATCAATGCATCTCAATCGATTTCTCATAATGATTTCACTTGATTTTTGCTATTGCACATGATTTTCACGAGAATTAGCAAGAAATAGCTTATTATGTATTATATTAACATAGATAGATGAACTTTGAAGAGCTATACCTCGCAATCTGTTGGGCCGCCTTCAACAGTAATTCTGGTATGAAATTGGGGCTTATTTAAATTGATTTTAAAATGATATCAGGTGCTGTTATGAAAAAGTTATGCTTCAGGGTTAAAATTGTATACATGTACAAAACTTGAGCCATTTCATTGAGGTTTTTGGCGGGATAGAAGGTTGCCGGGATCGAATAATTGGATTCAATTATTATTATTATTAAGCGTATGGCGTTTTTGGCGGAGAGACCCTTTCGGGTGTTCCACCTTGCCGAATCATCCAGTTTTCCCTAATGGGAGATATGGAAAACATTATAGGTTAAGTTGGATTCAATGTTCCACGATTATACAACATAATAGAAAAGAACTGACTTCGTTACTGATTATGAACGTCAATGAGAACAGATATGTGCCTATTCTCAGTCATCTGTAACAAGAAAACGAGTTATTTGTGATTTGATTAAAAAATAGGTTATCTTAGTTCTAAATCTGCATTTTACGTGAAAATCGTATATGTTTGTTCAGATATAGCCAAAAATTATTCAACATAATATTCAATGTCATGGAGCTTGAATAATGTAACTGCTCTTAAAATCAATGAACTTGCTCTTAATTAATGAACTACTCTTAAAAATTCAAAAAGGTATCTTTCAAACTGAAACAACTTTCCCATATCGTTCATAAAAAGTACCATTTTTTTGTAAATTCGATAACTTGTTCATTCTTACATTAATCGAGAAAAACATATCAAAACAAAGCTAATGATGTACAGACTGTATTAAAAAAATACTCCAGTGGAAATTTCTTGAACGTTTTCATACTGGAAAGAAAACCGAAATCACGTAAAACCAGTGTGGAGTGCGGTGTGAGTGTGTACAGTATAATGCACTAACAAGTAACAATTTATTGTCCAAGGTGAGATGTAAAAACTGCTCTTTCACGAATCATGAATATTATTCAAAGAGTTTTGTCTCAAGTTACTGAATTTTATTCTGCTCATGGCTTTTTGTGGCGGAGAGATTTTCTTTCAGGTGTTCCACCGCGCCGAATCATCCCAAGTTCCCCAAAAATAACTTATTATTATATTAAACATAGGTACATAACTTTGAATTTCTGTCCATCATTCGGGAAAAATCTTTTACCAATCGAATCCTGATAAGTTTTCGCAATCTCTGAACAAATATATAGGCTACAATTTTCACGTAACAGGTAGATTAGAACTAAGGATACCTAATTTTTTTAAAATCAAATCAAGAAATGTCTCGTTTTCATTGTATGCTGAATGCAGGAAATTCAAGCGATTTTCCAATTTTATCATAAAGTTTTAGTTTTATTCAAACTGTAGTTACAATCATAATTATCTACCCTTTGATTCAGAATAGCTTATAGGCTACTTCGTGAAGACACCTCTTTTCAGTCACTAACATTGAAAATCCGCTCTACATTGGGGACAGATTGTAATTTTTATTTCTATTTTATGCAGGGAAATAATATTTGAACATTATTCCTATTGAAGTTTTCATAATTCCATATTCCATTATTACAAACTAAGCTGTAATTTATAAGGATTCGTGAATGTTGAGTTTTGAAGAATTATTTTACATACAATCTTTCACTGTTCCATGAGCTGGGAAAAGAACTCTCTGAAGGGTTTGGAGAGTTTACCTGAAATGCTACTACTTAAAATACTTAATACTACTTTAAAAACTTAAAAATTAAAACACTACTTTAAATACTTGAAAAGTGGTGCAAATGAAATGCTGAAATGCTGCGCTACTTTTCAGTATTTAAAAAAATGGTGTTCAGTTTAAGTTTTTAAAAGTATTCAATATTTTAAAAGCATTTCTGGTAAACTCTCCAAACTCAGAGATCTTTCTCAACTCAAGGCTGAAATATTGTATGTAAAATAGTTTTAATTTAAGTAATTTTACACAAATACTTTTCAAGTTTTTTTATCTGTGGGCATCACATTAAATCCAATGAATTCTGGCTCATTATCTCAACAACTGGCTAGCCATACCCTAATTTTAGGTTTGTCTTGAAATTTGTTCCAAATATAAAAATTAAAATTTGTTTTTTATGTAAATATTTACTGTATTTACATAAATATCTATTATTTTACATAGGAATCAACTTGGAAATCAAATTATTGTTAATGGGTTTTACTTCGATATTGTACAAATCTGTGTAAAATAAAAAATGTTTTTGACTGAACATCGCTTGGAATAAATTAATACTTTTCAATTTATTTCTATTTTATTTTTCCGACTGAATCAATCTCTAACTGTATGTCACGTTGCAGAACCGTTCAATTCAGATTTAAATCTTATAAGTTTATTTGATAATAAAGTATATTTTTAAACTTACTCTATTTGATAAATAAAGGTTGAAATGTACAGTATCAACAAAGTGACAGATGGACATACCTACTTTTAATTATATTTGAATAATTACTGAGAAAAAGTATAAACTTATTGACTTTTTACATTTAGATAACATGTTAAAATGTTGTGAAACCGTCTTATTCAGATCAGTTATATTATGTTATGATTGTAACATACGTTGGAATGCGCAATGCCAATGATCATACTAACGAAAACATGAAGTGTTTTATAACTTTCAAAATATATTTTTGAGAGATATCTTATCACATTTATTTCTAATCAACATAAAATAATAAGTACGTTTACGAGAGGAGAGAGTATGAGCTGATGGTTGATGCTCAATACACATGCAGGGCACTGGCATACTCATATTATTGAGAATCGTAGATCGTATTGATAAATACTGTATTTATGTTGTGACGTTGTGACACTCGCTGCCGGCTGGCGGCCGCTGCCGGCTGGTTGTGTGCGTGCGAAAGTGAGCTAAGCGAGGGGAAGTAGATAATCTCCCCTCTCCTGACAATTCTTCAACTCCGCTTAGAAAATGCGATTCAAGCTACTCCTAGCGCATCTCGTGGCAGCTGGCGGAACTAACCACGAAGGAGACGATAACTTCGTAGTGACCGACCAACGTTAACGTTGTTCAGTCACTTTGCATCGCAAGCCTTGTTCTTGGTTAGTTCCGCCAGTTGACACGAGATGCGCTCGATCTATATTCTTTCGATCGTCTGCTGGCACTCAACTCAGAATCGCTGTTGCTCATATGTATTTATCAAATCTCTTCTAATGTGATTCAATTGTCTGGCCTGCCTGTCTTATGAAGCTGCCGCCTGGTGCGACATCAGCTCTGCTCTCCACTGCATATTTTATGTTGATTGAAATGAACTCTCTATATTAAATATATGTATTTTCTTGTGATCTGAATTGTAATCAGATGTATGTTTTGAAATTCTTTATTGAAAGTTTAATGAAATTCATAATTAATCAGTCACTGATATAATGAGAAATTTAATGTTCATTTCTAGTCGAGGGTTAATTAAATTCCCGATTCTTGCAGAATATCACCGATAAAAATAGACCAATCACCATAATTATATGGCTTCATGAGTTCAGATCCAGTTTACACGTTTTTAATCAGGGTTGAAAAGAAAAATGTTTTTTTCGGTTATTTACACAAATAATATCCAGAATTTAATCTTTACAAAGGAAATATGTATAGATTTTTTACACCCAGTGTTATCAATACGAGCCGTATTCATATTAATGAAGACTTTTAATTTTCAAGTTTTTAAAGTAGTATTAAGTATTTTAAGTAGTGCAGCATTTCAGGTAAACTCTCCAAACCCTTCAGAGAGTTTTTTTCCCAGCTCATGGAACAGTGAAAGATTGTATGTAAAATAATTCTTCAAAACTCAACATTCACGAATCCTTATAAATTACAGCTTAGTTTGGAATAATGGAATATGGAATTATGAAAACTTGAATAGGAATAATGTTCAAATATTATTTCCTGCATAAATAGAAATAAAAATTACAATCTGTCCCCAATGTAGAGCGATTTTCAATGTTAGTGACTGGAAAAGAGGTGTCTTCACGAAGTAGCCTATAAGCTATTCTGAATCAAAGGGTAGATAATTATGATTGTAACTACAGTTTGAATAAAACTAAAACTTTTATGATAAAATTGGAAAATCGCTTTTCGAATTTCCTGCATTCAGCATACAATGAAAACGAGATATTTCTTGATTTGATTTAAAAAACATTAGGTATCCTTAATTCTAATCTACCTGTTACGTGAAAATTGTAGCCTATATATTTGTTCAGAGATTGCCAAAACTTATCAGGATTCGATTGGTAAAGATTTTTCCCGAATGATGAACAGAAATTCAAAGTTATGTACCTATGTTTAACATAATTATAAGTTATTGTTGGGGAACTTGGATGATTCGGCGCGGCGGAACACCCGAAGAAAATCTCTCCGCCACGAAGCCATGAACAGAATAAAAATTCAGTAACTTGAGACAAAACTCTTTGAATAATATTCATGATTCGTGAAAGAGCAGTTTTCTACATCTCACCTTGGACAATAAATTGTTACTTGTTAGTGCATATACTGTACACACTCACATCGCACTCCACACTGGTTTTACGTGATTTCGGTTTTCTTTCCAGTATGAAAACGTTCAAGAAATTTCCACTGGAGTATTTTTTAATACAGTCTGTACATCATTAGCTTTGTTTTGATATGTTTTTCTCGATTAATGTAAGAATGAACAAGTTATCGAATTTACAAAAAAATGGTACTTTTTTATGAACGATATGGGAAAGTTGTTTCAGTTTGGAAAGATACCTTTTTTGAATTTTTAAGAGTAGTTCATTAATTAAGAGCAAGTTCATTGATTTTAAGAGCAGTTACATTATTCAAGCCCATGACATTGAATATTATGTTGAATAATTTTTGGCTATATCTGAACAAACATATACGATTTTCACGTAAAATGCAGATTTAGAACTAAGATAACCTATTTTTTTTTTAATCAAATCACAAATAACTCGTTTTCTTGTAACAGATGACTGAGAATAGGCACATATCTGTTCTCATTGACGTTCATAATCAGTAACGAAGTCAGTTCTTTTCTATTATGTTATATAATCGTGGAACATTGAATCCAACTTAACCTATAATGTTTTCCATATCTCCCATTAGGGAAAACTGGATGATTCGGCAAGGTGGAACACCCGAAAGGGTCTCTCCGCCAAAAAAGCCATACGCTTAATAATAATAATAATTGAATCCAATTATTCGATCCCGGCAACCTTCTATCCCGCCAAAAACCTCAATGAAATGGCTCAATTTTTTTACATGTATACAATTTTAACCCTGAAGCATAACTTTTTCATAACAGCACCTAATATCATTTTAAAATCAATTTAAATAAGCCCCAATTTCATACCAGAATTACTGTTAAAGGCGGCCCAACAGATTGCGATGTATAGCTCTTCAAAGTTCATCTATCTATGTTAATATAATACATAATAAGCTATTTCTTGCTAATTCTCGTGAAAATCATGTGCAATAGCAAAAAATCAAGTGAAATCATTGCGAGAAATCGATTGAGATGCATTGATAGAAAAAATGGTTCTCGGTTCAAGAAAAACTAAAGAACATATTTCTAGATCCGCCACTGGAAAGTATAGAATAAGAAGGGGGTTCAGTTATATTTTCTTCTTCGCATATACCGTACAACTGATGTCAAAATGTTTACCCAGGACAATTCCAAGCACAAGCAGAGAATGTAGAAGGAGATAAAACAGAGCTTCTGAAATATTATATGAATAGACTAGCTGAGTAAAATGAATTGCAAACTGATTACAATCTGATTCGAGGGACTATTTATGATAAATTGTTGGAAAATATAATCCTGCACACAATATCGTGTAACAGCTTCTTTTCTATAGAACAATAAGAAAAATTCAGCAATACATAATTCAACTTCAAGCTGATATTGATACGAGTTCAGTGAACAAGTATATCGACACTACTCTGTAATAAATTAAATAACACATTAAACTATTAATGTGTTCATAAAGTACATTGTAATATATCAATTTGGAAATTTGTAAATGTACTAAAAGTTATATCTTAGACATTTTCTTGTTAAACGCTGGCATAAAAGTCCTTAGAAGAAAATGAAAATATATGCGATCGTCAAATATCATACTATTTCAATCTGTTAAAAGATAACATCCAAATTATAGCAGTTACAATTAAAATGAATATAAAATTATTTGTAGAGAATGACACAAGGAATCCATCGATATCCATTTCGTTCCGAAATTCCGATTAGAACTTGAGATATAGACGATTGTATAAATAAGAAAAGTACCATTCTTTGTAAATTCGATAACTTATTTATTTTGACATTAATCGAGAAAAAAAACATATCAGAACAAAGCCAATGATGTACAGAATGTATAAAAAAATACTCCAATGGAAAATTCTTAAGCGTTTTGAAACTGGAAAGAAAACAGACAGAAAATTGACGACGCTTGCAATAGTACGTAAGCAATAATTATTAGCCTATAAGTAAGCTGAGATGAACAAGGCGAGGTAGAACAATCAGAGCTGACTGCAGTGTTCAGCTCTGAGCGTAGTGAAGGAGAAGTCTGCTGTGTTGATAGGAAGGCAGTGGTAGGGAGAAATTGAGAGTGTGTGTATGCGCTTGCTCGCCCCTGCGCGTATGTGCACTGTACACACTCACATTGGACGCCACGCTGATTTTATGTGATTTTCTGTTTTCTATCCAGTTTCTAAACGCTTGAGAATTTTCCATTGGAGTATTTTTTTATACATTCTTGACATCATTGGCTTTGATCTGACATGTTTTTCTCGATTAATGCCAAAATAAATAAGTTATCGATTTTACAAAAAATGGTACTTTTTTATTTATGAACGATATGGGAAATAAAATGTTTCAGCTTGGAAAGATACATTTTTTTGAATTTTTAAGAGTAGTTCGGTTGATATAGTTGAAACCGTTCAAGAGCTGGAAAGCTAACGGAGTTAGCACTTTAAAGCGCCATAGCTCGCTTATTAGACCACTTACAAATTTCAGGTGGCACTTTTTCTCACTCTTATAATGATCTTAACAAGTATGTTTAAAAATATTATCCAATTTAAATAAAAAAAAAATTCGACCGAACAGCCTTAATACTGCTGGATAACAAGAAAATTATGCAAATAGTTTCCACACGTAGGCTATCTTCTTCTATATAATAGAAGATGTTTATTCTTCTAAGGATATACAACTCATTCATATAGACATAGTTTTACATTTAGATAATAATATAGAGAAATTACAGAGAATAGAGTTTTATACACAGCTTCATAACAATGAAATAATGAAGACGTATCTGCGGATGTACAAATGTATCTTCTCCTCTATTGAGACGATCTTCTTCTATTCTAAGAAAAGTCAGTCTTATAAAATATTCGAAATATATACAGAGTGGCGCAAATAGAACGCATGGATTTGAGTAGGATAGAATCAGTGGAGTGGAGCTGTCTGTGACCGCCGAGAGACACCGTTTTGTAGGTTAAAGTATCCAGTTCTGCTAACAATGGAGCAATAATTGACCTTGCAACATCGCATATTTGCTGTTGAACAATATTTAAAATAGAATAAATCTGCAATCGTCGTTCAACGTAGCTCTATAGTAGAGAGTTTTTTAAGTTGAGCGTATTGGCATGTGATTCTTCTTCAATTGACATTCAAAGTTTACTGTCGTAAATACCGTTGAATTGAAGATTTGAATACTGCAATACATGAATGAATTGCTGCTGTATCAAAGGTTATGGACTAATTTTAGGCTTTTAATGAACATTACCGCATTATTAAGGGCTCCATATTCCCTCACAGTACAGTAGGTCTTCAGTACTCTTTTTTTTTTACAATAAGTAGGCAGATGAAAATCAGTCATTCTATATAATATTTTACACTTTGAGCTCAATCGCCACCATACTGAACTCAGTTATCAGTGATTGTGTAGCTTGGGGACAAGGCAGAAAGAGCAGACAATAAATTTTCTAGACAGAGGAAAAAGAAAGGAACACAATAAAGAACAAGTTCAGTGCAAGTGACTACTTGAAGTGCTCCCGTTATGATCAGACAGCCGTCTATCTATAGATATATTAAGCTGGTGCTCCCGTTATGATCAGACAGCCGTCTATCTATAGATATATTAAGCTGCATACTGTAAATGTATAGATATGTACTGTATATGCTGTGGAAAGGCGGGGTCCCCGTTCACCTTGCACCAGACGTCTTTTTTCTTTTATCACTTTTTAAATTTCGCGCCAGTCTCGTGTCTACTGCACGTGCACACGTGCGCGTGCGTGAGCCAAAGACACGTGATGCATTGTTGAGTAAGTTGTGACAGGACTAATCTAGATTTACTAGCGTAGTGGGTACTGGTGTGATACGGAAAAGTATAAAGGATTTCCTGCTGTAGAATCGTTGCAGGGTAGCCTTGGGTGTATTGAATTTATCTATCTATTAATAATTTTATCGGTGTGTGCTGCTTCATAAGCAACTATGTGAATTATTGTGACTAAACGTGACTAATCTTGTCTTGTCTTGACTAACCGGTGTACGCCTAGCCTAAGTAGCGGCTCGCGATTTTATGAACAGAATGCCTTGCAAACTATATTCTCTAATCACTCCTTTCATTTTGCCACTCAATTTATTCAATACATGTATTTAATGTATTCAATCAGGATGGTTCGATCTGAATGTTCAACTTGTCCTTGTAAAGTTCTCTGTTTCGAACGTTTTAATTGGCTAGCATCTCAGGATCACCTATCCTTACAAAGACTATTGAGATTTTATTGGAATGCCATTTACGAAATAGTCAACAACATAATTTCTATTCTTCTCGTGATGATATAGCCTACATATTCGTGATTACAGCAATAAAGCAGCTTCTTTGTATTCGTGAATGTCCTGCATCTGCAAGTTCATGTGGATTCTGAAGATCACGATTGTTGAGGATGCAGTGCATGACTTTAGTTGATCTGTTATCTCTTTTTCTCCTCCTCCTCCTCCTCCTCCTCCTTCTTGTTCTTCTTGTTCTTCTTGTTCTTCTTGTTCTGCTTCTTCTTCTTCTTCTCTTCTTCTTCTTCTTCTTCTTCTTCTTCTTCTTCTTCTTCTTCTTCTTCTTCTTCTTCTTCTTCTTCTTCTTCTTCTTCTACTTCTTCTTCTTCTTCTTCTTCTTCTTCTTCTTCTTCTTCTTCTTCTTCTTCTTCTTCTTCTTCTTCTTCTCCTCCTTCTTCTTCTTCTTCTTCTTCTTCTTCTTCTTCTTCTTCTTCTTCTTCTTCTTCTTCTTCTTCTTCTTCGTCTTCGTCTTTCTCTTTCTCTCTTTGTTAATTAGATGTACGTATTTCTCATTATGTGTTACTTTTGATTCTCTTCCTGTCTTCTGATAATGCAATGTCTGTTCACCATTGACTCCCGAAGGCTAACCACTGGTAACATAATCGATTTGCAATAATAACAGTTCAATAAAGTAAGCAGAGTCAATTCAATTCACTGCAAAGCGATTCGTGTCTTGTCGCATGTACAATATCAAGTTGGCTTTGTTCTATTGTTGAATCTCTTGTATCATTTATTTGAATGCGATCAATTTTTACATCGAATTCCATCCAATGAAGTAGCATTGAACTGAACAGCTGACTTGTGGGCTGGCTCACAAACAAGACATGTTTACTATAGGAAGTATATTTGTAACAAATTGTCCAGCTTTTGAAATTCTTTGTTTACAAAAAATTTACTTTTGAGCTTTTCAAACACTTAGTACTAGTGAAGTTTGTGCTAAACTGTTTTATGGGTCATATCTATGAGCGTTTCTTACTCAAGTGAATGACTTACTCAAGTATGGAGCGAAATAAAATGACAGCCATATGATATGTATTCTTATTTAATTTTAAACATAAATTCACGTTCAATTTGGACGAGATTCAAATCAATTTTAAAATATTATTAATTTTACAAACATTATCATGATTGTACAGAGCACTATTCACTACAATCCAGAGTTGAGTTATCATTATTATCAGTTCTTTAAAAATAAGGCATTATTGTCTTATCAAATAAGGCATTCACTTGAGTAAGGAACATTAGGCCTAATAGTAAGTTCATTGATAGGCTACGGCCCTTAGTTGTCGAAACTTTCGCCCAAGTATCTCTTTTCTATCACTATTGCTAGAAATGTTTCAACTCTGATTCTACAGGTGATTAAAAAGTCCCTACGCAATGAAATATACAAGGAAACACTCAAGTGCACGGCAGTAATGTAACTACAATGTGGACCTGACACTGGCTAATATGAATGCAAAAAAAAGCATGTTGGTTGAGTCCACATAAGAGCAGTAACCTGGCAAATGATTTTCTATCCAGAACAAAATATGCCACCACAAAGCTCTTGCGGAGAGACTTTATAATCACTCTGTATATTACTGTACATTACTATTACTCTACTACTGTTACTATTACTACTACTATTAGGCTAGGCGTACAACGGTTAGTCAAGACAACACAAAACGAGATTAGTCACGTTTGGTCACAGTAATTCACATAGTTGCTTATGAAGCAGCACACACTGATGCAATGACTAATCGGTGTGTGTTGCTTCATAAGCAACTATGTGAAGTACTGTGACTAAACGTGACTAATTTTGTCTTGTCTTGTCTTGACTAACCGGTGTACGCCTAGCCTAATGAAGCAACACACACCGATTAATCATTGCATCAGTGTGTGGTGCTTCATAAGCAACTATGTGAATTACTATGACTAAACGTGACTAATCTCGTTTTGTCTTGTCTTGTATAACCGGTTTACGCGTAGCCTCACTGTAAGGCTAGGCGTACACCTGTTAGTCAAGACAAGACAAGACAATATTAATCACAGTACTTCACATAGTTGCTTATGAAACAACACACACCGATTAGTCATTGCATCAGTGTGTGCTGCTTCATAATCAACTATGTGAATTACTGTGACTAAACGTGACTAATCTCGTCTTCTCTTGTCTTGACTAACCGGTGTACGCCTAGCCTTACTCGACATGTATTGCAAATTGAACGCCAAGTGCCCAATGTCTATCTCACCATGCACGCAAAGTTGGCAACAATTTATTCTTTCAGCTGATTTACTTTCAACTAATTCAAGCCGTGCAGCAATCAGCTTAAAATTCACTTTCTCCGTCCGAGACTTGGCTTGGTTCTGGCAGTTGGTCACTCACTGGACTCTGTCTAATGCAATTGTAATTATTATTGCTGTCGGCTGGCACCCAAACCGGAAAGTGATCACGCACACACAATGAGGAAAGAGATAGAGAATAGGTGTAGGATAGGATAGATGTAGGAAGAAGGAGTTGAAAGAAAAAGGATGAGAAGGAGGAGGAGTAGGAGCAGGAGGAGGAGGAGGAGGAGGAGAAGAGGGAGGAAGAGGAAGAAGGAGCGAAAATAAAAAACACTAGAAAGAAAGAAGGGAGGAGGAGGAGGAGGAGGAGGAGGAGGAGGAGGAGGAGGAGGAGAAGGAGAAGAAGAAGAAGAAGAAGAAGAAGAAGAAGAAGAAAAGAAGAAGAAGAAGAAGAAGGAAAAGGAGGCGAAGGAAGAAGCATAGTAATGAAGATATTTGAGAGGATAAAACAGAGGAATAAACTAGAAGGGCTAGAATCTTTCAGAAAAAGTCCTAAGGTGAGGAAATGTTTTATACAATTCCTTGGTGAGATATGAACGTTGGTGGTTGATACGTTTGAGTAAGGAAGAAAGAAGAGAGAAGGAGAACAAGGAAAAAGAAAAAAGAAAAAGGAGAGGAACAATGAAAGAGAAGAAGAAATGAAATAACACAGAATAAGACAAATATTGGGAATTACAGGACGTTTGTAGACTGAGGTTGAATGATGGGGAAATGTGAAAGTTTCAACTTTTTGAGTAAATGAGAATTAAGATATTAGGGAAAAATAGAGACGAAAAAGAAGTAGGAAGTGAAGATGATGGAGAAGGAGGAGGAGGAGAAGGTTAGAGGATACAGAAGAATGCAAATATTAATGAAAGAATGTTGGGAAAATTGAGAAGACAGAAGGACAATCAAAACGGGGAGCGGAGAGAATGAGGAGGAGAAAAGTAGTAAAAGAAGAGAAAATGGTGACAAGGAAATGAAATGGAAAGAAACGAGAGGAGAAAAACAAGAAGAACGGAGAATAAGATAATTATTATATACATGCGAAGAAGGTGGATAAAGAAGAGAACAATGAAGAAAAAGATCATTAGAAGAGAACGAAGAGAGAATCATGAGGAGGAAAAGAAGACGTTGAAGTTGAAAAAGATGAAAATGACAATGAGAAGGAGAAGGAATACGAGAAGAAGAAGAAGGAGGAGAGGAAGAGGAAGGAGACGAAGAAGAGGAAGGAGAAGGAGTCGTAATAGAAGAAGAAGAGGAAGAAGAAGAAGAAGAAGAAGAAGAAGAAGAGGAAGAATAAGATGATGATGAAGAAGATGAAGAATAAGATGATGATGAAGAAGATGAGAAAGAAGAGGAAGAAGAAGAAGAAGACGAAGACGAAAAAAGAAGAAAGAAGGAGGAGGAGGAGGAGGAGAAGGAGGAGGAGAAGAAGAAAAGGAGAAGGAGAAGAAGAGGAAGAAGAAGAAGAAGAAGCAGAAGAAGAAGAAGAAGAAGAAGAAGAAGAAGAAGAAGAAGAAGAAGAAGAGGAGGAAGAAGAATGAGTATAATCAGCGGTAAGATCTCCTAAGCTCACACGCAATCTTTAAAACGCCTACAATTTATTAATAGCGAGCGTCTGATGAGCGTATTCAGGGCGTTAAGCGTTCCCCAACTGACCAATTATACGGCATCACGTCCTATAGGATTCTTTTAAATTGTCAGAAACAGCTGATTGATGTACGCTCGTTTGCTAACGTTAAATCAGCTGTTCTCTGACAAGTTAAAAGAATCCTGCTATACTGCCCGCCACATCTCACTTCTTCTTCTTATCTGATTAACAACAACCAGAGCTGTGGCTGGCCTATGCCGCTTCTCATTTTCCAATCCGACTGGATCCTTATGTAATTCTTGCGGTGAAATGGCATACATCCCCCGTTATTGTTGCATCCTTATGTAATCCCAAAGGATGGATCTTTGAGGCTGCATGCATCCCCTGTTACATCGATATTGTGTATTAAAGTTTGTAGAATAATGTGTTATGACATCAATATTGTGATTGTTGCTTATAGTATACAATATACATATACAGGGTGTTTCAGAACTCCCTACCAATACTCTAGGGCATTGTTCCTGGTCAAAAACCATATCTAAATATCATATTCAAATTGTCAAAAAGTCCTTAGTCACTCACACAGCTGCCATTTTGTTTTTTTCACTTATTATTTTTTATCTCAATAATGGTGGAACAAATGGAATTGAAACTTTGCACCAACATTCATGACAACTAGACAAAGCTACAAAAAAATTATGACAATTTTTCAAATCCATAAAACAAAATGGCGGCCATTTAAAATGTTGTTTCTTGAATAACTCGAAAACCGTTGATAATACGAAAATTTTACAGGAATAACGTTTTTTAGTAAATTTAATCTCAAATCGTTTCAAACCTTATTTGTTAAGATTGGACCAATATTGACTGAGATATGGCCGCTTTAGTGACAAAATGGTGGCCATTCAAAATTTTGTTTCTTGAATAACTCGAAACCCGTTGATAATACGGAAATTTTACAGGAATAACTTTTTTTAGTAAATTCAATAACAAATCGATTAAAACCTTATTTGTTGAGATTGGACCAATATTGACTGAGATATGGCAGCTTTAGTGATAGGTGAGCGCTGGAGGTTACTTGCACCCATTTTTACTGTCTTTAAAATTCACACAAAATGATCTAAAATCGCTTTAAAATAACATGCAAAGCAGACAGAGACTGTTGCATTTTTGTAACAGACTTTAGCCGCAAGCCCAGGATGCACTGCAACCAGCCTCCAGCGCTCACCTATCACTAAAGCTGCCATATCTCAGTCAATATTGGTCCAATCTTGACAAATAAGGTTTTAATCGATTTGTAGTTAAATTTATAAAAAAAAGTTATTCTTGTAAAATTTTCGTATTATCAACGGTTTTCGAGTTATTCAAGGAACAAAATTTAAAATGGCCGCCATTTTGTCACTAAAGCTGCCATATCTCAGTCAATATTGGTTTAATCTTAACAAATAAGGTTTTAACCGATTTGTAATTAAATTTACTAAAACAAGTTATTCCTGTAAAATTTTCGTATTATCAACGGTTTTCGAGTTATTCAAGAAACAAAATTTTGAATGGCCGCCATTTTGTCACTAAAGCTGCTATATCTCAGTCAATATTGGTTCAATCTTAACAAATAAGATTTGAAACGATTTGTAATTAAATTTACTAAAAAAAGTTATTCCTGTAAAATTTTCGTATTATCAACGGTTTTCGAGTTATTTAAGAAACAAAATTTTAAATGGCCGCCATTTTGTTTTATGGATTTGAAAAATTGTCATAATTTTTTTGTAGCTTTGTCTAGCTGTCATAAATGTTGGTGATTGATATCATCATTGTTTGAGTTCATTGACAGTATTAAATCAATTGAGAGGATTTACGGCTGATGCACGAGAACCAGTTTAATTTGATCTCAGTAGAATGGATTCGCTAGAAAGAGATAAATAAGGATTTTGTTGCACTGTCTCCGTCAAATGACTTCATTTTACAACGCTAAATTATAAGGAGCTATTGTCACAAATAAAATATATTGAATTAACTGTAATTTTGTAGAAAATTCCGTTGAAATTAAATCAACTAGCTTGAAGTTTCTCGTATCTCATAAACGTAGAAGGTAGTCAACGGCATCTATCGGCTAACTTGGTAACCAGCTAGACGAATTCGTTTCGTACTGCTCGCTTGTGATTGGCTGGAGGCGTGGCCAAGTGGTAACGAGCAAGACGAATTAGGTTCGCACTGCTCGCTTGTGATTGGCTGGAGGCGTGGCCAAGTGGGGGCTGGGCTTAGTGTCCGACGACCAATCGTATCGCGAGTTGGATTTCGAGCCGGCTGACTGCTTACTCCCATCACTTCTATGATTGGCTGATGTGATTATCAGTTTTCTCCCGCCATCATCTTCTATTGCTTGACATCTTCTTTCTGATTCTTCTTCGTCTTCCATTCCTCCATCTATCATCCCTATTTTGCTTTCACTTCTCCAAACATCGGTAGTCTTCTTTTGTTTCTTCGCTTCCTATCTCATCATTCTGCTAGCATATTATCCAATTCCACACATTGAATATTATGTAATAATACATTTTTATGTAATAAAGTTCACATCGCTACATGTTAATAGAAAGAAGATAATGAATAGTATTTTATAATAGCTTGCATAACATCAATATTTAAATTTTAAATTGTTGTTTATGTATTTGGTTTTCAAATCCTATACAATTTTGCTTGGCTGTTTTTCTCCTGAGTTAATAATGTGCTGACTCCAAGACAAGTACAGTGAACAATGATTACTAGCATTATCTTTTAAACTTTATATCATGCATTAAAACAATCATTTTTTTCTAGCAATGATATGATATCCAAAGATGTTGAGATATTCGCTGTTGTTATTTCCCACGGATGTTTCAGAAAAGAGAAATAGACTTCGATACTACTTCGCTCATACATTCTATCCTCTTTTTAATTATTCTTGTCATACCCCAAAGAACTCAAAAATCGTTCCAAGAGCTGCTTAGGATCCCTGATCTAAACCTGAACCTTAGGCTAGGCGTACACCGGTTAGACAAGACAAGACAAGACAAGAGGACATTAGTCACGTTTAGTCACAGTAATTCAGATGGTTGCTTATGAAGCAGTACACACTGATGCAATGACTAATCGGTGTGTGTTGCTTCATAAGCAACTATGTGAAGTACTGTGACTAAACGCGACTAATCTTGTCTTGACTAACCGGTGTACGCCTAGCCTTAATGTGTATATTCACACTAAATAATCTGATTATCCTCATATGATTCATTAGTCAAAACAATTTCATCCCGTCTGATCCGGGCCCGGTCCGCACTGGTGTGAAAGAAGCCTGCTTATGACCCAGCAATCTTTCACATGCACATGCTGTTGAGTATAATGTTATTTTTATGGCAAAAATGAAATAACTGTATATGAATGAATATAAAAAACTGTATGTGACACAAATTAAAACAATCTGACAAATGTTAACAATATTTTTCATGTTACTAAATTCTGTGATAAAAGAGATAAAACAAATGTTAACATGTTTACGAAACAACAATCCTAGAGTTCAAGTATATGAGAAAAACACAGGTAGGCTACAAGCAAGGAGGAGCGAGAGAGCCATTCAAACAAAGTGTGAGAGATTGTTGAACATGAAAAGTGAGTGCCGCCGCTTTTAACAAAAGCCTCAACGTACATTGTTCATGAAAGTGAGATACGACGATTTAAAAAACAAACATTGCCATATTGTCGAAATAATGGCTGGCGGGAACCTTGACATGAGAGGACTACAACAAACTGTTTAGCAGAAGAACTCGGTGAAGGACACAATATTATATTTAGAGAGGCCTGCTACTACTGTTTTGATTGAAGACATTACATGGCGGTTACAAATTGGTACCGCAGCACTTTGTTTAGGAACTACTCTATGGTACTTTGTTTCAGATAATGTGGTCTTGTGAGCTGCTATTGTTTGATTCTGATTATTATTATAAAGAAGGAATAGCAGAAAGGAAAAGACCAGGATGATTATGAGAATATAGGACAGGAAAATGATGAAAAGGGCCTAGTATCATTTTAGTAGAATCATTATTTCAGTAATATCATTTAGTAGGACTATTTTTAGTAGTAGCCCATCATTTTAGCTTTAGTAGAAGAGAGAGTAGATGCAGTTTGATTGAGGGAAACTGAAAGAAGAGGAAAACAACAGTAGGAAATGATACTTAGAAGGAGAAAAAAAACAAATTAATACACGAAGGAGAAGAAGGAAAGGAAAAGGAAGAAGGTATAATGAAGGAGCGGAACATTAAACTTCTTAGGCTAGGCGTACACCGGTTAGTCAAGACAAGACAAGACGAGATTAGTGACGTTTAGTCACAGAAATTCACATTGTTGCTTATGAAGCAACACACACCGATTAGTCATTGCATCAGTGTGTGCTGCTTCATAAGCATCTATGTGAATTCCTGTGACTAAACGTGACTAATTTCGTCTTGTCTTGTCTTGACTAACCGGTGTACGCCTAGCCTAACCGTGGCATAAAACGCAAAACACTATTCAACCAAAACAGAACAGGTGGCAGGCCGAAAGAACTAAAATAATGTGATGT
Organism: Laodelphax striatellus; assembly: GCA_017141395.1. Lineage (NCBI taxonomy): Eukaryota > Metazoa > Arthropoda > Insecta > Hemiptera > Delphacidae > Laodelphax > Laodelphax striatellus. The sequence goes on along the minus strand of CM029534.1, from coordinate 1,980,605 downwards.
AGTTGAAAGGGGAGGAAGAAGAGGAAGTAGAAGAAGAAAAAGAAGAAGAGGAGGAAGAAAATGAAGGAGAAGAAGAAGAAGAAGAAGAAGGAGGAAGAAATGAAGAAAAAGATGAAGAAGAAGATGAGGAGGAAGAAGAGAAGAGGAGGAAGGAAGAGAAGAGGAGGAAGAAAGAGAAGAGGAGGAAGAAAGAGAAGAGGAGGAAGAAAGAGAAGAGGAGGAAGAAAAAGGAGTAGGAGGAGAAAAGAAAAGGAGAAGTAGAAGAAGAAGAAGAGAGGAGGAGGAAGGGAAAGAAGGAGGAGAAAAGAGAAGAAGAAAAGGAGGAGAAGAAGAATAAGCAGAAGGCGAAGAAAAAGGAGGAGGAGAAGAAGAAGAAGAAGAAGAAGAAGAAGAAGAAGAAGAAGAAGAAAGAAGAAGAAGAAGAAGAAGAGGAGGAAGAAAAATAAAAATGAATGGAAGATTGTTATTGAATCGTTGTAAACGATTTTAGAGTGAAGATCACCGCGGTGCTGGTGTTACACGTTTGACCCACTAAAAGGAGCTCAGAACGTGAGAGAACCGAACGATGGACGCTATCAATCGAAAAAGAAGAAGAAGAAGAGAAAGAAAACAACGCAATTCTTCGTCTGCTATAACAGTGGCGGGTATGTTGCACAAAATCCAACCTTTGTTGTTAGATGCTTCCATTCCAATATAGGCTACTATCCTACCTATAACAGAACTCTGACAGCCAGGATAAGCTCTCAGAATCACGCCGAATTAGACCAATGCTGAAGTTTCGCGCCAATTTCGCCAGCTGTGTTGTTGGCACGCCTGCACAACAGAGCAGCATTAAGGCGCCAAATCGTGGTTGAAAGATGGCATAACTGCATGCCATGGATGACTCAAGATTTAAAACGTATTGTTTCTCTGAAATAGCGAGCAGAAGCACGATTTTATTACAATAAAATGCACCAGTACAAGTAAACTAATAATTATTTCAGAAGTTACGTGATGTGCTGTAACCGCAAATTTGTGGTGGGATTTAAACGTTTTGAAGATTATTATAATTGTATAATCGTCATTAATTGAGGAAGAATTAAAGGTGTTAGCTTATAACTGTATAATCACAAATACTATTATGACAGGAAGACCTATAAACGTGCAAACTGAATGTTTTGTTATGGCGAGGGAAACATCTACCTCTCGTTCTACTTTTGAATTTTGAACACAATTTCGTTATCAGCAGAGGTTCAGATTACGTACTGTCAACAATTTGAGGCGAGATTTGGCCGTTGAAGATTGTTATGTATAATATAGTATTATTTAATAGGAAAACCTGCAGAGATGTTCATTAGTCACGGTGTTGTAATTAACTTAATTTTATCCTACTAACTTCTTTGAACTTTATATTTCCAATCCAGGCGTTATTGGCACAAGTTGGTCACAGAGGTGAATATTACGTATAATACAGAGATTAAATTATGAGCTGTAGATTATGAATACAAACCTAATAATATGTTCAAGAATGACAATATAGGAAACTTTTTGAGATATCCTGTTTTGTACAAACCTGCAAACAAAAATTCTACATTAAAGCTTTGATAAATTTTGAATCAACTTCAAGGATCTTTTCAGAGGACATTTTCATTTCTTATTGTTGGCAGTATATAGGATATTCATTCAGTCGTAAAGAACTATACTGTGTTAATTATATTTGACTTGTAATTTGTAATATTGCAGCGGTCAGGAAACCTTTATGCAAACTATTTTTGGCTCTTCAATGAATCGATCCTACTGAGGATCCCTGGTTTAGAGAGTAGTAAAAGAAAAGAAAAGAAGAAGAAGAAGAAGAAGAAGAAGAAGAAGAAGAAGAAGAAGAAGAAGAAGAAGAAGAAGAAGAAGAAGAAGAAGAAGGAGGAGAAGAAGTAGAAGAAGGGGGAGGAGAAGTAGAAGAAAAGGGGAGAGAAGAAGAAGAACAAGAAGAAGAAGAAGAAGAAGAAGAAGAAGAAGAAGAAGAAGAAGAAGAAGAAGAAGAAGAAGAAGAAGAAGAAGAAGAAGAAGAAGGAGGAGGAGAAGAAGGAAGAAGAAGAAGAAGAAGAAGAAGAAGAAGAAGAAGAAGAAGAAGAAGAAGAAGAAGAAGAAGAAGAAGAAGAAGAAGAAGTAGAAGAGAGGAGAATTGACAAGCTTCATCCGGTGACTGGTATGATTCGAGTGCGACCTTAAAAAGAAATTGAAATTATTATCCTAATTGCGGTCGACTATTACCATTGAATTTGTCATTTATTCAAAAACATAATTTGGAAGATTTGTACAGCCTGACAATGTCAAACAGTAGCTGTAGGTAACCTTCAGATGAAATATAATCTTTTACAATTATTGTGTGATTCATCTGCAATTTCTGTAATACAAAATATGGAAACATGTTCTTCAATTTGAGTCTACAAGTCAGTTTCCATTCCAATATACTTTCAATGCATAACTTTACAAATTTATACTTTCCTTAATAACATGCATTGTATTCAGTACTGTATTAATTTTCTAAATTTCTTAAGAAACAAGCATCGGTATGAAACTCAATAGGTTTCCTGTTATGAGTTGAAATTGACACCAGGCCGTAGTTACAGTGATAGAACAGCTTGACAATAGAATTCTATAGACTGAAAATATTTAACAACAGACATGTTACGATGTACTGTACTTTGATGTTCATTAGCTTAGCTGTTACTTACTACTGTAGTACTTCACTAGTGAAAGAATTAATTAAATCAGTAAAGTAAGAAATTATGTTTTATGGTCATTCAACTCCTTTCTTACTGAATTTACTTACTTGACTTATATCAAGTGCACTACTAATAATTTTAGAAATATTTGAAATTTTTAAAAAAGGACAATATTATTATAGTCTCCAATTTTTGTTGTGATAACCTCAATCCTTACTAATTACAACTTTCTCTAGAATACTGTACAGCTGCTGTTATTATGTGTTTGATTTTGTAATAAACAAAAAGTTATGGTCATCTTACTCCTTATTCTCTTTAGTTACATTATTCGAGTACTTGCAGCTGTAAGAGAAATGAAGTATAGCAGGATTATTTTAAATTGTCAGAAAACAGCTGATTGATGTACGCTCGTTTACTGACGTTAAATCAGCTGTTTTCTGACAATTTAAAATAATCCTGCCATATTAAGTCTTCTTACTTCTCACTCACTGTGGTTACTTCACTTGATTAGGGCTGCAATAAATAATGAAGTATGGTCGTCTCACTCTTCACTTACTCCAGTTACTTCACTCAAGTGCTTAAAGCTGTAAGAGCAATGAAGTATGACAGACTCATTCACTTCACTACTTCACTTGATTGAAGCTGTAAGAAATAAAGAATTATGGTCATCACATTCACGTCAGTTTTACTTTCATAAATAGAGTCATCAACTTTCAAATGCTGTTAAATTTATTGGCTATCGGCTACCTGTCAGCGACGAACGATTTATGAGTTCAAAAGTGAGAGAGAGAGTAAGGGAGAGAGATAGAGAGAATAAAATCTGGATTGAAAACAGATGAAACAGATAAAGTGAATAGGAAGAAATTCACTGAATTTCACCTTATATAGCATGTAATAGAATTGATAAATAAGAGCTTTTGTTTCCATAAAAATTATTTTTTATCAGCGAATACTTGGAAATTTTTGGAACACTTGAGAAAAAATATTTGTAATCAAGAGTCAGAATTTAGTAACATTGATTAACAGTAACAGTGATTTGAAGTAACAGTTACAGTGATTAAGTAACAGTTTGAAAAACCGCAGATCTAGCCGGGGTTCGAACGTTCGAACTAGGCTACGTGTTTCAAATCAGGAACAAACATGACCTTCAAGTTTCAACAAGGTCACCCATATTTCCCAAGAAAGACAAAATATGATACATTGAAGAAGTGATAGGAGAGATGATAACGATTCTAATATGAATCAAATTACTTTCTAATTTAGTTATCTATCAGTTTGATAGTGTGAGAATCTGGTACTAGAACATAATGATCTATTCGAGTTTCATATGAATTTGAATCAAATTTACCATTTTCCACATTTTCTTCTCTGACTCATTCTTCTTCTTTCTCTCTCCTATTTCTCCATTTCTCTCTCTTTCTCTCTCCTCACTTTCCTACCTCTTTTTCCATCATCTCCTTCAATTTTTACATATTCTAGTTCTTCCTCTTCAATGCCAAATTATACGTTGATTTGAAGAAATATTTTTCTGAACTTCACATCGAACTTTCTGACAAAAACGTTTCTAGTGAGTGGTTCTTGAGCACCAGGCCAAGGGACAACTAGTTTTATTCGAACTATAATTCTTTCCAGCTTTCCTCTCATGCTGTTTCATTACATCTAGCTTTTTTCTCATCCGCAATCTATGGTATAACAATATTATTTCGTATTTTTCTCAACTCCATTCTATGGTATTAACTCGTAGGTGGAATACAGATATGTGTTCGAAACAGTCGTTCATCCAATTCTCATTAGAAAGTAACGTAATAATTTTACAGTCAAGGTCGCTCTAGCTATACGAGTTGAACTCTCTCAAAACGTCATCTGCCTAAATTTTGAAATACTGCATGAATAATATTCACATTAAAACTGAATACGCGTGACTTATTCTTGCAATCCCAGCGTCGTCGGTTTCTCATCTTCACAAATTCAGGTTATCTTTTCCTGTCAAGTAGGCTATATATGTATAGTCACAACTAGGCCTACAGGACTGGGCAATATTGTGAAGTGCTACAATACAAGTATATGTATGAAGATTCAGTAAACTGTATATACACTCAAACACGTGGAACGCAACAAATATAGCACATAAATGATGTACATAGACATAGTTTCTTTGGGTGTTCATCATTGGAATGGTTTTCTATTGAGGAAGGAAGTGTGGCTATGCCATATTATTTGAAACTCTGCTTCTCCACGGAGCGAGTGAAGAAGAAGAAGAAGAAGATGAAGAAGAAGAAGAAGAAGAAGAAGAAGAAGAAGAAGAGGAGGAAGTAGAAGAAAGACCTGAAGAAGCAGCCGGTGAAACAACTTATTTCGTAATAGCGAGCGTGCGAGTAGTCAATTCTAGTTTTGTTCAGGCTCATCCTTCTCATTTAAAGAACTTATGAAGGTGGCTTTTGAAGAAAAATTAGGCGATCATTTGGCATGTCAGGCGAGTAGATTCTCAATAGAAATACAGTGTCTAGTTTCTTAATTGTAGTGAATTCTTCAGACTCGTTCTATTTTTAACCCAATTTACCCAATCTTTATTCTAGGAAGAATTAAAACATATTATGAAGAGATGATTCATAGTTGGTACAGACAGATTGATATTTATCTCAATTGTATTAATATTTATCTTAATAATCAAGTTTTAGTTATATTTCTCACGCTTTTTTTTGACTCCAGTTACATTTTTACTTCATATTGCAGAAACAATACTGTAGCTTTATGCTACTAGTGTGGATGTTCCTCACATTTCTTAATATTCTTTGAGCTTTGACATTCAATATTCAGTGAATGTTTCTCAAGCTTTTATTGATTTGCTAGTAGACTAAGGGCCGGTTCATGAGTTCGGGATTCAGCCAAATCCTAGACTAAAACGGGTGGCCACCGTAGCATCGACAAACGTTAGCCTCGACACTACGAACTAAGGGCTCTCTAAGCTGCTAACCCACTAACCTGTCAAGACAAACGTTTGTCGATGCTACGGTAGCCACCCGTTTTAGTCTAGGACTTGGCTAAATCCCGAGCTCATGAACCGGCCCTTAATGTTTCTGAATTCACTGTACTTGAATTGCAATAGATATTCAATCAAGTTACAAAGATCGTCACTTGAATCTCAATAACAATTCAATTAAGTTACAATGTTCTTCACAATAATATTCTACTTATATTATCAGCAATAACGATTCAATCCTCACAATAATGGGTGATAATCGATTAGATTGATCATTCTTGAGATTTTTCCCTCGTGAGGAATGACAAGGCTGCAAGATTACTAGACAAAGTAATCTAGTGTCTTGTAATCTTGACAAGGCTGTAGAGGTGTTACCGACTGTCACACCCAATTATGTCACTAATAACTGGACCTGTCACACTACACGATGCGGTAGTCGAGCAGATTATTACAGCTCTCATATTTCCACAGAATGGCGGATGAAAGTTTGAACTTGCGACAAAATAGCTTCCTGGTTCCTGAAAAAAACTTGTTCGGCAAGAAAGCAAAGATGGAAGTCACACTTGTTTATTTGTGTGGAAATTTATTTGATGGTTGTTTGCTTGTGTAAGATATTAAAGGCGCAAAAACCAATAAAAAAAATAACCGCCGTAGAATGACGCCTTTTGTTTCTGCACCCACTAAGCAACTGTTATCTGTTTTCAGTCAGCAACCCAGCGTTGCCAGATGACTTTGGCTGATAGGTTAGATTAACCGAATACCCGAAAAACAGCCAAATGTCATCTGGCAACATTGGGTTGCTGACTGAAATCAGATAGCAGTTGCGAAGTGGTCACAGGGGCTAACGGAACCAATGCAATGAATGAATGATTGAAAGAAAGAAAGAAAGAAAGAAGAAAGAATGAATGAATGAATGAATAAACGAATGAATTAATGAAAGAATAAATAAGTGAGTGAAAGAATGAATGTTTAGCTCTGTGAAATGACGTTATCTAACAAGGATTGAAGTTTTCAATTATTACCTACCATTGGAAAAACCGCAGAAAATATAAACCTAAAAATAAGCCTATTTTTTTAATTTATTGTTTTTATTCATCCGTTTTCATAGTTAATTGTCTAGGTCGTTATTCTCAACAAATTTCACAACGAATAGCAATTGAGAATTTGTAAAATTCTATTTATCTCGGATAAAAGAAGATGGATTCTCTTATTTATCTTTTAATTTCGGGTAAATTCTCTCTATCTCTTCATCTCCGTATAAGAGTAAGGCTAGGGCCACACGAGCGCACAAAGTGCGTCCGTTGCAACGTACTTTTTGACGTCTGTTGTAGAAATACATGGAAGTGAATTGGTGACAACACACGAACACTTTGTGCGCTCGTGTGGCCCTAGCCTTAATGTACGGTACGTGAATAATGTATTTCAACAAGAGATTTTCCTACCAAGAATCCTTTTTTCGTTCGAATTTTTCGTTCCAAGAATTTGAAAAGAAATTAAAATAGAGACCGTTATATTTCCATAGGGCATGAAAGAGTTCTAACAAAAAGTTCTTTAGTAATTTTTTTCTAGAATATATTTTACCAATATTCTCTAATCCAGACTCACCTTTCCAATGACTAAAACATGTAATCGGGATTCCTTTTTGCAACAATCCAATTATTTCGACACTCATCAATCACTGTTGTAACAACAATGGAAAATAATGAACTTCGTGAATTGTTGAAAAGTTGCCAACCAGGAAGCACGAAGAACATTGCTACGAGTTGAGAGAGAGAAGTGATACGATTAGACAAAGGAGAAGAATACTGATGCCGCAACCAATAAGGAACGAAATGGAGAAGAGAAAGACAGTGAGTGGGAAAGTGTGGGAGAGGAGTACAATAGGAGAAGTAGAATGAGAGAGTAGGAGATAGTAGGAGAGATATGATACAGAATAAATAATATATAAAGATATGATACAGAATGATACAGAATGATACAGAATGATACAGAAAGATACAGAAAGATACAGATACGATTCAGATATGATACAGAATGATACAGATATGATATAGAATGATACAGATACGATACAGAATATTATACAGATATGAGTAGGGGTACCTATATGTTTTGTAAACATTGATAATAGACTTTGATTTGATTTGAAGTGAAATAGGTTAAATGTTTGAGATAGAACTAAAAAAGGAATGATAATTAGAGAAGAAAGTAGAAGAGGAAAGTGAGAGATGAAGGAAATAAGGAATGAGATGAAAATAAGAGACTGAGAGAAAAATGAGAATCAAGGGAGAAGAAGAAAATGCAAAACAAATGGAGTATTACGTGTAATAATGATTGAGAAAGGACTAAGAGAGGAGTAATAATTAGAGAAGAAAGGAAAAGAGGAAAGTGATAGATGAAGGAATGAGATGGAAATAAGAATGTGAGATTGGAAAAAGGAGTATGATGGGTGGAGAAGAAGGCAATGAGAAAGTGCAAAACAAAATGGAGTACCATGTAAAAAAAAATAAATAAAAAAAATCATAGTTCTAAGGCTACATTAGTTAATAATTTGTTCCATTTATTTCCTATGTAAAAATTAGTCGCAAGTTATTGTATTTTTTGTTTGTTTTTTCCTGAATAAATTTCTATTTCTATGTGTAATAATGTTCGAGAGAGTACTAGTAATAGGAAGTATAGGAGGTATAGGAAGTATAGGAATTATTGGAAGGGACTAATAATTAGACAAGACAGAATAGAATACGATTAGAAAGGAAAGACATTGATGAAGAAGAGAGGAACGAGATGAAAATAAGAGAGAATCGTGAGAGAGAGAGAGTGAGAGAGTAATAGTGTGTGGGAAAGGAGAGAGCGAGAACGAGAAGTCTGCTCGACTAGTGATGCAAAGTCCGTGAAAACTGGTCTCTTCCACATGTATACAGATATAATATTCTATAATTACTATACACTGTTTATTCAATATGTATAGATATATGTTTGAACCTTATTCCTATACACCCGTGGTCTCTTCCTGAGCATCTCCTCGATCGCTTGTTGCATATAAACATACTGTAGGTATCTCTATATACATAGACAAATCTGTACATCACTATCAATATAGACTAATCACCCTATCACTATATTATTTCAGATTTCTTTATACCTGTGGTCTCTTCCTATACATCTTTTGAATTACGATATAGTTTCGTTGCAAATATATAGGTATGTTTCTATACAGTCGTGGTCTCTTCCTGGTAGTGTTTTGATTAGGAGGCTTGCGCGTGCTCAGTTCTAGTTGGGTGTGAAAGAGTGAAAGCAGCAAAAAGATGAGGCTGAAAGCTGCATAGCTGTTTAGCACGTGATTCATCCATTCATCGAGCGATATTTGCATAAGCGAATTAAAACAGGAAGACACGATTAAGATTTAGGAAGGCAAGTGGTTGGACTTCCGTTAGTTTTGGATTTGATTGAGGTTTTAGATAAAGGATTAGAGGAATGTTTGATTGCCTCTATGAAGGGGAGTTAGGACTCCTAGACCTCTCAGCCACTTAACCCTTTACAATGTATTTTACAACCTTTACAATACAATATTCAATGCAAGTTGAATAGAGTATGAGAGGTACTAACAGTATAAGGCTAGGCGTACACCGGTTAGTCAAGACAAGACAAGACGAGATTAGTCACGTTTAGTCACAGTAATTCACATAGTTGCTTATGAAGCAGCACACACCGATGCAATGACTAAACGGTGTGTGTTGCTTCATAAGCAACTATGTGAAGTACTGTGACTAAACGTGACTAATCTCGTCTTGTCTTGTCTTGACTAACCGGTGTACGCCTAGCCTAAGAGATGAGAGGATTGTAAGGTTGTAAGATTCTACTTAATGTACGTCAACATAATGAAGATTAGTTTATTCCTTTGTTTTTCTTATTCTTCCGTAATACTGTTTCATTTATTTCTTAGGTTATTGTAGCTATTTATTGTTCTTCAATTGTGTTTTCTGTTTGAATCACCATTTTGTAATGTTTGAATGAACAGCTAATCGGGGAGGAGCTTGTCTAGGCCAATGGCAGTCGTTCACGGTCATTGGCTAGAGCGTCTACCAATAGCGGTGCTTTACCGTTAGTATAAATACTGCTGCTCTGTACGTTGAATTTTCAGTTTACCAGAGATTGATAATGGTGTAACAACCGAAACCGGTATCTCGATTTTATAATAAATCAGTGGTTTGACAACATCTTGTCTTTTCATTTATAATGAAGATCAGTTGACAACTGGTTGATTTTGCTGAAGCACCTGGATTGAAAATGTGTTATAGCCATTGCAATTTTCTACAGTGTACACATGAATAGGAATTCATCTATACTATTATAAGAATGAGATGGTGCCTGTCTGTCTGTCTGTAGGTCCATCACATCCCTACTATAGTCTGGCAACAGACAAAAGAACCTTCGCGCATCGTATCACCGAAGTGATACAGTATCACATAGTACCACTACTCTAGTGAGCGAGTGAGATAAACTGCTGCATTGCATAACGTGCGCTCTCTATGCGCAGTAGAGTTCTTATTTTGGAGGCTCTTTTGTCTGTTGCCAGACTATACATATTTTATGCTGTCAGAGAATGTTGTCAAAATCTGACTCAAAACATTTTCATTAAATCAATCCAATTACAATGATTGTTAAGGCAACTATATGATGGCGTTAACAATGATCAACCAATCACTTTTGACAGATGAGTGACATTAAATTAATTGTTTTATTTTGAAAACCTAGTTCTGGGCTTTTGGCATACTATTATTCAAATTTCACAGTTCTATGACAGGTAAATAACATTTTATTAGTTGAAGACGGTATTTTTAGGACTTCTGGGTGGCATCACTCCATTACTATATACTAATATACTACTATATTATAGTAGTAGTTCAATAAAAAATCATAGAACAATATTAATTGCATTTGATAAAGTACAAAATCGAAAAACAGGTCTGTTAAGGTAATATAATTTAAAAGTACTGGAAGGTGGTAGATTACTTATGGATCTCAGCGTTCTTGATGAAGGTCGAAGCCTTTAATATGCATTAATTTATCCTTCTCTAACAATTGATCATGAAAATTACAAGGGTTCTCCGATCACTTATGTAATAACCAACTATATTACAGGTCCCTATAGTTACAGGCTTCTGAAAAAACCGACATTGAGAATCCATGGCATTGTATTTACAATTTACTTAATTGAAAAACTATAATCATGACACCTATCAAAATAAATTGTACACCAAATCACCAATACAGCTATCAAGATTGCTTTCAGAGTAACTAGAGAATTATGTTCATCATAGCTCGGAAGTGATTCCATTATTTGAATCTCTATGATCATACCGCGTAGGCCTAATTAGGAATCAATCAAATGCATGCCCCTCGAATTCAATTGCGTAATAATGAGCATGTCTTATTTGAACTTGGAGAATGTATCCTTGGCCTTCACTCTCTCTTTGTGGAGTTGGAATCTTAATAATATCTTGAAGCATTTCTCAAGAATATATGTGAATGTTGTAGAAATCTTGCATGCAACAGCTACTTTTCTCATATGCGTTTTCCTTGCAACTCTTCTGAAAATTAGACTTCAATGGTTTAGATTCAAATGGAACATTCAACTTGTGTGCGTTGCTTGCACTTTTCGCCTTTTTATTGATGCATGGTAATCTATCTCAAATAATAGAGTAACTGATATAACTCTAGCATGTGAAACTGCATTCCTCACTTGCAGCATGAATCCAGCCACTATGTCCACACCTTGTCGATTTTCATTTTGACTTTCGTTTCGTCTTGCTACTCGTTTTGCGTTTCATGCATCCTATTGAAATGATACGGGAAAACGAATGCCGCACCGCATGCGTCATGTGCTGCACAGCATGCGCTATTATGAAAATCGAAAAGCAAACAAAAATCGACCAAGTGTGGACATAGAGATTGACAGGTTGATTCCTGACAGATTACCTAATGCCGGGTTGCACCAACCAAGATCAAATCACGGGATCACCAGATCCGGGATCAAGCTGATCCTGGATCAAGTTATTAGTCGCGTTGCACCATTACCAAAAACACGGATGTTATCCCGGATCATCCAATCCCAGATCATGATCCAGCCAGGCGAATGTGTTTTCGAGAATAGTACATTTCAATCAGATTTTAGTCAACATATGAGAAATCCAACCCAGAATACAGCTGGGACCGGATTTTTTGAACATAATTTTTTGGTTGGAGATTTTGGTGTTGAAGTAGATTCACAGCATAACCTAATTTTGCATTATGAAAATAAAAATCTAAATAAAAATATTATCAAAGTGAAACAGTATTGGGCTGAGTTTGTTTATTTCTCTATCAAATTATTTCGAAATCATTTTATTCATATTTTTGGTGCTTTTTTGGCATTTATATCGACCTTTTTAAATTCTAAATTGATAACTCATAGTTTTTAGCTTTGGAAGTCGAAATTTGTGTTTAATAGTGAATGTAAACATAACCTTTTGAAATAATTACCAAAACAAGTAAAACATATTTTGGACTATGTGTCTGTGTTAATTGTACTTCCTTGAATAAATAAATCGTGTTATTCAAATAATTTGTGAGTGTGTATAATTAACTGAATATGTAATTAATTAATGAAAAATCGTAATTACTTTTAATTAATTGGAGATATATTTCCGTAAATTTGCATAATTCTTTTTCAAATTGGTTCATCCAAAATCAATGTCTATTCATAATAGACATAAATTGACAATGTAATATGTTTTTTAAATAGATTTCGAACTCCAATTCAAGAAAATTAATTTTCTATACTCATTGAGAGTTTAATCTAACCTAGTAACTGCAGAGTAATCCTACTCTGTCGAGGTATCAGCTTTGATCCTGGATCAATCAGTCACGTGGTAGGATCAAATTCCTAATCCAGGTTGGTGCAACGAAATATCGTGGATTAATGTACCTCGATCATGATCCAGGATCACGATCCTAGATCTGCTTGATCTCGCTTTGGTGCAATGAAATTCCTAGATCAAATATGGCGAACATGGATCACGATCCTGGATCAGACTTGATCTTGCTTGGTGCAACCCAGCATAAGAAAATTACGAGTTAAAATATGAACATAAAGTGGGCTCGCACACCGAAGCAATAAGCAACTAGCAACACATGGATCATATGATCGTCTACTCTATGGAAACAAATAGTCCAATGCACACCTGAAGCAGCTGTTTCAGTGTGCATTGGACTATTTGTATGTATAGAGTAGACGATCATATTATCCTGATCCATGTGTTGCTAGTTGCTTGTTGCTTATTGCTCCTGAGTGTGACCGGGGTAAGTGGTCAGATGATAGAAATTAATAATAAAAATAGATTTAGTAATGCACAATCATATCGCTACATACACAATGCTACTCACTCAGCCTTTTTAGTACAGTGATACTCAACCTCTAAACAAATAATAATAACTCTAGATTTATAATAACATCTCTAGATTTATAATAATAAATCTAGTAATTAATGTCTCTCATTCAATGCAAGAAATTATTGTAATAGTTTTAACAATTTTCAATAATGAAAACTTGAAATGAGTAGCAAGCAGGATTACATGTGTTACTTATGCCTCTTCCATAAATGAATCGTAATCTTATCTAGTACCATGATTATTAGAATAGGATATTATCTTTGTGGCCCAATTGAATAGTACTGTACTGACATAGCAATATGAGAGGGCAAAATCCAAATTTGAAATGTAATTTATCACGATCACAATCTGTTGGACAGCTCTTCCAAATACTGTACCCGCAAGTCGTACATTTCAAATATTACCTATGTAATGATGGTTGTTGGTTATAATAATAGAAAGTTCTTTCTAGTCTTCTATTTACCTTTCATTTTTTTCCTATCTTCAGTTTTTCTTCTTCTGTTTCTGCGTCTGCCTCTTCTTCTTCTCCTTCATCTTCTTCTTTATCTTCTTCTTTCTTCTTCCTCTTCCTCTTCTTCTTCCTCTTCCTCTTCTTCCTCCTCCTCCTCATCTTTTTCTGCTTTCTCCTCTTCTGCTTCTTCTTCTTCTTTCTCATCTCCTTCATCTTCTTCTTGTACTCCTCCATCTCTATCTTCTTTTCTTCTTCTTCTTCTTCTTCTTCTTCTTCTTCTCCTTCATCTTCTTCTTCTCCTTCTTCTTCTCCTTCATCTTCTTCTTCTCCTTTCTCCTCCTCTTCTACTTCTACTTCCTTTTCTTCTTCTTTTCTTCTTCTTCTTCTTCCTCTTCCTCTTCTTCTTCCTCCTCCTCATCTTTTTCTGCTTTCTCCTCTTCTGCTTATTCTTCTTCTTTCTCATCTCCTCCATCTTCTTCTTCTCCTCCTCCATCTCCATCTTCTTCTTTCTTCTTCTTCATCTTCTTCCTCTTCTTCTTCTTCTTCTCCTCCCTCTTCTTCTTCTTCTTCTTCTTCTTCTTCTTCTTCTTCTTCTTCTTCTTCTTCTTCTTCTTCTTCTTCTTCTTCTTCTTCTTCTTCTTCTTCTTCTTCTTCTTCTTCTTCTTCTTCTTCTTCTTCTCCTTCCTCCTCCTCCTCCTCCTCCTCCTCCTCCTCCTCCTCCTCCTCCTCCTCCTCCTTCTTCTTCTTCTTCTTCTTCTTCTTCTTCTTCTTCTTCTCACCTGTTGGTAGTAGAGAACAGGTAGCCTATACACGATTATTATGCGGCTGCTTCCGAGAGAAAGAACCCATTAAAATGGACATCTCTTATTATCTTTATGGACTCGCCGACCTAGGTTGTTATTATGATGATAGCCTATGCGAATGGAGTGCCTATTATTTCTGGCTTTGAAATAATTTCTGCTGCACTTTCATCGTGAGTAGCATTATTTTGAGTTTAGTGAATGCTTTGAATTTCACTAGTTAAGTTGGTGAGATTTAATGGGGGAGGAAGTTTACTCGAAATTGTAATTTTCATGAGGAATTTGCAGATAATTTCTTGTTGTTTTCGATTGAACAAGAGCAGTGAGGAAGTCACTAAATTTACTCAAATTATGATTATATATTCGTGTTCTAAGTGAAATTTTCAGATGATTTATTTGTTTTAATTTTCAACTCAACTAAACCATGAGGTTAAGAGTACCGATTAGTCATTGCATCTATGTGTGCTGCTTCATAAGCAACTATGTGAATTACTGTGACTAAACGTGACTAATCTCGTCTTGTCTTGTCTTGACTAACCGGTGTACGCCTAGCCTAACATGAATCAAGTCCATTGTCAAAAATTCATTCATTCGCTTAATATCCAGTGTTCTTGACAAGGAAAATAATTAATCCTCTTTGAACTCAACCACAGAATAGGAGAGATGAATCTCTCACAGAATCTCTCCTATTCTGTGACTCAACATAATTAACACTTAACTTTCGACCCACACGTATACTTTACAAAACAAATTAACGTTTCGATTGAGAATTAATTATGTGTGACATGAGAGCCATTTATTTATTTATTATCATACGCTATCAGTTCTTACATGTTGTATGGCTTAGTCAGCTCATTAAATAAACGCACACCAAAATTTTCAACGCATTAATTTTCTAATGTCATGTTACTGTTAGTGGATTGATAGTAAGTTCAAAATGAGAGTTAGCCTAGCACATAAATTATGTCAAGACAGTATAACTTTAAGAGGTTGATTTGAATTTTGAATCTCATGTATTTTCAATATTTCTAAAACCATTCAGTTGAATTTCATTGAATTCTTTAGTTAGATTTCTCAAGTAGTGAACAGTACTGTAGTGTAGTAATGTGCATCCGTAGTGGGGAACCAAAGTTGTAATGTTATTATAGAGTTGAAACCACTTTCACCACTTGAATATTCCAATAGTCGTCTTGTGCTTGCTGCTTCTATCACTTGCCATCCCCTCTTCTTCTTCTTCTTCTTTCTTCTTCTTCTTCTTCTTCTTCTTCTTCTTCTTCTTCTTCTTCTTCTTCTTCTTCTTCTTCTTCCTCTTCTTTTAATTATTTATGTCGTCGTTTATAATAATTGCCTTACGTCTCCCGTTCTATGCTACTTCCGTTGAGATAATACAGTATTTATTATTCAGCCAATGAGCTGGCAGCATGGTTACTACTACCGTACATTGTCAAGTGCACGTTTCGTAGCTTTCTTCAAACGATGCATACACGATCAATGTTTCCGTTGTGTAATATCATTGATCAATAAGGTGCTCGATATGTATGCATGCTTAGAACATGCAGAACTCATCAGAACAGTGAAATGTTGGTCCTACACATATGGTTGGTCTAACCATAATAGTTTGGATTAGATTTAGATGAAATAGATTTGAATTATCTTTCTGGTCTTACTGGATGTAATCTGCATTACTGCATACATCCATTCATTCTGCAACATGTCAAACTGACTCCATGACTTCACGGAACTTCTTCGACTCCATGTGAAGGATTTTATTATAGAAGCCATCAGGTTTTAAAGGTATTAACAGGTATAACAAACAGTGGGAGAAACTTATAATATAGACCATTTACTTCAAGGAAAACATTTAACACTGAACATTTAACATTTAGCACTGTTATCTTAGGAGAAAATATGGATAAAATTTATCATAATAGATAATTGACCGAACGAAGAGAAGACTGAGCGAAGCTCAGTCTGAACGAAGTGAAGTCTTGTTTCAAGTCCTTTGGCTTTCGTCTGTTTGTTTGTAATGCATTTACGGCTAAACGCATTGACAGATTTCAATAAGATTTGGCAGGAATGTTCATTTTGAGACTGCGCGACGATGTATATGTAAGGTTTTTTTTAATTTTGCATTTTAAGGACGAAATAGAAGGAAAAGAGAATGGCTGTATGGAATATAGCTATGTATATGGAATATACAATAGCTGTATGGAACACGTGATAGGATTTATTTTGAATTGAATATAAACATCGTCATATTATGGAATGATCATCAGCTGGGTCAGAATAAGATTTTTCGCTGTAGTCATAACATTCTTAGCAGCCAGAGGGTCGCCGCGAAAGCGGCGGCGCGACTGTGGCGCCCGCCCCAGGCGTCGCAGTAAGAGGAGTGCCGCTAACGCGGCGGCGCGACTGGGGCGCCCGCCCCGGGCGCCGCAGTCAGAGGGCGCCGCGGCGGCTTTAGGATGTCGCGTATGTTTGAAAAATAAATAACTAAAAAATAAAATAAATAATAAAAAAATGAAATAAGAATTAAAAAAATTAAAAATAGAAAAAATATAGAATATAAAAAATGATTAATAAAATCTAAAAAATTAAAAAATAAAAATAAATAAATTAGATGTACATAACGTATTTTGGGGGGCGCCTGACAACATCTCTCTCGACACAGTTGACAGGACCAATTCTGTACACGTGGACAAGAAAACAGCTAATTTACGGCTAAACGCATTGACAGATTTCAGCTAGCATGGCTTTTTCGTGAGGTCTACTGTTCACAGTGAGGTCTACTGTTCTACTGTTCACTACTAGTTATGACTGATAATTAAGATAACCTTATAATTATGGATAACACACTTATAATAAATAGTAGCCTACATAGATAACTTACTTCAATGTAAACATTTAACACTATAATTATATCTTATGTGAAAATATGGATAACATTCATCGTAATTAGATTTTAACTTGTGATAGAACCAAATAAAAGTCCTTCTCAATCATATTATTAAATTTGGGGATTCAACAAATGAATCATCTATGTTCCCAACCAATTAGCAGACAGATCCTAGTCTGAGAAAGAATAGAATAGAGGAACACGTTAATTCGATTTCATCTTGGTGGAACATCTCTCATGAACATTCCCGACCTTCCGCATGTTCCACATACACATTTCTCTCCATTCTTTTTCATTCTCATCACTGCCTATGTTTCCGCATGACTACCTGCATTATTAATTACGTCAGTTACGTCTAATTAGCTTGAAGGCATCATACATCCTAATTATCGGTCTCTGATAATAAGACCTATCACGTGTTTTTTTTTCAAGATTCACTACTTCCGCTTTTCATGGTGTTCTCATTTCTTGAGTTCGTTTACATATATGAAATTATTATTGGAGATTTCCTGGCTGGAACATAGTTTCTGAAACTCAAGGATAACGCTAACCTATACATAATTTGTATACCAAAACTAGATGCTTGTCAGCTAAGAAAAATAAGAATTTCAGCTATTCTCAGAATTTTGAAATGAAAAGGACTTCGAGGTTGTCGCTACTTTGGAAAGAAGTGAAAAAAATACAAAAATCTTCTTCTTCTTCTTCTTCTCCTCCTTCCTCTTCTTCTTCTTCTTCTTCTTCTTCTTCTTCCTCTTCCTCTTCCTCTACTTCTTCTTCTTCTTCTTCTTCTTCTTCTTCTTCTTCTTCTTCTTCTTCTTCTTCTTCTTCTTCTTCTTCTTCTTCTTCTTCTTCTTCTTCTTCTTCTTCTTCTTCTTCTTCTTCTTCTTCTTCTTATCACCTGTTGGTAGAGAAAAGGTAGCCTATACACGATTATGCTGCTGGTTCCGAGAGAAAGAACCCATTAAAATGGACATCTCTTATTATTTTTATGGACTCGCGGACCTAGGTTATTATGATAGCCTATGCGAATGAAGTGACTATCATATATCATAGTGAAAAAAATACAAAAATCTTGTTGAATATGTTTTTGATGTTCTACAAACTCATACCCAAAGATCATCCCCAGTCACATCCATTCATAGCTGAATCAATCTCCACGAAATTCAGTGCTTTATCCATTAACAAAAGAATCAATTTCCACACACTAACCTACAAACACATATTGCGTAGTACAGTTCTTCATTCATCTTGTCACTTAGTGACAAAATGTTGTCACGGTCATCGCCTACAATACTGTTCGTCACCTAACAATACTCAACCGCGAGCCTATCATTACAAAACGGCTCACTTACTCTTCAACCTGCATCTATACATGTATATGAAGTACAACCTATGTGTTACTGTACTCTTCAAACTGCATGTATACATGTTTATAAAGCATGTCCTATGTATCATTGTACGTGTGTTATAGATCTCCAAATGTGCAATCGCATTCTCCTTTATGTTACATGACAACAAAGACAACTCCGGATAAAAATTGATGAAAAAATGGATAGGCAACAATAGATTCTTGACAAAGTATAGTCAAGAATCAAAGTATCGATATAGACAAAATATAGCCTGCGGCTGTCTAGAGGCGCGAGTAGGTTTATATTATGGCAGTGACAGAGCATATATAGATATTGTCGGTGTATCTATTGCGATAATGGTGAATTTTTATGACAGTAAATTGTGGCCAGTCTGGTTTTAATCGATGTGGAGCATTTATGAAGCGTATCACGTTCACAGGTCGCATAGAAAATGTAATAATCGATTTTTCAGCTCAATGTGTATGGAATTTTTCAGCTGACCTAGTTTCCATTGTTGATCTAAATCGTAAGATTCTGTCGAGTTATCTCGCTATTTTAGAGGCTGTGGAACACTTATTTAGAGATTATTGAAAAACGCAATTAATTCGATTAATGTGAACATAACCTTCATTTGAAATACTTACCAAACTGTCGAAAAGAAGACCTTTTTGACTGTGTGTCAGTGTTTTTATCCCATGAGTTAATTTTTATTGTAGGTACTTTCTTAAATAATATAGCAGGATCCAAGTTTGGTTAACTTTTGTTAACTTACAAGTTTTGGTTAATTTCATCAATTATAGTGCTATAATTTTTTGTTAGTTGAAATCTTCTTTGTGATTTTTATGAGTGACATAAACAAAAAACGTTTACGTGAATCACCAGGGTCGTCCAGTGCTAGCAAACGTGGTCAAACAATGTCGGACAAGCAGGTAGGAAATATGACAGTTGAACAGTTAATGACAATGTTTAGTACTTTGCTGGACAATAAATTGGCTTCTGTTGCGTCTAAGGAAGATATTCAACAGTTGGACACTAAAGTTGTGGCGTTAGAAAACCAAAACCGAGTTTTGAATGGTGAAATAAAAAAACTAACTCTCAAGTTGAATGATTTAGAAGATAGATCACGTAGGAACAATGTGATATTTAGAGGTTTTAAAGACTTGCAAAACGAAAGTTGTGTGAGCCAGGTAAAATCATTTTGCAAGGATATACTAGGAATTACATATGATATACATGTAAACCGCGCGCATCTGTTAGGGCGTTCGAATTCCGTTATTATTGCTCACCTACCTGTAGATGACGACATCGCAGAAATATTCAAAATGTAAAAAACTAAAAAATACGGGATTTGTTGTGCAACGGGACTTTACTGAGTTAACACGTCAAAGGAGAAGTAAACTTTTTTCTTTGAAACGCGAAATAGAGAAGGTAACGGCCCGGAAGGACATCCGATTAGGGCATGATTTTTTGAAGATTGATAATTTGAAATTCTTCTGGTGCGAAGAGGAAAATTTAGTGACTGGTTCAAGAGGCAGTGGAGTAGTGGCGTTGAAGCGGCTATTGCGCTACGATTTTACAGCTAAGGTGGAAGAACTTGCTAGCAGAGAAGGTCGTCGGTCTGGCCAGCAGGAAGAAGACGAAGTACAAGGATAGGAAGGGCTGCCGTCACTGAAGGACAATGTAGAATTATTTAAGGTAATAAATATTGTGTATATTAATGTTAATGGACTGAAATCGAAGGTTAAAGACACTATTTTTTTGAATTTTCTGAATGAACAAGATATTTTTATTTTAGCAGAGACTTTTGTCACAGAAAAAGATGTTGATTATTTTAGTAACTTTTTTAAAAATTTTGAAATGAGATGGGTTCATGCAGTAAGATTGTCAAATTTTGGTAGAGCAAGTGGAGGGATGCTGTATGCAATTAATAAGTGTTCTGAAATCCTGAAATCAATGAATTTCACTAATTTTAATGGAATAGATGTAATTAATTTAGAGTTATCTGAAAATGAGAGTGTTAATATATTACCAATTTATTTAAACTGCAATAACTGGATAAATGAGTTCAATAATCTGAGTGACTTACTCTATGTGGCAGAAATACCTAATTTAATTCTTATTGGAGATTCAAATGTGAGAGTTGGTGAGGAACAGAATTTTTCAGATGATAATTCTTTTAATGATGAAGCAATTATTATTTCGCCAGTTAATGTTTCATTGAAAAGAAAATCAAAAGATAAATCGTTCAATAATAAAGGAAAAAGATTTCTAGAATTATGTGAGGATTTTGAATTAATATTGTTGAATGGTAGGACAAAGGGTGATCAAGAGGGACATTTTACCTTTATAGGAAGTATGGGCGCATCTGTTATTGATTTGGTTGCAATGTCAAGTAGTAGTTTGAGATTTTTGCATGATTTTAAAGTAATTCCACAGATTTTCTCCGATCATTTGCCAGTGCAACTTCAATTGAGAAAAATTAGAGCAGTTGAAAGAATTACTAATGCACACTGTACGCTGCCACCAAAACTAATTTGGAGTACAAACGATGATAAATATTATAAAAATAGAGTTATTTGTAATATGCAGCAATTGAATGTTAGTGAAAGGATTGCAGATAACGTTGACATAGAACAGTCAGTTATCGCAGTTGTAGATTGCATTAAGAAATCTTCGAATAAATCTTTACAGATGGGACAGCATAAAGTCAAGTTCAAGCAGGTTTGGTTTGATAAGGACTGTGCTAAACTGCGTGATAAGATATTTGCTCTATTGAAAATATTCAGAAAAAGGAATTCCGATGCTATCAGAGAAATGTTGTTGACTGAAAAGAGAAATTATAAGAGACTATGTACTGCCAAGCAAAAAAGTCATCATACACTTATATACAAGAACTTAGAGATGGCAAAAGATACAAAATCGTTTTGGGAGGCTGTTAATAAATTGAAAAGACGTGATAACTTAGCCAGTAATAATATAGGAGCCCTAGATTGGATCAACCATTTTGCAGAGTTGCTGAGAGCACCTTTGGATTCAAACATATTTTCTTTTGCAGAACCATTGATATTGAATGAGCAATTAGATAAAGATTTCACACTGGAAGAACTCAAAATTGTATTGAAAAAGCTAAAAATAATAAAGCAGCTGGAAGAGACTGCATACCTTACGAATTTTATAAAATGCGCCAGATGAGTTACTAAATGAAATAATAAAAATTTTCAACGAAATATTTTCAGGGGCTAATGTACCAGAGAGTTTCAAACATTCCATAATTTATCCGTTATTTAAGAAGGGAGATATCAATTTAGTTTCCAATTATAGAGGTATTTCATTTATTGATGCATTGGCTAAGCTTTTCACTGGTCTACTCCTTCTAAGACTGGAGTGTTGGGTTCAGAATAATAGAATTTTGAAGGAAAATCAGGCAGGTTTTCGAAAGGGGTATTCGACAGTGGATAATTTATTTAGTCTTATTTCATTAGTTGAATTGAAGACCGCAAGAAAAGGAGGCAAGCTGTATGCTTTCTTCGTGGATTTCCGCGCTGCATTTGATACTATACATAGAGGGGCGTTGGTGTATAAATTGTCATCTATGGGTCTGTCCAATAAGTTCCTCTCAGTTATTAAGAGCTTATACAGTGGTACAACCTCAAGTGTGTGGTATAAGGAAGGGATAACAGAGTCGTTTTGTACTGATACAGGCGTCAGGCAGGGCTGTTTGCTCAGTCCATTGCTCTTTGCATTGTTTTTGAATGATATGGAGGAAGAATTGGGAGGGGGTGCTAATACAGGAAACGTTAAGATTGGTCTATTAATGTATGCAGATGATATCGTGATACTGGCAGATACTCCAAAAGAATTACAAGTCATGATTGGGAGACTAGAACAGTATTGTAAAAGGTGGAGTCTTTGTGTGAATTTGGACAAATCGAAAGTAATGATTTTTGGAAAAGGCGGAAAAAGAAGAAATGATGAAAAATGGGTATTCAATGATGAAGCTGTAGAAGTTGTAAATAAGTATAAGTATTTGGGAATAACACTTACGCCAAACTTGAGTCTCACTCCGCATCTGGTCGATAAATTGAAGTGCGCAAAGAGAGGTTTAAATGCGGCATGGAAGTATGTGGTCAGTGATGAGAAGGTGGCACTAGCCTCAAAGTGGATATTGTTTAGGGCGGTTACAAGAGCAATTATGTGCTACGGAGCGCAGGTATGGGGATATAGGAAGTTCGAAGAAGTGGAAAAACTTAAACGATATTTTATAAAGAGGTTGTTTGGTTTGCCCTATAATACACCTAATTATGCTCTCTTCATAGAAACTACGGAATCGACAATGTATGACTTCACACTGAATCTGCAGATAGCTTATATCGTCAAAGTTCTATCATATAGTAATGAGAGATATCCAAAACAATTAGCATTACAAATAATTAATCAACGATTATCCTGGTATAAGCATTGGCATGAGTTAGCCGGAGAGTTGGGAATTGTGATAAATGTGCATAGTAATAATTTTTCGAAGTGGCAGGGGGAATTGGGCAAGTTGAAAGAAGGAGTGAAATTAGCAGATGCGGAACGTTTTCAGAGTAAGGCTAGAGATGCAAGATTTCACCTGATTTATAAAACTCTGAATCTCAACTTAGGAAAGGATAGTTATCTTAAAAGCGACATAACATACTCTCAGGCTAGATGGATACTGAAGGCAAGAGGAGAATTGATCGATCTGAACTATAAGCCCTGGATGGAAGACAGGAATTTCATGTGTTCTCTTTGCAATTTGAAAGAGCAGGAGGATGTTTACCATTTCGTTGCGAAATGCCCTGTGTTATGGGAATGGAGAAAGAAGTGGTTAGGTAAATCCCTGTTAGAGGCACACGAGTTCAAAGAGATCTTGAACGGTAAGGACTGGAGAAGCCTAGCGTTGTACTGTAGAGATGCATGGAAGTACAGATGGTTTTTGATTTATAACTTTAATTATTAAATGCAAAACCGTAGACCTATATTAATTATAAATCAAAATTGCTGGAAACTCTGCTTACTGTCGAACAATAACTATTCTCTACTTTGTACTTATATGGCCACATTTCATTTTATTTTTATTTAAATTTTACAACTGTTGTTGAGTAAGGACTATATAGCTATATTTTGTGTTTATGACTTAAATTGATCTATTTTATTTTTATTTTTTTAAAACTGTAGTTACTATCGAGTAAATATATATATACATAATTATAGAGTACATGACAATATACTGCAGTAAACTCCATCTTCAGCTGACGGCTTAGAAGCCAAGCTTTTGATTTTGTTTTATGATTGTGTTTTTTGTATTTTTTGTTTTTTCAATAAAATCATTATTCTATTCTATTCTATTCTATTCTATAGCAGGATCCTTTTAACTTGTCAGAAATCAGCTGTTTCGGTAATAATTAAACAGTGATTTCGACACAATAATCAAAAGGCTTGAAAGTCTTAAAGACCTTTAAAGTATTTAAGAGACCTTTCAAAGAATAACTTTTTAAAAGACCTTTTTAATAATCTGCGAGATTCAGCATTTTGTAGGTTAAGTATTGTACTGATGGCCGAGTAAAATATATGTTTTCTGACAAGTTAAAAGGATCCTGCTATAAATAAATAAATTACATTATTGGATTTCCAATAAAAAGAGGAAGGTTGTTGGCTTCATTGTACAAAATTTCGTGCTTTTAAGAAGGATGTTATTCCATTTACTTTGCAAGATTTGTTGCCTTCCCATTGAGATAAAAGCAAACTTCATGCGTTTATTGAACTGTAGAGTTGGAAACAAAAGATGTACCTATTTTTCCATTCCCCGCCTGTAAAATTCTATGAAACTCTTTAATTAATTTCTCTCAGGCTAAAGTCTTAAAACCTGAATTGTCAACTGTACATAAAAATTAATATAATATCGTCTTCCAGTTCAACATTGTAAGAACAGAAGAAAAACTTCTAGGATTTTATAAAATAGAATTTTTCGTACTTTTATTCTATTTGCACCGTTCTTTGATTACGCTGGGCATTCCTTTCAAGGGTCATGATTTCAGCTTCGACCAGTAATTACATGTTTCTAGATAAACAACAGACGAAGAAAGGAGCAAAGACGGAGGAAGAAGAGAGAGAAAGAGAGAGAGAACCCGATCGATACCATCTTTGGCTGGCAGTATCATTAGAAAAGAAAGTTGTGATCTCAGCCAGCAAGTGCTGCCTGTCCAGCCCAAACTCAACAAGTCGAATACTTTCTTAATTTATGCAAAACACACGCATACCGCGACCCGACCACGGAACAAGGAAACGATACAAATCAATGCCAAAGGTCATGCAGACGTAATCGTAATCTAATAGCGGTGGGCGCGTTGAATCAACTGCAAGAAAATTAGTTGATTCAACTGGCATGAAAGTGGCAACTCGAATAGAAGTTAATTCAACTGGGATGAAAGCAGTTGTTTGGGATAGGAGACGTTTATTCCATTGGTATGAGAGTACTTGATTCAACTAGGATAAAGGTAGTTGATAAATGTAGGTTGTTATTGTATCTAAAATGAACTCGTCTCCCCAAATAATTTGATCCATAGGATTAATTTTACTATTTACAATTGGAGGATTATTAGTATCAATCTCAATGGGGTTTCTCCTAATATGAACCTTACTTTATAGTCTTTAGAACTCATAAACATGAAAACAACAAAAACTAAGTTATAGATATCTTGATCACTGCTATCCAAGTTGAAAATTGAAATTGAAATTTCATTCCGAAAAACAATACAATACAGGGTTTAAACAAAGAAGAACATGAAGAGATTTAAGAGTGATTTCAGTATATTGATGTTGAAAGATGAACACAAATAATTCAAACAGTTTTTCTCTGAATGATTGCGCTTAAGCAATTGAAGCAACTTCTAGAATTGAGCATTAATTAATTTTGAAGTTAATTCACAACAATCGAATTGAACTGAATATATGACGCAAAAAGCACGCATGGATTTGAGTAGGATAGTATCAGTGGAGTGGAGCTGTCTGTGACCGCCAAGCGACACCATTTTGTAGGTTGAAGTATCAACTTTTACTAACATTGGCGCACTGACCTTGCAACATCGCGTATTGCTGTTGAACAATGTTTCAAATAGAATAAATCTGCAATCGTCGTTCAACGGAGCTTTAGAAGAGAGTTTTAATAAGTCGATGGTATTGGCATGTGATTCTTCTCCACTTGAAATTGAAAGTTTACTGTCGTAAATATCGTTCAATTGAAGATTTGAATAAATTGCTGCTTTTAATGAGCATTAACGCATAAAGGGCGCGCCATCTTTCCTATGTAATTTTTATAAAATACCCAAGTGTTTTGGAGTTTGTCATACAAATTCTCAAATTAGGTTATTTGCTTAGTATTTAGCTGTAAGATAATTGTGTAATTGAAATAAACTTTCTTATACACTTTCAAAAACATGCGTTCTTTCTGCGCCACCCTGAAAATGTGTGTACCTTTACATTATGGATCATTAAACAAGTAGCCCAGGCAAATTAGACTTCTAGGTCCTAAAAAATAACATAAGGCTGGAAATGATCTCAAACCACTTTGGGCATCCCAAAGAAGGCTAATATGAGTTTGCGACGGTTTCTGAGCGCCGCGTAATATAGGGTGCCCAAGAAACCTCGAAATTTTGGTTCCGTTTCTAGTTATCTTCAATTTACGTGGAAACTAAGCGTCGGGCAGAAAAACTCATTCCACCTTTTTTCTAGTAGATAAAATTTCCAAGAGATTGGTGCCTAACTCGTTCCTCTAAGTTCAATAACTACCGAGTTATGATTTTTCAAAAAAAGGTAATTTTTGGAGAGAAACTAAAATTCAAGCATTCCAAGTTTTTGATTGTTCATATCTTCCGTAAGATGTATTAGAATTGTGTGAATCAAAATCCCTCTGGGGATAATTCTCTTCTCTACAATTTTAGACCAAGTAGGCCTTCTTATCTTGTCTACTATTTGAGCTAGAGCTGTTAACAAAATTCCTTGCATTTCAAAAAGGACCATATTTTTGGTGTTGAAGTCTAACACACGTTTCTATGTACTTCTATTGAAGTATCCTATTAGAATATTGTTTCTTAGATCATTCTCCCTCAGAATATCTACTTTGCGGCTCCAAAAATCAACTTTTTTAAGAAGTAGGAGGTAAGAAAGGACCCTTCAAGGATGATAAACTGAGGACGCCCCTAACATTCCTATAAGTGGACGGATCTTAACAAACAATAGCTCATTGTTTTCAGCTCATTAAGGCGGTTCAAATTCATATATCATATGTTACATTCGGTCAAAATTTAAAAATTTTGTGCCCAAAGAGTCCTTTGACTCTATTCCCATATACCGAGAATAATGCTATTTTCTGTTTTCAAATACATCTACCTTGAATGCCGTTGATGATAAAAAATTGTATTTGGTCTCAAATTGTAGAACAGAATCTCGTCTTTCATTTGCAATCATTTGCGACCAGAATATCGCATTCTCAAGTTGAAAACATTTGGTTTTGTAAGTCGAAAAATCATCAGAATTCTTCCCTTGTTCATGTTTAGATCAATTTTTCACCCCACTAGAGTTAAATGGGCAGTTGAGCTAATTATACACGTAGAGAATAAAATTTCCTACAATTTGAGCCCAGATACATGTTCTTTACTTCCATTAATCCCAATTTAGAAGCCAACTAGTAACAGCAAAATAATGAAAAAACGTGAAAAATAGTTTTCTCATCTTTTTAGATTGCATGTTCTCAACTTCAGAATGCGATATTCTGGTCGCAAATGATTGCAAATGAAAGACGAGATTCTGTTCTACAATTTGAGACCAAATACAATTTTTTATCATCAACGGCATTCAAGGTAGATGTATTTGAAAACAGAAAATAGCATTATTCTCGGTATATGGGAATAGAGTCAAAGGACTCTTTGGGCACAAACTTTTTGAATTTTGACCGAATGTAACATATGATATATGAATTTGAACCGCCTTAATGAGCTGAAAACAATGAGCTATTGTTTGTTAAGATCCGTCCACTTATAGGAATGTTAGGGGCGTCCTCAGTTTATCATCCTTGAAGGGTCCTTTCTTACCTCCTACTTCTTAAAAAAGTTGATTTTTGGAGCCGCAAAGTAGATATTCTGAGGGAGAATGATCTAAGAAACAATATTCTAATAGGATACTTCAATAGAAGTACATAGAAACGTGTGTTAGACTTCAACACCAAAAATATGGTCCTTTTTGAAATGCAAGGAATTTTGTTAACAGCTCTAGCTCAAATAGTAGACAAGATAAGAAGGCCTACTTGGTCTAAAATTGTAGAGAAGAGAATTATCCCCAGAGGGATTTTGATTCACACAATTCTAATACATCTTACGGAAGATATGAACAATCAAAAACTTGGAATGCTTGAATTTTAGTTTCTCTCCAAAAATTACCTTTTTTTGAAAAATCATAACTCGGTAGTTATTGAACTTAGAGGAACGAGTTAGGCACCAATCTCTTGGAAATTTTATCTACTAGAAAAAAGGTGGAATGAGTTTTTCTGCCCGACGCTTAGTTTCCACGTAAATTGAAGATAACTAGAAACGGAACCAAAATTTCGAGGTTTCTTGGGCACCCTATATTACGCGGCGCTCAGAAACCGTCGCAAACTCATATTAGCCTTCTTTGGGATGCCCAAAGTGGTTTGAGATCATTTCCAGCCTTATGTTATTTTTTAGGACCTAGACCCTTTTTTTGGTCTAATTTGCCTGGGCTAAAGTAAAATAAAATGTTTTAATAAACCTCAATTAGCTACATAACTGGCTTTTGCATGCCTTCTATTCAGTGCAATGGACAGAGAACAGCGACAACACATCAACATTGGGAATAGGTACGACAACACATACGTTGACATTTTAACTAGTTAATTTCTATTCGAAAGCAGTTTCGTTGATCGTCAACTATTCCATTATGAATCCATGATTATATTGCGTACAACACTAGCATTGTTCAGTTACTGCGTTTAGCCGGTCTACGTTTAGCCTACACCTCCTCCTTCTTTAGGCTAACCACTGAGCCGGGCGGAGAGTATCATTATCTGCACAAGATTAGAAATTTCCACTCGTGAAATATTGTATTGGAATGTCCTCTCCGCATTGTGCTGTACTTGTCTCTCATGACATAATTCACGACATTAGAATTGCTGTGTTGGGATTACTATGTTAACCATAACTCTTCTTCGCAGTCATTGTTGATCTTCCTCTTAGTCGTTATTCTCATTCTTCTTCTTCTTCTTCTTCTTCTTTCTTCTTCTTCTTCTTCTTCTTCTTCTTCTTCTTCTTCTTCTTCTTCTTCTTCTTCTTCTTCTTCTTCTTCACCACCACCACCTCTTCCTTCTTCTTCACCACCTCCTTCTTCTTTCTTCTTCACCACCACCACCTCTTCCTTCTTCTTCACCACCTCCTTCTTCTTCTTCTCCTTTTTCTTCTTCTTCTTCTTCTTCTTCTTCTTCTTCTTCTTCTTCCTCCCCCACCTCTTCCTTTTTCTTCTTCTTCTTCTCCTACCTCCCTCCTCCTCCACCTCCTCCTTCTTCTTCCTCTTCTTCCCACCTCTTCATTCTTCTTCACCACCTCTTTCTTCTTCTACTCCTCCTCCTCTTCCCTCTCCTACTTCTTTTTCTTCTTCATAATCTTCCACTTCTTCATCTTCTCCTTCTTCTTCTTCTTCTTCTTCTTCTTCTTCTTCTTCTTCTTCTTCTTCTCCTTTTTCTTCTTCTTCTTCTCCTTCTTCTACATAACACATCCATTCGAGAAGTCAACATTCACATTATAAACAATTACTGTACAATAAAGTCCTCACCGTTACGTCTGTTGTACTTTACGTTATATAAGTTACCAGAGTCACCATTCTTGTACAAAATAATGTGAATATTCAAATTGTTATTCTAGGGAGTGAGCACAGCGATACTATAACACACACAAACAGGATACATACATTATACAGTATATTATCCAGTATGTAATCCTTATGTAATAGGAAATGTATCGTTGTGAATATTGTTGAAATAATTTACGAGATGCATTGTTGTTTTGTTTTTCTACTGGACGAGTGATTGATATTGTGAAAGTTTCGAGACTTTTTGATTTATTATTGACAAGCCACCTGTATAAGCAAAGTGATGGGTGTGATATATTTGTTCAATGAGTTTCATATTTGGCTGAATACTCAAACGTCTGACACAATGTACAATATAGGCTTAGTGACGTCACAACGTTAGTCTGCTACCGGTGTTCCAGTCATGGGTTCGATTCCTGTTCCGCATGGTATTTATTTTGTCAGCTATCACCTCAATAACAACTCTATGTCAACTCAAGACATCATCAGTGGGAAAAATTAAATACAAATTACTCTGTCCTGCTTGTCTAGAAAGATTCGTGTAGACGTTTTAAGTTTCATTGGACTTTTCGAATCCCAACATCATAGGTTGGGAAAGTTGATTCATTTCAAATTGTTCAAGTCAGGTTAATTTTAAGTGGAAACTCAATCCCTGAATGATAATCGATTCAATTAAAACTGTCAACAATCATGTAACCTTTTCAACAGTTGTCCGATTTCATCTAGGAAAACAACAAATTTCAAATTATGTACGCTACATGCGTAAACAACAGAACTCAGCTTGACCCCAAATATAGGCTTTCAAAATAAGAATTTTACATAATAATAGTTATATAACTGAGAATCTATCATGTAATTGGTAGGAGCTCATCGAAGTGAATATTGTATAAATGTATTCTAATGGGTAGGCTACACCACTATATATCTGTAGAGAATCTTTTTCATGGAGAGGGCTATTCGAACACCTCCTCCTGCTCCTCGTTCTTCACCTTCTTCTTTTTCTTGTTCTCCTTCTTCTACTTCTTCTTCTGCTCTTTCGGAGGAGACGTTAAGCCATCTATCCCGTCTGATCACCCTAGAAAAAACAATTTAATTGTATTAACAATTACAATACAATTGGCCTGATGTGTCCATATCATCTAAATCCAATAAAGGTCCATCTCATGATAAACAACTTGAAATATTCATTTACTTATTCAGTTCTGTTTTTCCATGTTCTTTAGGTTAATTTTAAACATTTCACTTTCCACTGCAGAAATAGTTAATAAATGTTCTTGAATCCAGATTTAATTATTGGAGAAAACTGAGTTTTATTCTTATCCTGAATTAGATCACATCAAGTAGCAGAGAAAGGAAGTAACTGTTCAGTTCTCATGATAGTGAGCCAACAGTTCATTATGGTTAGTGTATTGTATTACGGTAGAGAGTGCCTTCTTCCTGGCTGCTAGATTTTTTCCGGATGAAATTTCTAAAACAATGACCGCATTAAAACATGCTTTACTCACACTATAAACACCTCAAGAAGTTAACTCGAGCTAGTTCACTTAGGAGTTAATCGTTTGACGCTTACTCTTCGCATTTTATTAAATAACTTCTTACTTAATCTCTCTACTTTTGTGAACTCTTCCTTTTCTAAAATTTCTAACGAAACTTTTATCTACTCTTCCTTTCTGAAATTTTCCTCCCTTTTACTATTCCTTACTTTCTCTGACTTTTCTTCAATCTTTATTTAATTTCTCTTAAAAAAAGAGAAATGTGTGTTCACGATCGAATTTTTTCCAATTCCATTCAACGCCATTTTGAAATCAACTGCTACGACACGTGTGACGTCAAACAGCGTTGACCAATCGCATTCAAGCAGCCATTTTCTTGCAGTCAACTTCCACGCCCATAACGCACTCTCATTGGTCGATGACAAAACGTCAGCCGTCATTTTATAGGATACAATTCAACCAATGGCGTGCTAGCTAGTCATGAATAAAGACAGGATGTTAAGCAAAATGCCTTTATTTTGCCTTTTTGGGTGTTCCTGCCTATTTCAATATCAATAGCATATTTAATATGCTTTTTTCTATATTATTACCTATTTTTCAATAAGAAATATTTTTAAAAGTAGTATTAAATGACTGGGAAAAGGAAATCGAGCGTCCGTGTAAGAATGTGTACATGAGAATAATTTCTATGATTAATTTATAGTAAAGATGCAGTAGCTGTACCTGTACCTGTAGATGTACCTGTAGTACTATGATAGTAGAACGACTCGTAAGTTGTTAAGTGTTTATGATATATTTGAAAAGCATTATACTCTACGCCTCATATTCATTGGCTGTATCAAATTTTCCAGGAACTCGTAAGGCTATCCATTTCCATTTTCCCGATAGTGCTTCCTCATTTCTAAAAATTGCATAAGAATCACTGTTGAGGAACAAACTGTAATTGGTGTCTAATGAAAATCATCGTCGTCTGAAAAGAGAAAGATAAACCTTTTCTGGACAAAGAATGTTTATGATCTACCTACCAGATCATAAGATCTACTAGAGTAGATCGTAGATCTCTACATCTCTACCAATTAATAGAACTATATTCTACCAGAGTAGAATGATCTACTAGAAGCCTATTGGAGGTAGAAATGAAGGAAGAAGAAGAAGAAGAAGAAGAAGAAGAAGAAGAAGAAATATGTAAGAAGAAGAAAGAAAAGATTACAAAAATAAGAAGTGTATCAGGCCTACTTTTATACTGTACTTATAACTTTCTCGATTAGCTGTTGACCAATAAAAATCAAATGTTTGAAACACCTGAGTGCTATCAAGCGGTAATAATAACATTGCATCGTCTTCCTTTGGAAGGCTTTCTATTAATAGAACTTATACAGTTTCCAGTAATAAAAGACT
The DNA here is from genome assembly GCA_017141395.1 of Laodelphax striatellus. Classification (NCBI taxonomy): domain Eukaryota; kingdom Metazoa; phylum Arthropoda; class Insecta; order Hemiptera; family Delphacidae; genus Laodelphax; species Laodelphax striatellus. The sequence goes on along the minus strand of CM029534.1, from coordinate 1,948,209 downwards.
TGCATAACAGAAGGGTGATTTCAACTAAATGGATGTGATTTTCTTTATTGCTCTTGAAAAAGATCGTTTCATCACTTCATAAAATGATCCATCATCAACTTCCTTGGTCTCACTCCTCTGATTTCAAACTAAAATCTAGAATTTTCTTGAGCTGTAGGCTAAATGGATGAATTAGAAATGCTACGATCAAGGATCGTTTCTTCACTTGATTAAATGATTTACCATCCACTTCCTTGGTCTCATTAACTAAATTCAAAATTTTTCCTTGATCTGTATTATTTTCTTTTCGATATTTCGATAACTCTCTTCTTTCTAACTAGGTTAGGTTAGGTTCTAGGTTTTAAGAGTTTTTTGCATGCTCTCTCCATGGTAAACAACAATATTGAGGTCAAACTCTCCTTATAATAATAATTATTATTATTCCTTATAATTTCAGTTCTGTGCTGTAGGCTACATCAATATTTTCTTATCAAAAATAACTACTGTATATTTCAATTAAGTATTTTGTCTTCTTATCTTTTCAACTGCAAATTCAAATTTGTTTTTCGTTTTTTGTTTCAGTACAAGATCCTACAGGATGGATTCCACCCCACCACTACACACATGCTATCCAGAGGAGCTACAGCGCTGCCATACGGCCAGATGCTGAACTACCGGTGATGCTATTTCTATTAAAAATAGTTAACATTTATTTGAATACTATACAGTTCATTTTGAATACTAGAGTACAATATATGTTTCATCTTTATTGGTATTTATCGTCGAAAATCTTACTGAATAGGGTAGGCTACACTACTTTCCAACAAAATAAGAACCCGTTGAATTTCTCAATACAATAGGCTAGTTTTAAACTCGTGATTATATTTTCGTATCCCTTCAATTTACCAAAATATAACGTAATAATATTGTTTGAGGTGCAATTATGAACCTGATGCATTGGGTATGATATCTGAGTTATGATTATGGAGTTCAAGAAGTGGATTGACTGGACATTATTTTTTCTCCAGAATTATACATTTCAAACAAGCCCTATATAAATATATAACAAATTATAGTTTACGAACCAAATAATCAAGTTGACTGACTTTGAACTTGAAAATCACGTTTTTTACATACGGTTTTAAATTTTATCAATATTACCGGTATGCCAATAAACACTGCAGTTATAATCATATTCATTTAATTTGACGCTTGGCATTAGATAGATAGAGAAATATTATTTCTCTGCCATCGTACTTTACGGTCATCAGCAATGTCAAGAAATTATATCTCTCTATCCATCTATCTATCTATCTAATGCCAAGCGTCAAATTAAATTAATATCACTGTACAAACTTCCAACTGGTTCCATTTGATTTCTTAATATCTCTGCTAATCCTACAACGTGAATTGACCATTTTGTACCCTCGATAGACCACAAAAAATGAGAAAAAAGTTCAACCTCCCGACATCTTAACATATTTCTGTCACAAAGAAGTTTGTTTTTATTTATTATAGTTATTTAGTTATATACTATCTTCCTTCGACGAGACCAACTTTAGACCAAAGTAATTCCTTCTTCTTCAACCAAGAGCGCTTCAATCACCAACTTCACTTGAGTCTCAGCCCCATGTTTAAACCACATGTTAATACCTGACATAAGTTGTAAGACTTCTTTTAAGGGTTTTAACAACACTCTAAATTATTGCCATATGGGTTGAACCAAGCACAATCAATATTGATCCAGGATCAGTACAACACTGATCAAATAATCCTAATCGAATCAGCACAATGGGATCAGCTCATTCTAAAATATCCAATCCCAGTTATTGCTGCAACCCAATCAGAGCATTCTGGAACACCCTGTGCCCAGCCCAATGATTGTTGTACAATATCGGTGCGTGCGTGCAAGCAGCGCAATTACTCGTAATACTCGGTGCGGTAGATCACTGACTGACTGCCCGATTTAATTGGGCTCCCGTAATCGTTAATTGTTGCCAGCCAACAAGTGAATGCCGCCGCCTTGGTCTGTTGTTTCACAGAGATTGGGTGAAAGTAACCTAACCTAACCGACAAGAGTGTCGGTCGGTACCGTACCTATTGGGCATCGTCATGCAATTCTGATTTATTAGTGAAGTGCTGTATTTAGTAAACTATTCCACACCATCAAGAAGCTCCAGATCCTCCTTTCATCTATTGGCAATAGACTGCTTCCTTGAAATACCTACAAATTACAACCTATGTATAGCGCGATCCATTTAACTTGTCAGAAATCAGCTGATTTGGTAATAATTGAACAGTGACTTCGACACAATAATCAAAAGACCTAAATAAAAGTCTTAAAGACATTTAACGTATTTAAAATACCTTTTTAAAGAAGACCTTTCAAAGAATAACTTTTTAAAAGACCTTTTCAATAATCTGCGAGATTCAGCATTTGTAGGTTAAGTATTGTGATCATATATGCTCGTCGATCATATGTTTTCTGACAAGTTAAAAGGATCCTGCTATACCAAGGATACTGGGGAATACACGCTAGGAGGAATTATGAGTAGGATGCATAAACGTGTGTTGCGATTATTATGACGTAGCTATGAACCGGTTACCATGGAAACGTTAAATAAAACGTGTCTATTTTGGTCCAGGGTGACGTCACACTTCTCAAAATATAGGCTGGAATATGCGTTGAAACCTACCGTGTATTCTAGTATCCTTGGTATGTACAATAGAATTATGTATAATAAAGCTCTGTAGCTGGAGTTATAATTAAATATAAACAGGAAAGTTTACCGTGAACTTCAGGTCATAAACTGAAATAAAATAATCAGTATATAATGGAGATAATAAAGCTCTGTAGCTGGGGTTATAATTAAATATAGGCTAAACAGAAAAAGTTTACCACATAGGTTTTAGTTACATTGTTGATACTGATACCACCATATTTTCAATATGGAGATAAAATTCCTCTTCAACTGATGATATTTTCCATTTTCCACTGAGCTAAATATATCCATCTGGAGGTAGCACAAGCTAGGGCTGCTAGCAGGATTAGTGTTCCGTCTAATTTTGTTAGGTTGGTAATAAAGTGGGGATGAAATATTTTTTTTCTAATACAGTATGTAGTACCAAAAAAATTAAGTTGGCAATAAAGTGGGGATTGAAATTTTTTTCTCAAGAACAGTATGCTATTGAAAAAAAAATAAAGAAAAAAATAGGTGGAACCCAGCTTTTTCAATCAGTGCTACCTCCAGATGGTTAATTTTAGCTCAGTGGTTGATACTGATACCGCCATATTTTCAATGTGAAGATGAAATTCCTATTCAACTGATGATATTTTCATTGTAGAGCATATTATCTAAAAAGTCTCTCATCTTTTTTTCAGGACCATGTAAGCATTGAACAGCTGAACCCAGAGAACCACGACCACGACAACTCTCCCTTGCAACGATTGAGACGCTCCAGCGACGAAAGCTACGAAGCTGAGGAAGAAGAAGAGGGTGATGAAACAAAGGAAGAAGCAACCACCGACGACCAGCACCCCAAGGCGCAACACTTTTTCCCCTCTTTCGCCCCCCTGTTTTCGCCTCCTCCCCCCCTGGGGCACTCCCGGCCCCCCTACTACAATCAGGAATCGGCCTTCAGTCAGCGACCGAGTTATCCCGGCGGATTCAGGGATTTGTCCTATCCCCATGCTGTAGCTGAATCAGAAAGTAGTACGAATGTTCTAGGTTCGGGGAATTTCGGAGTTTTACGTGGCGGAACCTTCTTCGCAGGGGAGAGAGACGAATTGCTTTCGGATGATCTCTATTCCCCTTACTTTCACGGGGGGAACAATGGGCATGGCAGACCTTCGTTTTACCCCCGCAACCCTCAACCCAACTACCGACAGCACGGAGACGATTTCTTCGCAAATTTCCGTGATTTTGCCGACATCAGTACACCTACAAAATCGTCCTACTCCCAGTACTACGTTGTTTACGCACGGCACAATGCTACCAACAACGACAACCTCCCAAAACCAAAGCTGCTCGACGATGACGTGGAAGATTATAGAGATGACACGGTCAACCACAACGCACCCCACCAACGACCCAGAAATATAATAGAGCAGCTGACAATGTTAGATTCCCCTGCCTCTCAACCGTCACAGCATGAGATCGCGTCGAAAAAATTCTCGAAAAGGAAGTTGAAGCTGCACATCTATAAGAAGAAATTGCAGGAAAAACAGGATAAAGCAGCAATGAAAAGTAGCACGGTATCGCCGAAAGATATCTACGACCCGTTGTTGGCTTTGAGCTGAGTGGGTTGTTACGATCAAAAGTGAGATATATTTTCAGGAATGTTATTGAATAATATGTGAAGTAGTTGATATTCTTGGTGCGAATATTGGCGGCTTTCCTTAGTGACTGTGAGATGGCTACTTGATGAACTAAGAGAACATTGAATCTGAAGTCCGAGTTTTTGGAGGTGAAAAATCATAGAATAACTTCTGAAGTCTGTGTTTTTGAAGATAAAAATATTGTAATATTTCATCCGAAGTCTGTGTTTTTTATATAAAAAAAATATCATAAAATGACATCTATAAAAAATTATAGAATTGAAGTAATTTAAGCCCTTCAAATAGAGAAATTAGTACTTTTTGTTCTCTCAATAAAACATGACGATTGAAACATCAGATTCTCAATAAAATATTTTTCATTTTTTGAGTAAAACATCATTAATGATCTTCAAAATTATTTCGAGACACTATCATTATAGTTTGTGAACTTACTTGATTCAAATCTATATAAAATATTAGAATGTTATTTTATTAATTTTTTTCAAGTAAACGATTCCGAGGAATTATCAAAGATAATGATGTAGGGGCTATGTTACCTTAGTATTATTCAATGAATCTTCAATCGTAATTGATGATTCAAAGATGTCTAGATCTTCTCCTATGCTTATACCAGAAACAAAACTCAACTAAAATATCTATACAACTTATCAACTGTATTGCCGCCACTACTAGTGTATTTACCACTATGTTAAATTCTGTATTGTTGTTGAAGTTTGATACAACAGTGAATAAATTATGAGTGAACTTGAATTTTGCCTGTTGTCAAGCAGCTTCTCAAATATGTTAAAAATAATAAATAAATAATAGACAAATAAATAATAAATAATTTATTCCTCTGCAGACAAAATTATTCAAGCTTAAAATTAGAGCAAAACAAAATGAAATGATACAATAAAAGTAAAATGTCTTGATATTTTAAGAATGTGATAAAAATTGAGTTACCACAGAGAATAAACACTGTAAAAGTGGACGAAAAATTATGTAATTGCAGATATTACTAGTCAAAACATCCTGTAAAATATAGGGGGATAACAGCATAAACTATCTCGCTTTCATAACACTTGCTATAAACAAACCACTTTTATGAGTTGAAAAGATGTCTAGAAATCTGTATTGCAAGTGAAAATCAATAGCATTATTGCAATATGTTTGACTCATAATCTTCAAGTCTGTAGCTTTAATTCAATAATAATATTATTAGCAAAATAGAACCACTCCCAGAGTAGGCCTATTCACTAATCCGTTCAACTACCCTTGATAAGCAGGATTACCGAATGGCATCCTAATAACAGACTGAATCCTAATAACAGGTATCCAGAGAACTATATGAGTTAGGTACCAGTTTGTTTATCAATTACCAGACAATCTTTGTTGTATTTATAAACCTCTAGTGATTTATCAACAGTACGTCACTATTTTTAGAGAAAATTATATAGTCGCAAATAAATTATTGTCTCTGTTCTCATTCGAAATTTGACTTCAAGGTTACCAGAATTTCTATTTGTAATTGATGAAATATTTAATTTATTAAATCCAGAATAAAATCGAACTATAGAAAAAAAATGTCCAATAACCCTTCATGTTTTGAAGCTTGCATCCTGTTCTATATTTTTAGAAAAAGATGGAGCTTCATCTACCCAGAAGCTGTTAATCATTTGTAACTTGTAGTATAAGAATTGTATAATTTAAATAAAATAAAATATATATATAATTTAAAATAAATAAAGAAATTCATTTCCATGCATCGAATGGCAACACGATAATATTGTGTATAAAAATAACATTATTGTATTTTATAATGTTATCGAATTTCGCCAGTTGAAAACGTGGAATTACATAAGCTTTTTGACAGATAATTAGAGAATTTATTGTTAATTTTTGTACATTTTTGAAGAAATAAATTTTTGTATATACTGACATATGTTCGCCTCATTTGAGCTCAAGCCCTTTATTTGAAAAGTGAAGAATCAGTTCTAATGGAGAGATTAAGATTGTATTAATATTATTAATACCGTAGCTTAATAATAGCTTAAATTTCAGCTTATCTTTTTATAAAATGTTGTTTAGCATAAAGAATTTTGCTAAATTGTTTTCAATCATGTATCCTGCATTATTTTTATTGCCGAGACATATTATGCATATCCTGACAGCCTCTTGTTACACTGCCTTTATTTAAAAAGCATCAAGTTGATTATTCATAATTTCTTGAAAATTAATATTTTATATTCAAATATAATCAAACTTCATTTAATGAATGAAAACAAATTTTGTCTATTCCACATTAAATGCAACTTCCACAAAATGGAATAGACAAAATTTGTTTTTATTCATTCACCTGATATGGAGAAGTTCCACAACATTTCTGAGCAAAGTGTGTGTTTTATTAAAACTTCATTGATTTGATCACCAGTAGAACTATAATAAGATTAATTGAATTTGACGCTTGGCATTAGATAGACAGATAGGCCTAGAGACATATTATTTCTTGACGTTGCTGATGACCGTACCGATGGCAAAGGAATATAATATATCTCTATCGATATCTAATGCCAATGATAATACAGTGAATGAATATGATAATACAGTGAATCATTATCAAAAGATCAGAAACATTTGTGTCAATAACTTGAGACAGCAATAATTCAACAGTAGTATATTCAATTCAACTGAAATAGTTGTAGGTATACTGTATAAACACTATAATAGGTGTTATAATAGGTATATAAACTATAATAGGTATATAAACTATAATAAGTATATAAACTATTATAGGTGTGTGTATAATATAAACTTTTAGGTGTGTTGAAAGGCTAGTGGAAGTATATATTTCTAGTGTTAGTGGATGTCTATCTACATACCTTGAGGCTAGGCGTACACCGGTTAGTCAAGACAAGACAAGACGAGATTAGTCACGTTTAGTCACAGTAATTCACATAGTTGCTTATGAAGCAGCACACACTGATGCAATGACTAATCGATGTGTGTTGCTTCATAAGCAACTATGTGAAGTACTGTGACTAAACGTGACTAATCATGTCTTGTCTTGTCTTGACTAACCGGTGTACGCCTACCCTGAGGGTGTTGTATATCCATTATGTTTTTCTACTGGTAAAACTACACTGATTTTGAAATTTTCAGTGGCAATAATTTCGTCCTGGTGTTGAACATCATCTTCTGATACGAAACAATTGTCATTATTTTATGTATTTTGTTTTAATACATAGGCTACTTTATAAGTTTTCAAAATCAGTGTAATATTAACTGTAGTCTATGACATTTTGTAAGACTTTCAATAGTATTGATTTGTACTTTCTTTAGTAAGTTCCACAACATTTCCATTGAACCAAAGTTGATGAAATAAATCAACTGTACACATATTCAGAATTTATTTTATTTTTATGGATCGTATTTTTATTTCCATAATTTTCTTCCCAGAAAAGCTATTTTAAAATATTTTTGATTCCTGAAAAACTAAATAATCTGTGTCAGAAAATTATTATGGACAAGGCTTAACCACTGCAATGATCCTGAAAAAATGAAATCTTCTTAAACATCGCTATAATATCAAAAACATTCTGTTACAGATCGACAATTCACACCAGAATAATCATCGAATTCCACATGATTTCCATGTATGATATCATCATTTTCATCATTTTCCTGTTTCAATTTCTCTTGTTTCCATCTCTCTTGTCTCAATTTTTCTTGTTTCAATTTTTCTTGTATCGATTTTTCTCGTTTCAATCTCCCCTGGTACGATTTCTCTTGTTTCCCTTTTTCCAATTCTTCTTCTTCTTTTCTCCAATCTTCTTCATCTTGTAGGTTTTTATAATAATCAGAGGCAGAAAGAAAGTTCACAGAGCAAATAAGAATAAACAGCAACAAAAGGAAATGAATCTGTGAATAGAAGAGGAAAACTAGATGAATAATAATAGTTAATGAGAATAGTAGAATTGAAATCTTATTATTCTGAAGAGTTATTTTCTATAAACACAACTATGTGCAGAAATCAGTTATCAATTCGAGTATTCACTGGAATTAATTCGTCATCTTATTCATGATTTTGATGCTTTCTGGGTGTTAAATAAGTCAGATTAGACATAAACAATTTCCTGACCCAGAAAAGTCACGGTTGAAATTCGCGATTCAGTTTCATCTGATTTTTAAAGCAATTTTAGATGTGACAATTACAAATTTAATCTTTCCATAAACTCGACCTAGTAGTTCATCAAATAGATGACGTAATAACATTATCTTTATCGCCAACTTCAAAGGCCCTTTCCAGCACAAGACAAATTGTAAATGTAATAATAAAAGTGGAAAAGACTAATAAAAATTTAATAATTTTTTGTATAATAATTTCCTTTTAATTTGGCGGATGGCATTAGATAGATACTGTAGAGTAGATAGACAGATAGATACCGTATTATTTCTGTGCCATCGGACTCTACGGTCATCAGCAACGTCAAGAAATAATATCTCTCTATCTATCTATTTATCTCATGAAAGTTATTTGCCATCAACCAAATAAATATTGAATCTGACAATACACACAACTACAATACTGACTATCTAATAATTCTCATATAATACCTCTTATACTTTTAATAATATGCAACACAATAGTGATTAATAAGTTTTCATATATGTTATCAAATGGGAATTAAGAGAGAAAAAAATTGCAAAAAGTATATTCAAATGGAAAAGTGTTGATTTGAATGTAGAATTGTGCCTACTTACTGACATGATGATCTGTAAAAGTAAGAACAGGGACTGAAAATTCCAAGCCAAATGATAATTTGTATTTGTTGTAATTCACACTAGAAAGTCTGCTTTTTTTAAATTGATGAATCACAAACTAAACAGTCAAAACCTCCCAATTCAACGCAATATTGTATTATTCTTCGCGCTTCCAAAACGCTGCTGCTACTTTAAAATTATCCAATACACAGTATTCTTGCTTTGCAACTCTCATTTCAAACGTAGGCTTGATGTTTAATGTTAAATGTAATAAAGCTATCAATTCGCCATAATCGATCTATAACACCTGGGTGAAGTTTGAAACAATAATGAGTCATAAAAGTAAGTATCCAACCATTCACATCAACTACAGTACGGTAAACATTCAGAATACGGTGCGGTAAATGTTTTGAGGAACAGTTGTCAAATTTATCACTCAAGGAACTTCAATTAAAAAATGTAAAATAATGATTCTGAAAAATTTCAAGAGCTACCTAGCCTACAATGCAGTATTATAACAGTTTGATGGTAGTCTTTGAACAGCCTCCTCTTTGAAAATTCTCTAGAGAGCTCTACTTCCACCTAGAGAGTTTCTAGAGAGGAAACTTTAATACTTTGAAGTATAAACTATGTGTTGAACTATAATATGGTGAATGGATGATTTGATATAATTTCTATTATTCAGGCTAAAAAGTATCATGGAAAAATTTGACTTACCTAATAAATCTAAGCTGCAAAAGAATCAGCAATCGAGAAAGTATTTTTGAAATCAGTTGATCAATATAAATATTCTTCCCCTATTTTGTTCTTCTCAGGTGAAGAAAAGCGAGGAATTGAGAAATTAATTTATAATAACGAGAGAACTCCAGTAACAATACCTAAAACTGTTATAGAACTTCCGGATCATTTTAGAAAATTGCACATATTTGGATTCTGTGTAAAGGTACCATAGATACTTATTGCCATGACAAAAGGTATGAAATTTCTCGGAAATTTATAACATATACCAAATGTATATGTTATACATTTTTAAATTCTAAATTTAAAACACTTATCTGCCAAATTGGCAGAAAATTTTATGAATATGATTGAGAGTCGTTTACTCGAATGAGAATAGACTAATATTTTAAGATAATAAAGATGGAAGAAATCATTAGACGTTGCAGTTAACTGCTGTGAATGAAATATAATAATAGAGTAAAAAAATCAAAAGAAAGCTATAGGTATAAATAGTTCAGAACTAGGCTACTGTACCAGAATCCAATGATAGCTAGGCCTATAATTTAGTTCATAGCTAATATATAGCTTTCTTTGGATTTTTGTTTGTACAATTATTATAGAATAATTATAATTAATTTCAGATTAATCTTTCTATAGATTGATAAGATCTAAACTAAAATATAGATGAGCAAAGTTCTATATGAACTTAAGTTCATGAAGAGTATATGTATAAATGTACATACATCATCAAAAACAACAACACTCAAGAAATCGACATTTTCATAAGGCTATAAAGTTGCAGTGTAATACTGGCTTAAGTTCCACAGAACTAAGCTAACTTTTTTTCGATTTTCATTGGTTTTAATTGTATTTCCTACATTCAGGATCGTTGTGATTTTTCAGCTGAAAAGGACACTGCAGGACAGTCTGCTGAGGCCCACTTTCCCCAACGCTGCTTAAGCTGTACATCTAGCTTAAGCCTCATTCGGAGAATAGGCAAAGTCAATATTGAGCTTCAGCTGTTGCTTAAGCAGCGTTGGGGATTGCGGGCCTGATTGTTTGCTTTGCCTATCCACTGATTGTTCCCAAGCGAATTTAGATTATACAGAGTGATTCAAAAAGAATACCACAACTTTAAAACTTTGTATTTAATGAAAGAAACATCATAGAACATTCTGTTATACATCATTTCAAAGAGTAATTTTTCACTCAGTTCAGTGATGTTCATAGACACTCGAGCAATATCAACCCAAAACCTCCCTCAAACACTTTCCACTCTCACCTGATATGGCATAACAGTTTGATAATCTGCTGTTATATATTGTTTCAAATCATCAATATCCATCCACCATTGATGATCTGAATCAAGAAATAACAGCAGCCATCCAAATAATTGTTACGCCTGACATGCTACAGATAGTGTGGAACAAGTTTGAGGGGGATTTTGGATTGATATTGCTCGAGTGTCTGGAGGGGTCATATTGAACATCTCTGAACTTGTTTGTGAGTGAAAAAACTTCTTTAAATACTCTTTGTAAAGATGTATAACAGAATGTTCTATGATGTTTCTTTCATAACATACAAATTTTTAAAGTTGTGGTATTCTTTTTGAATCACCCAGTATACAATGTGAAATGAAGAACTACCGCGAAAAAATAGTCACACAAGTGATTGGGAGCAAAATAACTTGAAATGTTGACAAGTTCAGCTGAAATTAAAAAAAAAAGTTGACAATAACTTATTGTTAACGTTGTTAACAAATGCCAGTGAGTTCTTAAAAGTGATTCCATCACTACACTAGCATTGCAGAATTGCTTTAGAATTAATTTACCCTTATACCTACAGTTAGTAGTTCTCATTTCAAACACTTTTATGCGGACGTCTTCTTGGTAAAGCTTCTCCGCTATTATACAAGTGTAGCTCCCTAATTGACAGCAAAGAAACGGATACTGATAAAGTTTCTTCTAAAATGTTGATGATTTCTCAAAAATCTTCACATACTCGTATTAGCCTATATTGTAAATTAATACAGTACCTGTGGTGAATGATACAGAATTTACCTATTGATATTTTCGAAAATCAAATCATCAATCCTGGATGCTGTTTGCTGAAGATAGGTTCCAGTGCCTTGAAACGCATCAGGAAACTACAACAAAAGTGAGTAGGCCTACTGATGATGATTCAAAATGCTTGCAATAAGCTAAATAATGTAAGTGATAATACATCAAATGTAATGATGTGTTTTTGTTAGACCTACGAAGAACAATAAAGGAATTAAAAAAATTAATAATAAGGACTATTGTGAAAGTGCAAGTCTATACTCTAGAGCAGGGGCGTCATTTGAGGAGGGCAGGGGGGGGGCATTTGCCCCCCCCCCCTGATTCCTGGGTTACAGAAAATATTCTGTACTAGCTAATGTAAAAATAAGCATTTAATGCGGTAAAATGTTAAAAACTTAGCGAAAAAGTAAAAATCTTTGTATTCTTGTAATTGAAAAAAAAATCACTATTTAACTACTATAACACTCTTCAAACATTACCAGAATATTACTATGATTCTATCTGTTGTCAATAATAATTGTCGTTTTGCATTAATTTTCTGCGTATATTTAAGGAAATTTTACTCATAATTTTGTTTTAATTCAAAGTGCATTTGACATTAATTTAAAAAAAGCTTAAAACCCTCTTTTTGGTTTCAAAAGTGCTCATTGGGAGGACCCTACCTCTTTGGTGGAGGGTATTCCATACCCCCCACCCCTCCCACCGGTCTTTGCCCCCTCCAAGGTTTTGGTGAAATGACGCCACTGCTCTAGAGTCTAGCCTATATGTATTAAATACATAGGATATCCCTGAAATTAGGATTTCAACAATTCTAAAATAAAATTTGGATAAGCAAGTTGCTTACACAATATTTGAGTCTCATATTGTACCAAATTACAATTTTAAACAAAGGAATAATGAATCGTTACATCGACTATAATAAAGTTGAGGGTTGTGAACATCTCTGTTAGTTTTGCTTTTATTGAAAAAATGTAGGCCTATTTTAATATCACAACAATTTACACGAAAAATCGGCGGCGGTCCCAGGATTTCATTTCAGGGGGTGATGACCACCGGATATGGAATATCCCCCAGAAAAAGGTGGGTCCGGGTGGGGGGAATTTGAATTTAAAGCCAATAAACTCATTTTTTTACGTATTTGAGCTCTGAAATATGCTCAAGCTAATACAAATTATGTTAGCTAATAAATTAGTCTTTCATTTTAAGTTTATTGTACTCTGTGAAATAGGATCCAACCACAGAATGTTTTTCCTTTGACTTCCTTTGGCTACACAAAGAAAAATTATTAATAGTCAATATGTGATGATTTAATGAACATGATGACAAAGTTCAGTCAAATAAACGTATATTGAAATCAAAAATAAATCAAGTGTTCACTGCAATTTTTTCTTTATGGTTAGGCCCTATATTATTAACATGTAAGTTTCAAAGGAATAGCCGAAAAATACTCACATTGTTGAACAACAATATTATGTAATATAGGTACATTTTTTTACTGTACATGAAAGAATAACACCAATAAAGAATAATACAAAAACTATTGTGATTTACGTGAAAAGCAAATGGCGTGGATTAATATTATGGATACTTTCTTTTTTAGGGGGGATCCATCTTGATTATTCCGGGGAGTGATATATCACTTCCATCACCCCCCCTGGGACCGCCACTGCGGAAAATATTTATGTTTTAGAATTGTATGAATTATTTCAACACCGATCTTTCTGGAAATTTTGAAGGTCAAACGTTTCCAGTGAGATAGATAAAGAATGAACTATTTTGAAGAATTAAAAATACTCTATAGCCTATTATGGCATACATATGGTAAATATATATGGCATACATCATTGGTAAATGAAAGTAATACAGTATTACAATTGATATTTTAAAGTGATACCATTATTTGTTAAAATTTGTTATTTTGATCTATCTGTTAAGAGTGTTAAGATAGAGAAATCTTCTGTTTCTTCTGCTCACTTAAGCTTTTAGCATGTGCGTGGATAATGGGAAGGAGGTTGATGAGAGATGAGTGGACTGGACCCACAGCTTTAGGTGGGTTCCAAACCCCCGGGAAGTGATTTTGATTCTCATGAATGAATGACATTCAATGGAGAAATGGAAAAGTGGTCATCCATACAATGGGCGAGCAACAAGTGCGAGTCTCTTATAATAATATATAGGCCAATTTTGCGTTTAGAAACCGGCACAACCCTGAAGCCAATTGCTTCAGTTTTGATGAACATAAACGAGAAATAATAACAAATTGAAAATTATTATTGATTGAGAAAGATTTTCAGGCTTTCCATGCAAAACTTGTATTTTCTTTGCAAAATTAAATACAATTTCAAGAGTTGTGGAGATTTACAAAACAGATTTTATTTTAAAAACAGGATTTAGAACAATTCGGTGATAAAATTATTTATCCAGTGGCAGAACTCGTACAATTAGATGAATAACAATGAATGCCAATAAAAATATCAAAATCAGGCATCTACTTGCATAATGTTGCTTCTGTGTTCCAATTGCTATTTCAGAATCTCCATTAGGACTTGAAGAGAGTGTTCTGAAAGTTGATACGTGTCTTTATAATCCTCATATAATAAATTATTCAGTAAAATGACGAGTCTGCTCTAGTCATCCTCCTTTCATATTTTATTGCCAAATAATTACATAATCTGTACATTATAATACTGTGATTATAAAAATGTTTCAATCCTCAAATCAGGCTGACTGATGGGAGCTCATCTCCACACAGACATGTTGGTCTATGTGGGGATTAATTCCTAAAAGCCTGTCAGTTTACACTTAATTTTTACAGATACATTATAATATACTTATGAAAATGAATTTATTCCATAAAAAAAGTTAGACTATGTAATAAAAATAATTTTATTCAAATATTAATTCAATACTTTAAGTAAATAATTTTTTCTAAATTGTGTAACTGACAGAATTTGTTTTTGTTTATTCATTTGTATTGTATGGAAGCGGAATAGAGAATTATTTAGTTTGAGTCAAAAGACCATTTCCTGCTTGGACAAATGCTTCACTAAAGGATTGGAATATTGTACTTATAAAAATAATTTGTGGTTTAATTCTTGGAAAAAATGACTTCAAACCACAAAACTAATGGTGCATTCACAAACAAAGATGGTTGACTTGAAAGCGTTTGCTGGCAATTGTGCAATCAGCTGTGCTTTGATAACACTGTATAGCAGGATTCTTTTAAATTGTCAGAAAACAGCTGATTGATGTACGCTCGTTTACTAACGTTAAATCAGGTGTTTTCTGACAAGTGAAATGAATCCTGCTATAGCAACAAACTGCTGTAGCAATAGGCGCTTGAAACCAGCTTTATTTGTATTTGCACCCTAACAAGAGAAAGCTGTCAATTTTCTATTTATTGGTAGCCTAAGTCAAAAAGCCAAATGATGCCAAATAATTGAATCAGGGGGCCTGTTTCTTAGAATTTTAGAAGTCATGTAAAACAATAAAAAGGCAGGCATGACTAGACATTGATAGCACGGTGTATACTGCCATACAAGTCTAGTGAGCGTCCGCCTTTTTCCAGTTTTTCAGGACTTGTAGAATTTTACGGAACAGAACACCACGAATATTAATCTATTTTCATTTAACCTTTGGGTGCAATTGCAATCTGCAATGTTTCATTTTATAGGCCTATCGAATCCAAAACGGGGTGAATTTCGCAAATTCAATTGAATATTCTTGTTCCTCTCTTCAAGGACTATCATCCACCAGAGTATGAAGGATTTTTTTATTTTTCACAAAAAAAAAACGCACGATATATTATATCGTGATTATGCATTAAGATTTTTACTGAAAATTTTCAAAAAATAGAAATTGCTCAACATTTGTTATCTTGTAGTATTTGAAAAGAGGAACAAGAACATGTGCACAGATTTTGAAAATTCGCTTCCGTTCTGGAGATATTAACAATATTGAAGATGGCAATTTGCACCTCCAAAACTAGCATTTCTCATGGCTAGTTAAAATTAAAATAACTTTTGAACGGGGGTGAATTTCGCAAATTCAAGTGCATATTCTTGTTCCTCTCTTCAAGGACTATCATCCACCAGAGTATGAACGATTTTTTTATTTCTCACCAAAAAAACGCATGATGTAGGCCTATAATAATAAAAAACATCATGGTTTTTATTTAAAAATTTCAAAAAATAGAAATTGCTCAAAATTTGTAATCTTATAGTATTTGAAGAGAGGAACAAGAATATGTGCTCAGGTTTTGAAAATTCGCTTTCGTTAAGGAGATATGAGCAATCGAAGATAACGTATCTTCTATCATGGAAGAATTGGTAGCCTGATAAAGATAGGATATTAGTGAATAAAAATACAACCCTATTTTTTTACTACAAACCTTCAATTTATTAAAAAATATTTGTACAAAATTGTTTGGATTTACATCAACAGACAATTCTCTTCTTTATAACTCTCAAGCGCCTTAAATTTAATTACAATTTCTAATGCATTTCCTTCCATAGAAATCAATAATGGAACAATTGGAGTGGCCATAGCCGAGTGGGTTAAGTGCTGGCTTTGTAACCTAGAGGTCCCGGGTTCAAACCCAGGTCAGACCGTGAGATTTTAGCTCGAGCCACTCCTCGTGTTTCGGAAGACACGCTAAGCCGTCGGTCCCGGCTGCCTAAAAACAGTCGTTAAGTCACGTCAGAGACCCTGAACTGATCAGGAGTGACTTGAAAACTCTGACACCAGACCTGAGAGCCAGCCAGGTTACACGGAATATATATATATATGGAACAATTACTAGTCTAATGTTAATGGCAGCCCTTTGTTGCTGATTTTTGTGTTCAATCATGAATCTTAACAATCTAACATTACCACACCACATAAATTACATAATCTATGATAAATATATGTAATTACATATGGGTACACCAATCATAGACATTCTGTACAGCCATGAATTAAAAATAGACAGAGAAAACTATAATCTTTCAAGCATGTTGTAAAATATAGTTTGTCAACTAGGCTTAACAAAGTGAGAATTACTAATGAATTTATCAATAGGCTAGGCGTACACCGGTTAGTCAAGACAAGACAAGACAAGATTAGTCGCGTTTAGTCACAGTAATTCACAAAGTTGCTTATGAAGCAGCACACACAGATGCAATGACTAATCAGTGTGTGTTGCTTCAATGCTTCATAAGCAACTATGTGAAGTACTGTGACTGACGGTGTTGTTATTGACGATGTCCATGTATTTTCTGAAATACTTATGACAATTAAAGTTCTTGATTCTTGACTAAACGTGACTAATCTCCTCTTGTCTTGTCTTGACTAACCGGTGTACGCCTAGCCTTAGGTTTATAAAGTGAATAGGTTCAAAATTTGCAAAATTTACTTTCAAGAATAATGCCACAATTGAAATAATTGGGTTTCAAGAGACAATAGTGTAAAATGTATGATAACGTGATCAGTTTATGTCAAAAGGTACTATAATATGGTAAACGTTCAGCTAATAATGTATGAAAAATTTATGACAATCACACGTATTACAAGAGAATAGATTATAATACTGTTTTAAATTTATGAAAACATACAGCTTATATTTTGTAGAGAATAAAAAAATTGGCAGTTTACTAGCATTGTGAATAGAGTAATAAAGTTGAAGCTACAGTACTGAGAAATGTATAATATTCATATCTTACATAATATTTCCATCATTTTTATAGTAAACCTTTTATAATACCCATCATAATTTTTTTTCTACAGTCTGAATAATGTCACTATTACCAATACAATATCAATACATCTTTTTCTCATACTGTGATGAATTGCAAAATAAAGTTCTAAGCTTCAGAGCTATAAAAAACATTACCAACTCAGTTTTATTCAAAGTCATTCTTTCTTATCACTCAATCCACGATTCAACGAAATGTCCGTTAATATATTTTAAAGGAAAAATTTACATTTCATTGAATTTGCTGGTATTGAACAGACCGTTACTAATGGATTATGTCTGAGGTTTATATTTGAATATAGATGAATTTTCAGCTCTTGGATTGTACTTCAAATGAAATGTTACAAAATATTCTACTTTTTGTCTAGTCAACATATAGATCGTACATGAATGGTATCAAAAATATTAAAAAATTAATTGAAATATCAAGTCTACTACTTGCAAAGCTTGTATGATTCAATTTACTTCAAGTTGAACTATTATAGATTGTAATAACCAAATAACATCTTTTAGTTTACTACATTGATGGAACTAACTGTACAGTACTATTTTAGTAAGTACTCTTGTAAGTACAGTACTTATTATACACACAGAAAATGTCCTCTCATTCTATTTATTCACAAAGGATGAAGACTTCAAAAGAAATGAATTAGATTTTCAGTTATAAATAGGGAAGAGCATAGTATTAGGAGTGACATTTACCAAGACATGAAATCAAAACAGTGTTAAAATGAGAGATCCTTACAAAATTCTTGATATTTCCCAAATTATTATTCCTTTTCCAAATCCCACAACTTGGCGCAGCGAATGGTTCTATCATGTTGATGTAAAGATACAATTATTACAAAATGACTTAAATCTAATTTTTTGGACCTTAGAACGCCAATTTCTTCATCAGCAAATAAAGCGTTTGGTTGACTTCAAACCCGTGCAAGTTATTCGGGTCACCCTGTAGCCGCATCAGTAGACCTCCAAATGATACATAGGCGGCCCTGAAACATGCATAGAAAAAATATATATTTATAAGAAATAAAATTCTGCAATACAAAATCATACAGAATACAATACTGCAATGCAAAAGTATAGTCAATTTTCATTCAGAAAACTTCAAAATACTATCTAAGGCTAGGCGTACACCGGTTAGTCAAGACAACATTAGTCACGTTTAGTCACAGTAATTCACATAGCTGCTTATGAAGCAACACACACCGATTAGTCATTGCATCGGTGTGTGCTGCTTCATAAGCAGCTATGTGAATTACTGTGACTAAACGTGACTAATGTCGTCTTGTCTTGACTAACCGGTGTACACCTAGCCTTATGCTATGGCAAAGATTGATAGATTGAGTTATATCATAGATAAAGCATAGGAGAATGCTTTCTCTATTGTTATATCTTCAAAATAGAGTTGAAGGAGATGAATACTCTCAACAAAATCGTTTCCTCTATGACATTTTTTTTTCAATTCAATTTATTATTTCATTCATGAAAAGTTAAAAGCTGCACTTCTTATGAGATAAATGTAATAATAGTTTTTCTACAAAACTATTGTAATTATTATTCTCAAACATATGAACTAATTCTAAGTATTAAATTTGTATGCTACTTCAAAATTTTGATTCAATTACTTGGCATTTATAGTGACAGCATTAAACAATCAGCATAGATCGACGGTCTAAATTATAATTCAAAATTCAATTATTCATCAATTCATAACACTGGTAAAAGGATTTCAAGGTTTGGGTTAAAGAATGAAATTATACAACACACATTGGAAACAAATTGAAAAAATAAATTTTCATGTTACATTGAAAATTTTAAGCTGATTAATTTTCCTACAGCACGTGGATTGACAATGAATCACCTCTTTATAACGTTTTGCGCTGTTCCAGTTATGCCTATGTAAGAACTCATCCACTAAAACAAATATGAAGTCAATATTGTATATTGAATGAATTCTAATATACTTTGAACATAGTAGGCCTAAAATTTTGAAATAAGGTAGTTTAGATGTAATTCATAGTCAATCCAAGTTCCATAGCAGAATACATCGAGTTTCATGACATTATAATTCAATAAACTTTTCTATATATTTGCCTTGAATTTCCAAAAGACATATCATTATTATTTTGACATTCTGTGATTATAATCTTTGCAACTTACAAATATCAGCCCAGAATATTATTGAATACATCATTTTCAACGAAATGAATATATATGTCTTACAAGAATTCGCTACAATGAAAATAGTTGTAATAAAGTAATACAATGAAGTTATGTAATAGGTAGTTTCAATAAAGTTAAGCTAGAATCCTACACTATAGTTTGACTAAAACAAGTTGTCACTTGGCCTGGTCACTCACTAGAACCGTTTTTGTCAGAAAACGACCGATCATCTGAAATGCTAATATTGAATCAAATGGTCAGATGTTCGGACATCGGATGCTTTCTGACAAAAACGTTTCTAGTGAGTGGTTCTTGAGCACCAGGCCAAGTGACAACTTGTTTTAGTCAAACTGTAACTACAAACAAGATACATGTCAACAAATTCTTAAATTTTCATCAAAAGTTTTACTAATTTCAAACAATTATTATCAAACTATCATTATTATCATCATCAAACTATTATTATACAGAGTGTTTCAGAACTCCCTACCAATATTCTAGGGCATTGTTCCTGGGTACAAACCATATCTAAATAACATATTTAAATTGTCCAGAAGTCCTTAGTTACTCACACAGCTGCCATTTTGTTCTTTTCACTCATTATTTTTTATCTCAATAATGGTGGAGCATATGGAATTGAAACTTTGCACCAACATTTATGACAACTAGACAAAGCTACAAAAAAATTATGACAATTTTTCAAATCCATAAAACAAAATGGCGGCCATATAAAATTTTGTTCCTTGAATAACTTGAAAAACGGTGATATTACAAAAATTTTACAAGAATATCTTTTTTTAGTAAATTTAATTACAAATCGATTGAGACCTTATTTGTTAAGATTGGACCAATATTGACTGAGATATGGCAGCTTTAGTTTTATGTTTCACCACGAGAGCAAAAATAATAAGTGAAAAAAACAAAATGGCAGCTTTGTGAGTAACTAAGGACTTCCGGACAATTTAAATATGATATTTAGATATGGTTTTTACTCAGGAACAATGCCCTAGAGTATTGGTAGGGAGTTCTGAAACACTCTGTATATTATTATATTGAATTGAATTGAATTGCATTTATTTCGACAAAATTACAAGATTACATTACAACAATCATTACTCATTACACAATCATTATCATTACTTTCAATATTCTTATTGACAAATTGAACAATAAAATCTACAAAAAGTACTTAAAATCTTATACAGTAGTTCACATGCAACAACATTCCAGTCAATAAAACCTACAAACTTCTATGCTGCAAGTGCGGAGACATGACGAACGGCGACAAGTTGCACAGCATGTTGCAAGCAGTTGAGGCATGCGTCATGAGGGCAGTGAGGGAAGTGGCCGTGTATGCTGACGTCACAACCAGCTAACCACACTGCCAACATGCCACATCCACATTCATCCCAGTTGGAGCATCCAGTTGAACAACAGTAGTGCCGCAGAAGCTGTAGACTTGGCTTCCTTCACTTTCTTCAATAATTATTTCCATGATTACAATAATTGATTGCAAGACCATGAGGAATAGCTTGATCTATAGCCGTTGCCGTTGGGTAATAGCTACCTGGTTTGCCAAACTGTCAAATGTTCATATTGACTATTTATAATTTTATTTATTGGCATATAATTTCTTTTTTACAGTGTACACTGTAAGGCTAGGCGTACACCGGTTAGTCACGACAAGACAAGACGAGATTGGTCACGTTTAGTCACAGTAATTCACATAGTTGCTTATGAAGCAGCACACACTGATGCATTTACTAATCGGTGTGTGTGGCTTCATAAGCAACTATGTGAATTACTGTGACTAAACGTGACTAATTTCGTCTTGTCTTGACTAACCGGTGTACGCCTAGCCTTATACTGTTCATGTCTACCATGGTTTGAAGTTACGTTAATAACTAATGTCTAATTCATTTCTGGATAGCCTACAATATAATATCATTTATCCAATGATTATTTCCAATTATTCTTGTTTTATGAATGCATGATTAGCATGTAGTAATCTTAGAAAATTCAGAATTTTCAAGTTGAAAGAAATAAACACTCGAAATACCATTGAAAAGAATTACTTAAAGAAACATTCACTTAATTTACCAGTGAAAAGAAGATGGATTGACATCATCAGAATTAGGTATTGTTAGTTTTGTTAATTATTATTGTTGATTGTTGTAGTTTTTTGACTCAGATTTTTTGTGAGATGGATCACCAACATAACTCTGGACTATTAAATTCTATCTAAATTTGGGCAAGGAGCAGTTTTGGACGATTGTCTGTTAATTTTTCCCACATTCTAATGTGTATTTTCAATAAATGAATGAATCAGTTATTCATGATTTGAATTAATAAAATTTAATTGAAGGCATCTCATAAACTAGCATAATAATTATTATTGCTAGTATATTATTGCTAAAAGGTAAAAATTTACCTTTTAGCAATAATATTGCCTTCATAATGCCATAATTTATAGGCAATACTATGCCACTATTTATAGGCAATAATAATGCTTTTTGTATTGTTGTTCAATCATATGATTGAGTTGGCAGTGCAATGACTAAAAAAATGACGAAAACTTGTTTTTTTTCATCCATCTATCATAGGTCATGCTATTCCTCAAGAAATTACATTTTTAGATTGATGATTAAGCTAAATTATAATTATAAGATTAGGCTATAGATAAAGATCAAGTATACAGGTTAAGATTATAATATAATTAATAATTATAAGATTTAGAACAGCAAATGAGTAGGAATTGATATATGATTTTTACAAATTCGATGTAGCATAGACTGCACTACCATATTACAATTAAAAATTTAAAATAAGTGTTCCGTAACTCTGATATTTTGTCTATCAAATCACATCGACTCGTCAAATGTGCTATTTTTTTTATTACGATTTATGTTTCATGAACCTTTAGAAGTCTATTAAAACAGTAGAAGGGCGGATACACACTGAACATGAATGGCACGGCCAACTGTGAAATAAACTTATTACTAGTGTATGGCTGCCTCTCCCTGTATTTCTTAAACTTTATGATCTTCTAAATCTGTATGGAACAGGCCATTACAAATATTCTTATAAAATGTACTCTTTCATACTCTTCAAAGGCTTCAAAGATCACGAAATAGTTTGTAAGTTGTTATTATTATTTATTCTTTTATTCAGCAATAATTTATCCAATAATTGAGGCTAAAGGCTACTTAAGGGATAGTCTAACAGGCTCACACCTAAGACTGTCACTTATATAGTCCTGCTTGCAAACAAATTCAAATGTAATTTAGCAAGCAGTATCTTATTTTGGAATATTTATATTACTTATCTTTTAAAAGAAAGTACATTATTTTGTATATTTGTAATGTTTCTATGATATGTCTTTAATGTACATTTCTATCACTAATTGTAATATTGCCTTTTTCTAAAATAAAGAATTATTTGATTTAATTATATTCGCTTTTTCTAGTAACAGGCTTAGCCTTCTTGAGAAGTGTGAATATAATTTTGATGGATTTCTCATCGTTCACATGACAATATCATTAATGCTCAGATTTTTTACCCTATTTTAGATGACATTCAATTTCTGTCATAATGCATAATGATTTATTGATTCTGGGAGGAGCTCTTGTAATGTAAAGGTATCAATAGAAATTATACTCACCGAAAAACCCTTATTCCTTTCTGGAATAGAGCTAAATAAATATTTCTCCTAATTTTTTTTTGATATCTCGATTTTCTAAGCCACGAAAATATCATAAAATTTTGAATCATAGTCTTATTAATAGGGGTATTCACAATCTTGGATTTAGCCAGCTATTTGCTAACTCCTGCTATTCGCCAAGTCTGTGCTGTAGTAGTACGTTGGAAAAAATTGAAAGCTGAGAAAACAGTTGATTGAATAGCAAATAGCTGGAATTAGCTGGCCAACTCAAAGATCGTGAATACCCCTATTGTGTTGGCCGGTTGAATTGAATTTTTACTAACAAAAAACAAGAAGCTTACTTCATCTTTACAAATCAATTGAATTCATGAATAATTTACTATAATTTGCATTTCAACTTGTGTTCCTCTCCTCAATTTAGTAATTTGGGGAAATGCAGCATTAAGATCATCAATAGAGATCTGCGTATTGGGTGGAGTATTTATAGATTTATATCAGTTTCTCAAGTCTCAGAAATTTGTAAATGTCATTCGAGATTACAACTTATCAAATGATAATGGAGAAAAATTATCTATACCAGAATAGAATTTGAAATTTGTAACATATTAGTTGTATGTAGGCTGCCATCTTTCAGTTCAGACAAATACTTATTCAATCAACTCATATTTCGAATAATGAACAATATTAATTTTATGAAAATTATCTCTAATAACTTTACAATTCATTTGAAAGGGAGAAATTTAATTCAATTTGGATATTTTTATAACAAAAATTTATCTCATTATACACTACATTATTCTCTCTGCCATTTATTCAAGAGTAAATATTCATTTTATGGAGTATAAATGGCAAATCATTGAGGAGCAATTCGGCGAGGTGGAACACCTGAGAGGGTCTCTCCGCCAAAAATATCCATAAGATTAATAATAATAATAGCAATATGTTAGGGCATGGTAATTTCTTCCAATAGCTGATATAGTGATAAGAGAGTTGAAATTTTTCAGCTAAAAGTACTTCTGAATTTCAGTAATGAAATATAGTCTGCTCATTACCCTGGTAGTCTCGGGTTCGATTCCCGTATTATCTGGTTTTTACTTAAAATAAAGCATGATAATAATGGCAATCGCCTGTCACGAATACTCCCATATTCTTGCAATTACTTAAAATAATTTCATACAAACCATTTATCCTTCTGTCCCAACTCGGATATATAAGGAAGGTTTCAATACTTTTCGCAAACTTAAAACACAATAGCATATTCTATAAAAATTTATAAGTCCTCTTGTACAGGAAAAAAACTGCCCAAACTATACTCCATATTATAAAAGATTGCAATTAATTTATTAAATAGCAAGTAGCGGTATTAGAGTCTAGTGTAAGGGTAGCTTCCAACTGTATTACAGGACTTCTAAATTTTTATGAAACCAGAGACAATGAGAACTACAATTAGTATCCACTTGTCTCTGATGAAACACACCCCAGATTAAAAATAATAATGGTCGACTGCCAAGCCTTTCGTGTGAATTTAGGCACATATTATTACTTGAAATTCATCTATTTACTATTTTAATAGCACAAACTAATAAACCTCTTTCAAACTTCAAATTTTCATTTCAGTTTCAACTATGTGGCAATTTATTTATTTATTTCAATTTTACAATTTCCACTGAGTCTGGTAAGACCCATAGTGGAACAAAAACAAAAATAGTACTGTACAGTAATAGATCTATTCTAGAAATCGATATCAACTTTTGTCAAGCATTTACAAATAAACAAGAGTTCAAACAAGAATCAATAGGTTTCTCGTAGAGCCTTTTAAAGTTTGCATCAAAGACAATTTAACTACTTTAATAGTTAAATTGTCTTTGGTTTGCATGTACATACGCATAATTTATTTCTGTTTGAGAGCACCAGAAGATATCTAAGATAAAAATAGTAATAATGTATTAGATTTGAGAATGAGCTATGTAACAAATGATGACCTGCAATGCATTGACTACACAAAGTTACGCTATTAGGCCTATTGTAGTCTATGAGAGTTGATGAATATACAGTAATTATTATTCAAAATTGATTTTTTGTGCTTCGCAACAAGCTCATTCAATGCGGCACCAATTATTCCAATATTTTTTCAAAACTAATTGTTCTCAACTCTTTTTTCAAGTGGAATCAACTTCAGCTTCAAATTCACACATTCTAAGAAAACAATCACAAATAATAAATACTTTCACATCTGCTGTATATGCTTTGACTTTAATCTCATCAACTTAATACTATCTTGAATAAAATAAGTTACAATTACAAACTCTATCACAGGAAGCAAATTGGGAAGAATGAATCTTGAGGCATTCACATTATGAATAAAGTATATTTATCACAAAACTTATCGCAATACTGTATCACAAATCTCACAATAGGAAATGTTTAGTGTTCACAAAAAATTGAGCAGGCCATTCAATTTATATTGGAATAAACCTTGTCAATTTCGAAAGTTTGTACACTATCATAGGTATAGAACATAGTCTTATAGAAAATCTCGCATATATTTAATGAAACCAATAATATATCAGATACAATAATTTAAACAGAAGAAGTTTTATTTATTGTGTTATTTTTCGAGTCTCTTAAATCCTTTATTATAATTAAACTGCATTACAAAATCCATGGTTTGCAATATTGCAAATTGTATGAGAGTACTCAGTACGCCTACATCATAATCTTTCAAATAATCCACAAGTAATGAATCAAATTCTGGTACATGACATAATAAAATTTATTACATTTTCATCGAGATATCAATTTTTTAGGTAAAAATTCATAACATTACATTATGTAATGTAAAAAATTCATCATATTTTTATCAATTTATCAAATTATTATGTAAATATAGAATGAAATTCATCAAACGAAATCTGTTATACTAAGTGGGAATATAATCTTACACTGAAATGTATTATTTCAAATACTTCATAACATCATTCTACAAACATATAGATATAGTTCGAGAGGTACAGCTTCCTATAACCGTTTGCTGAGATAAATTCGTATTTTTTCAACCTGTATTTGCTCATCAATTCAACTAGCTGATTGTATTGCATTATTAATAGTGTAAGATCATTTAAATTCTTGAACCATATTCAAATAAAATTACATTTGTTAATAACAATCAGAAAATTTAGATTTTAATGAATTTAGAAGAGAATTTGGTTTGGTATAATACCTAATATTTATGACGTGACTTCAAGCTATAGTAAACTCCAGCAATATATAATAATTATAATGAAGATTATAATCAATATAAATATTATCAATATTGCCAATGACAGGCCGAGAATTTCTAATATGGTCTACTAAGTTCAAAGAATTATACTTATAATTCAAATTATAATAATTATATGCAAATACAGGTTGAAAAAATACGAATTTATCTCACCAAACGGTTATAGGTAATTATAATAATTATATGTAATTATATATAACCGAGGTCATACCTCAAGCTATTCTTCACAAACTTTGGACTATAATATTTATTTATTTATTCATTAAAAATTAATATAATTTTTCTTTGGCATTAGTCTAATTTCTGGGTTAATAAATACTAAGAATTTGATAGAAAACACAAGAATTAGGCATTACATTCAAATGCATCTCTAAAATTGAACAACGTTGCCTCTGGAGGAAATTAGGAATAGAAATTAAAAATAATAAGTGAAGAATGATATTCTATCAATAATATAAAAATTTTAAATACAGTATAAATAAATCTTTAATTAAAACAACGTTGAAACTCTTCCCAAATATATTTTATAGCCTGTTATTTATGCTTATAACTTGAGTCGCAATTTTTATCTATAAGTATACAAAATACATAGTACAAAGATGCAATTGAATGAATAAATGTAGAATCAATATTGTAATACTGTAGTTGTGGTACTATCGAATTATCTACAACCTACATTGAGGGTCGGGTAATCCAAGATTTTAATAAATTTCAAAATTATCTCACAAATTTTACTGAATCGTAAGGTAACCTTCTTCTATGGGAGAATTTGTATTTTTTGTAAATGAACCCAACAAATAACCCAAAAGTATTACAGTTAATATTGTATACTGTACTGTATATATATGACTAACCAATTTTTGAGGCAAAATGAAAAATCTCATGTCATGACAGGGAAAAGTTAAAGATAGAAATAGATAGAAATTTGTGAACGATCATAATTTTTCATCAAAAACCATACACTTGAGAAGGTAACCATACAAGAGACATGCGCTATTATAACGCAGCAATCAGCTATGATGTACATGTCTAGGGTATGAGAACTTTACAAGTCAGCTGTATAATACAAGGTATAATCAGATTCATTTAATTTGACGCTTGACATTAGATAGATACATGGGTAGAGAGATATTATTAATTTTCTTGACGTTGCTGATGACCGTAGAGTACGATGGCAAAGAAGTAATATATATGTCTATCTATCTAATGCCAAGCGGCGAATTAAATGAATCTGATTATATTTTATATAATGAAAAATGATGATCGTCTCAGACGATATCATGTATTAAATGTAATCAAAGTATGATTTAGGTCTTCGTTTGTCTTCATGTCAAAGAATTACTGCAATCAATTTTATACACACAAAAAGAATTTCATCTCAAGACAAAGAAAAATTTCATCTGAAAAATGCCCTTACTATTATATCAGTCTTGAATTTCTTCATCCGTTATGTAGCCTACTCTACTGCAAAGTTTCATACAGTGCTCAAACAAGATTAGAACCTGTTGCACAAATGTTTGTTAAGCTTAATCTCCAATTAACTATGTAAATTCTTGTAATTGAAGATCAACTTAATTCTACTTTTGTGCAACCAGTGTTTCAACAAGATTAGTCCCAGTTGCACAAATGTTTGTTAAGCATAATCTCCAATTAACTATGTAAATTGTTGATAGTAATTGAAGATCAACTTAATTCTACTTTTGAGCAACCAGTTCTATTTGTTTTCAACTTTATCAACAGAACCTCATAAAAACAACTCATTATTGTGTGAAAAGCATCAAATATTCATCAAATATTCACAGACTGTAACTAATTTCAGATTCCTAGAGTCCAGTTTTCATATTTTTGTCACATTTAAAAACTTTTGAGGTAATTTAAGTATTTTGATAGGAAAAACGTCTAAAGTCTCTGATTTTGTCACTGTTTCGCTGCACTTTGAAGTTCTGAAAGGGTGAGGGTTGGGTACCGAAGACAGTTCACCCTGGCATGTCGTACCAGATAGTGCATTTACAAGATAGAATTGGCAACAGTGTAAATGCGCCTCTGGCACGCACCCCAGGATTCAAACATTCGCGCGCATCATCCCTCTTGAGGACGTCATAAGCAACACCTGAGTGAGACAGACAATCGGAATCAACAACCAGCATTAGAGAAAGAGAGAGAGAGAGAGTGACAACTAAGGTTGCTTCAAAAATGTATCAAGAGGCAACAACTCTACAAAAATTTACAGCACTACTAATCCTCACACCAGGCCAGGGCTCCAAAACCCAAAATCGCTAAACGAATGGCAAATTAGGATTTGACCTTGTGGTTAACCAAGAAAATCAAATCCTTTGAACTTACCTAACCTAACCTCGAGTGAGTATCAACACTCAGACCATTAAAGCGGAATTTAATCTAACTTTAGGGAAATCCCGAAATTAAGAATGGCAAATTAGTGGGATTTGATCGTGTGGTCAAAGTTTAAATGAGGTTTAAGTTTGTCAGGAATTATAGTATCCACCCATCTAGTATTTCACAAGTAGCACAGGACAATTTTCAATTATCTTCTATGTGAGTCTCACATTTCTAAGCTGAGTTCCAGAACCATTTGGTGCGTATTGAATGAAAGAAAGGCTGACATGGTTTTTAGGACGATTCTGTATAAAGCAAATGACAAGCAGGACAGGACTTCGAAAAAGGTAGTGAATGAATGAATTTTTGACAATAGACTTGATTCATGTTATACTGCAAAATTGTTTGTTTCAACTTCTTTTCATGTCTTTTACAGACAATTTTTTGAAATTGTTTGTTTCAACTTCTTTTCATGTCTTTTACAGACAATATGCGTCTCCCCACTATCAAAAGCCATACGCCAAATAAATAAACAGACAATTATTTATTTTCTAATTGATTCTCACTCAAATTAAATTGCTCAAGTATCCTAGCAATTTCAAGAAGTTTCCATCTCATTGAAAGAGGGGATATTTTTTGAACTGTATTAATTGCAATTAAAAGCTTGTAAAATAAACCATAAGCACTTTAGTCCAACCCAGTGGAAAAATTATTGAAGATTTTATAGAAAATATTATAATTATATTAATTAATTATTATCATTTAAAAGTTGAGTATACAATTAAAGAAAACATTTAGATTCAATTACTTTTTCATTCTCGAAGTGTCTGTAACTACCCAATAGGAATTGAATAAGAAAGGCATTGGTATTTCATTATAAAGATGTAGGCCACAATAACACTTTACTGCATTGAATTGTATTATTTTTGCATGGTACGGGATAGCCTGCATAGGTACCTTCAAGTTTGGCTCAAATTTCAATCAGAAATATGATCAATTTTCTATTAGGGGATTGATTGATTTTATTAATATGCCAGTATTAATGAATGGGATTTTTAAAGAATGGGATAATCTACTAAAAA
This sequence comes from Laodelphax striatellus, assembly GCA_017141395.1. Classification (NCBI taxonomy): domain Eukaryota; kingdom Metazoa; phylum Arthropoda; class Insecta; order Hemiptera; family Delphacidae; genus Laodelphax; species Laodelphax striatellus. The sequence continues at coordinate 1,918,114 of CM029534.1, read as the reverse complement.
CCATTAACAATAGAGATAATGAGTCTTCAACTAATACTGTATTAGCACTTCCTTCACCAAAAACCAAACGAAAAACAAAACAAGATTGATCATGATTCAAAGTGTGAATGTGTTGAAGGGTTTCATGAGCCCTGGCTGTTTTGAAGTGTAGAAAATGCTTGAGGAAAAACTGATGCAAAACTAAGAAAAAATACTACGAAGAATACTTCTACAGAGTTGCAAATATAATTATGAGATGTGAATGAAAATAAATTCAGAAAACGTTGAGAAAAATAGAGAATGTTTGAAAAAGAGTATAAATTTACTGTAAAACTTTGTTCTGTAGGATAGAGAAACATGCAGTCAAGAAGTATGAAATTGTCCAATGTTATTAACTTTAGTAAAAATTTACAGAAACAATGTTTATTATGTTGTGTATACAGTTTTGTGTATTATTTAAAAATGTCGAGAAAGATTACCTACTGCAAAAAGCATGCTAACTATGCGTTATTAGTAGAAATCAATAAGCGATGTATAGTAAGAGAAAACCAAATGAAATGAAAGCATTCTGGAAAATGAAAGGATTTTGAAGTAGATGAAAGTAAAGTGCTATTACCTCTATAGGATAGAATATACTCACACATTCACACACTGTGAGCCTTAGTTGGAACACCGGAAAGACCACAAAAAACATGTTAAATTTTGTCAAAATCTTAGTGAAATATGACACAGGGAATTTTGAGAGGGATCTAACAATATGCTGCAAAAACATTCAAAAACCGAGCAATTCCTTCTAATGTTTTAGAAGGAATTTCTTATATTCTTTCTTGAAGGGTAAACACAGTAGATTTACAAGAGTGAACTTAAACAGAAAAATTGATAAACAATGGCAAGAAGAGAAAGACTCTTTAAATTATATATCTTTATAGATCTTTAGGATGATGGATGAACAAGATGTAATAATTATTGATATGCAAAGGAGATTATTGATAACCAAAATAGATTACAACCTTATATTTATACACAAATGAAGAGAAGAGATATTTTTTTAAATGTAATCGTTTTCATTTATTAATTCCATTTATTCTAGTAAAGTTACATCGGAATCGCTTGAAGAGCATAGAGCATTTAACAAGGAGCTCAGTAAGATTCAATCATGTTTTAAATTAAATAAGAACAGGAGAAATTTCAATACTCCTGCGAGTAGATTTGAAATGCTGATTCAATAGGTGGGGAGTAATAATTTTATTTTATTACAACCTATCTCAAAGTTACCAAAAATATCGAGAAAAAACATTGCTTCTCATGAAAATGAGGGCAGTCATTCTAATAAATTAATTAATAGAATATTAATTAGATTAGTATTGAGTATTAAATTTTATCATTGTTAGAAAGCACAGACAGACTACAATGAGTTGAGAAATTCAAGGAATTTTGGGAAAATGAGGAAAACTCACTAAAAACAGAAGGCGTCTGTCGAAAACCCAAAATTAGCTAAAAATGTGACGAATAATTTAAAACCCCAAGACTAGCTGGACCACAACAGAATTTTACGTTAGCATAAATGCAACAGAGAATTGTTACACAAAAACCAGACCACATTGCCTTAACAATCTAAGGGATTCCACAAGGAGAACTAGATGAACATTCAAGGGTCTGAAAAAAATTCCAAGGGTTGGTTGAAGAGCTCGGGAATTACTAGTCCACCTAGTCAAGACAAGACAAGACGAGATTAGCCTCATTTAGTCACAGTAATTCACATAGTTGCTTATGAAGCAGCACACACCGATGCAATGACTAATCGGTGTGTGTGTTGCTTCATAAGCAACTATGACTGTGACTAAAACCGGTGTACGCCTAGCCTTAAACTCGAAATGATCTGTTTTTGAACTCATAAACCCAACTTTCAAACCTTGGGTGTTTCCCTGCGATAATATTGCTCTTTTACGCCAGGGGCTTGCTAATTTCGAGCTCTTGAACCCGATTTTTAAAACTCATCGCAAAATCCGGGTTTTAGCCTCGAAATAGAGATAAACCCGAGCTCATAAACTGCCCCTAAATTGTCTAAAGACCCACACACGACATTACTAGCAGAATTTCATCTTCTGCTACATGTATATTATTACTATCAACTGCTTTCATCGTAGAAGTACTAGCTTTATAGGCTCAACAAGCATGACACACGTTAAGGAATCTTACAGTCTAGTAAGAGCATGACATATTTCAAGTGAGAACACTGTGACTCTAAAAACGTCGATTGTAATAATAATTGAGGAGGATCTAGAGAGCCCCGGGTGACGCCACAAGAGTTCACATTAGTTGACCCCGAGACAATTGCACCCCGTGGGGGAAGGGGCGAGAGGGGGGACCTATGTTCCCCCCACTGGATGGCGAGGGGGGGGAAGTCTTGAGGAAGCATGATGCCAGTCATTAACAATTCTTGACTCTTTCAACCGAATTAATATAGATCAAACGGTGCTCACTGGTCAGCCAAGGCAAGTTGTGTGCAATTGAACTAATATAGTAGGAATATCGAAACCAGGTTGCCTATAATATATGCCGCGTTTACACGTTTACTAGCACCAATCGACTAGCTCCAGTCGACCGAGGTGCAGTGGTCTTTCCAAAATTGTAGGTAACGGAGCTCTCATTTATTCTTATTAATGGAATTACAAGAGACATCACGGTATTATTATTAGAACTTACTCCAAAGGCTAGGCGTACACCGGTTAGTCAAGACAAGACAAGACAAGATTAGTCACGTTTAGTCACAGTAATTCACATAGCTGCTTATGAAGCAGCACACACTGATGCAATGACTAATCGGTGTGTGTTGCTTCATAAGCAACTATGTGAAGTATTGTGACTAAACGTGACTAATCTCGTCTTGACTAACCGGTGTACGCCTAGCCTTATAAATTATTCACAAATTGTAATGGATAAATCAACTGGGAACACGCCAGTCGATTTATAGATCAAATTTTCGAGAGAATTTACAAGAATGAACAACACTTATGTGATGGATACAATAATGCCTCTTATATTACCGTTTATATGAATATATGTGCGTCCCTATACCTCAACTCATGAAATAACTAGATGATTCCGAGTCCTTAGTAGACTGAGATCGAGATACTTTTGCAAAACATATTTCAGAGACCTGAACATCCTTACACTTCCTTCTCTCTACACCTATCAATTAGTAGTTTTTGTTAAAGTGAATATTAACAAATTCCAATTCTGTACGGACAATAATACTCGAAATAGGAACCTAATAGCTTTTCTAATACATAGACATGCAGCATTGGAAAAACTAAAAACTCCATTCTACTCTGGAATGAGACTTTTTAATAAGCTGCCAACGGACATCCGAAATATGGAATCTGTCATTTCGCGGGCAGTCAGGAAAATGCGAAAAGATAAAAGCCTATATAGGCCTACTCTATCGTGGAATTTAATTAATGAGAAAGTTGCATTGATTCCTATAACAGATATTTTAAATAAAAAAATGGAGAGGAATTTGATTTGTTAAGTTAATTCATTTTTTAAAAATTATGACAAACATAGACATTTTCTATTTTGTAGTAGGCTACTACAATTAGTATTAATCTAGAAGTAAATATTATTATTGTACTTAGATTTAGCGAATGACAAGTCAAATGGGTGTAACTCAGATTATTATGTATTGTGAAAATTATTGACGAATGAATAAATAAATTGCGACTAGTCACCTGGCAAGAAGACACTATGAAGAAAGAATATCAATTTTTCTTTTGTGCCCAACCAAATCAACTAGTAATGGCGGCAACTAATTCATTTTATCACATGACTTTTGACCGGAAACTTCCAAAATTTAAGTAGACAACACTTTAAGAGGTTAAACTACATAAAAGTTATTCATAACTCAATTAGGAATTTGAAATTATTCTTTCATGATCAATCATTCAATAGGAAACAGGCATACTATTCTACGCCTTACGCAAATTCAAACCAACTCAACTACTAGTCCGCCATTTTCCAATACCAACACCGATCTCCTACGTCAAACAGCTTCGACCAATCACAGACAAGTACACTCCCACTGTAGCAAACTTCAACGCCCATAACGCAATCTCATTGGTCGATATGAGAACACCACTAATAGACGCCTTTCAGTAAAAATGGCAGAATGTGAATCAAATTGGATTATATTGAGCTTATTAGTTCACTTTTAATCACAATTTCAACCCTTACATATTCTTACTAGGATATTTAGCAGTCGTTAATTGGTTATACGGATATTATTATACAGTTTTATTGCTTTATTTGATTTTACTTCTTAATAATAATATTTTACTTCAATATTATATTATAGAGGAATATTATTAACTTGTTGACAAACCAATATATTGTAATATTTTTAGAGAAACAATAAAGAATTATCATTATCTTTACTAGGTTTTATCTAGTATCTAACCCGAATAAGTTTCAATAATATTGTTCATACGAGTCGTTTTATTCTGAGTGGATTTATAACTTGTCTTTTCAGCATTTGCTCAGTCTTCTTCTGTTTCAAATTTGCATCTCTATTTCCACCGATGAAACATTATCAACTTGCACTTAATCGTAAAGATAAGATTGTAATAATTGAAACGTCTCGGTTTGCAACCGATTCAAATACGGTAGCCGCATTTTCAAGAATACCAGTAGACACCAACTTGTCTAATCTCGCCAGAACCTTGAGCTGGTGCAGTGTAGCCTACTTTATCAGTTTCACATTAATTACTGTTATCTCTACAACACCTAGCAGGTATCGTAAACATGAAACTGACTCTCACACACTGTTCATAAAGTCGGTGAGCTACAACTTGAGCCAGGGTGAATTTTGTCGATCTGTATTTTGTCATTTATACCAACAACAACCAGAATCAGCTGACTCGACAACAATTGGTACATGATAATTTCAAATCCACGGTAAGGCACCTATTAAACAACACTAATATTTCGAGAGGACCCGGAAGAAAGATAAATAGAGACCGACTGCACTGAGCTTAGTCATCAACTTCTCCTCCTTCTTTTTCTACTTTAACCCCCCCCCCCCCCGCCAGACCCCCTATCATCAACCAAGAGACAGTCATTACTTTTGTCTTTATTTCGGCCCCCATCCAGATTTTACTGGCAACTGACCACTAATTCACCTACTTCTTCTTCGTCTTCCTCCTCCTTCTCTTCGTCTTCTTCTTCTTCTTCTTCACTTTCTCTTTTTCTTCTCCATCTTATGCTTTTGCTCCACCCCTCTCTTCTATTCCAAATTCTAACCCCTTCGTATTGATAGGCTTCTTGTCTTTCAATCTGCTTCTATCACTTCTTATTCTACTGTATTTCTTCTCATTATTTTCTTCATGTCTTATTATTATTCTGCTATTACTACATCTTTTTCAATTTATTCGGTTTTATTTTCATTTGTATCATTTACAATTTTCTTCTTCTATTACTCAATCATCTTTCTTTACTTCTTCTGTTCTCCATCACCTTTCCCATCTTCTCCGTTTTCTTCTGCATCTTTTCCTTTCCTTTTCCTTTGATTCTTCTTCTTCTTCTTCAACATCTACCTCTTTCTCTTCTTCTCCTGCTGCTTTCACGTTTCATTCTTCTTCCTCTTCCCCTTCTTCTTCATCTCTCATAATATGTACTTCCCAAAGTCTCGTACAGGTGAAAATAGACACATCTATAATAACACATTATACATGTGTAGCCCTATATATCAACATATTATACACATGACACATTATACCAATAACACCCAGTACCCTTCTTCCAATTGTTTTCTTCTACTTCTCCTTCTTCTTCTTCTTCTTCTTCTTCTTCTTCTTCTTCTTCTTCTCCTCCTCCACCTTCTTCTTCTCTTCCCCCTCATACTCATTCTTCTTCTTCCAATTCTTTTTCTTACTCTTCTCCCAACTTTCTCCTTTCTTTCGCCCGGCAACAGCAGACACAAGCCTGAATACACAAATACACATTTTATTGCACCATTGTGTAATATTGCAATCTGTTTCTTCTTCTTGATCTTAAAACTTCAGCTAGATGCCAGCCAGGCTAGATTGCCAAGCCAAAATATTATTCAATGATGATATCCATCACGTAGAATGTTTTCAATGTTTATCATCGACTGTACTGTATTAAACTGATAGAGGAATCAATAATTTGGCAAGCATAACAACTACAGATAAATATATCCGATGGAATGTAGCAGGAATGAAAATGTTGGCTTGTGATAGCTAGATCACATACAATTCGGGAATGAATATTATCTGGCATGATTTTGGATGGAATATAACACTACAGGAGTATGTTGGCATGACATAGCTAGATCACAATAGATACAATGCAAAATGAATAATTTGGCATGATATTCAATGGAATGTTTTCAGGGTTATTAGTTTGAAATGCTATAGTAAGATTACACTAAATTACATTCTATACAATGCAGGAATGAATCATCTAGCAGGACATTCGATAAAATGTATCGGGAATACGTAAAATGCATCAAGATTGCTGTAAAGTAAATTCGATACAGTACAGGAATGAAATTTTTGGCATTTTACAGTACAACACAAGTGAGGTATATTAGGCTAGGCATACACCGGTTAGTCAAGACAAGACGATATTAGTCACGTTTAGTCACAGTAATTCACATACTTGCTTATGAAGCAGCACACACCGATGCAATGACTAGTCGGTGTGTGTTGCTTAATAAGCAACTATGTGAATAACTGTGACTAAACGTGACTAATCTCGTCTTGTCTTGACTAACCGGTGTTCGCCTAGCCTTAGATAAATACCACGCGGAACTGGAATGATTCTAAAAGGTATGAATTGAATTGAAATGAAACATGCCCTAATTGGAAAAGGGTGGTGAGAGTATCTACTCCCCAAGGTGCTTCAAGCACATAAGTGGTGAAAATACAAAAGGAAAGACAAGCATGGGAGAGACCGCTGTAAATTCAACATTCAATACGAAAAACTTTCATCCATTACATGAAGCTCAATGTAAGTAGGCTTTTAATGGTAACATAAAACGAGGATGATTTGCTATGAGTCATCATGACGTGTTAGCGAATATAATTGAAGTTTAGATTGCAAGCAAATTATCAACACATTCATAGAGGACGAGGGTTTAATTGTAAATATCAAAATCCAAACCATCAATAAATAATTGCCTTTGTGAATCAATCCAAACAGAGCATGTGGATTCAATACAATCCCAAATGTACAATTGACTGAGCACATTCAAAGGAATGCTGTGAGAATTTGAGGTTATGTGAAGTACAACCACTGTTGTGCAATTCTATTATCGCAAAAAAAATTATTGTACTCGATAATGTAAATAAGTATGGAGAAATCAGACCATAGTTATAATTGGTACTGTACATCCTATTTTATAGGGTTGTACTCGAAAATGTACATTACTACATAATAATGTATAGAAACCGTACCAGATTATTCTTGATATTGTAAATGCTATTTTATGCCTTCTATGCTTTTTTGAAGTCCTTCATATTTTTTGACTCACCAATATTATCAAGAATCCTATCACTTCGGTTAATGATTAGATTATTTTTTTGATTTTTCAGATTATTTATTGATAACATATTATAAATGTTGTGATGAATAAAATTGTTGGGTCGATTTTTTTTTTCTGGGGATGGTGCCCACATAAGCTCTAGGCTTGTGCGTGATTTTATTTTATTGATAGATTCGAAAAAAATGGCTTCAGCATGAGCTAGCAGAAAATCTATTAAAACAATGCCACTCGCAACTGATTCCTCTAAATCTTGAAGACTTTTAAAAAAATTACCATGATTTGAAATATATTCGAGCAAATTTAATGATTTTTGAATAAAGAGAACAGTTTTCAATAGATCTTGATAGATTTGTCCTTGAAACGAAACATTTAGAATTTTGAGCACATTTTTCATAAGCTTGGGAGATATTAGTTATCATAAATAGTTGGTTAGAACAATTCCCATGAAAAGAGGATTGCAAGAGAACATTCAAAAAGCTCAATACTCTTCATGTACTCTACTCTACATGTAATCTACTCCTTTCATGTAGAAACTACAGGTAAAGGAATGACATTTTTAATGTTATTACTTTCGAAAATGAATGACTTTTATTACTTTCGAAAACTTTCTCGGAAATTGATAGAGTAGTGATTAGGAATATTGGCGAATAGAATTGAACAATAAAACAATTGGTAGTTTTTTATGAATGTTTCAAAGTTTTCAACACTTTCTGTACGAACTTAGATGATCTTCTAATCAGCATTAATCAGTACAAAAGCATACACAAAAAAAAAATGATAAATTGCTCACATCAAAACTACTTCACAGACTAGACACTATCTGAAAAACAGTGGTTTACAACCCCAAACCTCATTCCATCCAAAAAAAAACCACAATGCAACCAAGAACCAACAATTTCACACAGTCACTGTACAGTCGCGCGCTAATACAATAGAGATCACAATAATATATGCAGCAGAGACAAGAACAATCGACACAAGCAAAAATCGTCGGAACAAGAGTGTACTCTGTACACACTCAGTAAGTGAGTATCGTGTATTGATAGGCACAAGCTACTACGCCAAAGTAGACGGAACAAGTTGAAAAGACACTGGCATTCTAGGAGGACCCCCCCCCCCCCCCCCCCAGCACGGGCAACACACCAATAATGTAGAATCAGCTGGCAGCCGTCGTATACACTAGCGAACTCTGGCGAGCATTTCTGGCACTAGTGGAAATAGCGTAAATAGCATTGGAAATAGTGTGAACGCTTTTCCACTCAGTACGGTATTCACAAAGAAAGCTGGTTTTGCATTACAAGCGCTTGCTAGCATCATTGAAACAGCTATGCATAGATTGTACTGAGTATAGTGTGCGTGTTTACACGTCAGCAAGCACTTGCAACCAATAATCTTTTTGTTTGCACCTATAGGCTACTAAAATAAACGTTCTACTGCTCCAATACAACAGTACTTGAAACAGGTTGTGAATCAATATTATTTTGAGTTTTGAAAATTTTGTACTGATTTGTCGTTGAGATGATATGTTTGAATGAATAGTTCGGTTAAACATGGAGAATTCTGATACCACATACTGATTTTCCAATGATGTGAAGGAACCAATCAGGTTACAATAGTAATTGTATTCATTCATTCAAGAAGATGGCTTAATCTATCCAAGGATTAAAATTAAAAAGAAGATCAATTTTCGATTTATTCTTGAAAATCTATTGAAATTCATGAATCCAAAGGTGTTTCCAGGATATTTAGAAACATGAAATGTTAGAAGCATGGAACATTGAATGTAACAAGCATGGAGCATGGAATGTTAGAAACATTACTTTGTTTCCAACAAAGTGAAATTTCGACCATCGCTAAACACGTAAGACCTCGCTACATTTATTAGAAAAGCATGTGAAATGTTGCAAAATATAAGTAACCTGTATCACACATAAGAAAATATCTTGCACTCGATGTACGATGATTCACATAGTGTTGAGATGAGGATGTTTCTTTCCCTCTCAGGCAAGTTATGAACCAAAACAATCGCTAACCTAATGAATTATAAAATGAATAGTATACAGACAATCGTATGGCGACGTAACAAAAACATTGGACGCACAAAAGAGAAGACGCTTTATTCGAATTAATTATTTAGAAATAAATAAGCGGCACAATTAATTAGGAAAATGATATAGGACGTGTTGCCTGTAAATATCCAACATTCGGCGGGCTCTAAATTTAGAGACGTTTTTTTAAACGACATTAGCGTGCACCTGTTCTGCAATTTCTATTTATGACCGCACTCTACGCACTGTTTCATCCTTTTCCAGACTCAAATTCAAATGTTTCAGTTGCTTTGACGCAATTTTTCGACAAGGGAAACAAAAACACTCAAGAAGAATATTCATAGCAGGATTCTTTTAAATTGTCAGAAAACAGCTGATTGATGTACGCTCGTTTACTAACGTTAAATCACCTGTTTTCTGACAAGTTAAAAGAATCCTGCTATAATTGCTACATTGAGGATAAAAATCGACTTCAAATTCTTTTTTTTAAAGATTAGAAGTGGTTTAGTTGGAAGATAGGTTTGAAAAATGAAATTTTCCTCAAGTTACAAGAAACTCTGAATTAGTAATAAAACAGTCACTAGTGAGTCAGTAGCCCCTGCGCCCACTTCGCAACTGCTATCTGATTTCAGTCAGCAACCCAATGTTGCCAGATGACATTTGGCTGTTTTTCGGGTAATCGGGTAATCTAACCTAAAGTCATCTGGCAACGCTGGGTTGCTGACTGAAATCAGATAGCAGTTGCTTAGTGGGCGCAGGGGCTAGGAGAATATGTTTAAAAACTGGAACTTCAACAATAGAGGAAGGATGATTAATTTGAAACCAGATTAAGGTAATCTTAAATGCAAGGAAGACCCCCATACAAAATTAAGGTTAGTTTACAATCAGGTACATCCATAAGATACTAATTGTGTGTGAGATACATGTTCAATTGACCAATCCAGAATAATTTTCTTGCACAATCTTTTAGTTCCAACAATTCCTCATACATTTTGAATAAATGAAATTTTATTTCAACATTTGACTTGTGTGTGGTGTTTGATTCTTAAACAAGTATCCCACACATATGTGTATTCTTATACATGTATTAAGTGTGAACATAGCTTTATATAGATAACAATTTTTGAAATAAGTTGGAGATGTTCAACAATCAATATTACCAACATCTAACGACAAAAATTTCACAAATCAAAAAATATTTACGAACATAACCATCGCTATTATGACAAGCAATCGATGGAACCAAAAGAGACACCGATAAAACAGGGTGGGTGAAGAGACGACAATAGCAGCGAATAGCAGTCAAAAAGAGAATAAGAGATAAAAGCAAATTACAACCAGGAAATGCAACGCCCAAATGTAATTTAGGTAGGTCGCTCATTTATGGGATGGGGGGGGAGGTTAGAGGAGGATAACGTTTTTGGAGGGGGGGAAGGGGGGTACAGGTTCCAATTTAGTAGTAGGACAGACGTCGTTCTGCCAGAGAATAGAAGAGAAAGAGACGGTGAAGGGGAAGACACGAGAGAAAGAGAGAGAGTAGAGAATAAGAAAAAGAAGGAGGGTAACATGGAAAGAGTAGAAGATACTTTGAGAGCTGTTGTAGGCTAAGTAGTGAATCCCTGAAAAAGTATATTTAGCAGCATCCATTGGCCCAGCAAATAGTACGGTAAAAGCCGTCCGAGATTACAGTAGAGCAAGGCATTCAATCTGCAATCCACAGCCAAATACAGGACCACTGATAGCTCCTATCAGTAAGCCAATTTCTTAATTTAAGATCGGACTAAATTTAGACGAAAAAATAAGACAGAACGACCTAATTTACAATGATACCTTCTTGCTTAGGGGATGATATGCAAGATGTTTGTGGGACCAACTTTATACAGTAATAAAATCAAGCCCGTCGCATCCACTTTTATCCAATAAATTGATTAAATTGGCAATAATAGTACAGTAAAGCGAGTTTCATATCAAGTAATACTTATCTTATGTATAATAAAATTCGTAGAACAAATACTGATGTTGTGGAATTCAAAAAGTGTTTTCTATTATGATTGTATAATACTTTCTCATCAAGATACTAATATTTTTTATTATCATACTAATATTTTCATATTCTTTTTATACATTTTCAGCTTGAAATACACTGAACGATATAATAAGTTTGACAAAATAGAAGCCTCTACGGTTTCATGTGGGTTCCGAACCATTAACGAACAACCTCAAAACTGATTACTAGTCAGAAAGATACTATACTACCACAAGTATTTTAGTTTGTCGAAACCAATTTTCAACCAATTTTAAAGCTAAAATACAGAAATTTAACATACAAGGCTAAACGTAGGCTAACGTTTCTATTGGATACATAAACACCAACCAGAAACCTCAAAACCTCAAACTCAAGTCAAGTCAATAATACACAGTTTTTATACTATTGTAGTTCAGTCTAAACAAAACCAAGTCTTGATATTATAAAAGCTTGAAATACACGCAACGTTGAAAACAAAATGGAAGCCTCTACACCTTATGACTAATCAGTGTGTGTTGCTTCATAAGCAACTATGAGAAGTACTGTGACTAAACATGACTAATCTCGTCTTGTCTTGACTAACCGGTGTACGCAAAGCCTAATTCTCAAGATCTCAAACTTGAAATGCTTGAAAGCCAAACGAGCAACCTCAAAACAGATAACTGGAGTCAAAGCTACACATTTTTTATAGCTACTTATAGCAGGATTCTTTTAAATTGTCAGAAAACAGCTGATTTAACGTCAGTGAACTAGCGTACATCAATCAGCTGTTTTCTGACAATTTAAAAGGATCCTGCTATATATTTTTTTTGCTGGGGATGATGCCCACATAAGCTCTAGGCTATTGTGCGTGGGTAATGGGAAGGATGATGATGAGAGATGAAAGGACCTACGGCTTTAGGTGGGTTCCGAACCACCGGGAAGCGATTTTGAAGCTCAATTTGCTCACAAATTATTACAACCATTAATAGTCTAGTAGTATATTCAAGTCTGAGAAACAAAATTTCCAGGATTTAAACTTGAAATGCACTGAACCGTCTGACAAAATGGAAGCATTCAAAGAACAAAACGTTTTTCAGTAATGGTACCAACAAAAATGTTGTCTCTGAAACGGCTGCCGTTAGAAAGGTTACAATATTCAGGCTGTGAGTGAACTGTGTAGCAATATGAATAATACATTCGATTATTATCATCGACGGCTCTATGTTAATGTACAGGTGCGTCTGTTTCCATTAAAACAATTGCTGGTGCAATAGTAACTATTATCATTGTGGTTCCGCTCATTAATAGCGGGCCTTATACAATGCGCTCAGCTCAACTAGCGTGGCTCTACACAATTTATTAGACTACTACTGTACTACATATTGGAAGAACAAACCTTTTCACGAAACATTTACATTTTTAATTAATACATTTACAAAGAGAACTTTTGTCGAATGACGACGTTTTACTGTTGTTAAGTTTGATTGGCATTCAGGCGATAGGCCATTACATTTGATGTCCTAAGCTACTTTTATTGCCTGGTTTACCTCTTATGTCGCATGTACAGTGACATTCATTTAATTTGACGCTTGGCATTAGATAGATAGATAGAGAGATATCATTTTATTGACGTTGCAGATGACCGTAGAGTACGCTGGCAAAGTCAGTTTTTTCTTCAAAGACGTTTTTTTCTTCTTCTCTCGTATTTTTCAGCCATGTTCCTTCTTAACACCTTTTCATTCTTTTTTCGCCATACTGTATTCACAATTAATTTCAATTCTCATTTCAAATGTTTCTACATCACGGCTTCTCTATTTTTCAACCTATAGTACAGAATCTCTATCTCTGCTAGTCTTTCTCTAGCCTTATATATCCCTTCCCTCCTCTCTAGCCTGCCTCTCATTCTCTCTCTCTATCTCCCCATAAATAAAGCTATCGATCGTCAAGTGAGCGCCAACAATTGGTTTGAAATTCCTCTTCAAAGTGTGTTTGATTTGGCAGTGATACTCTTATTACGTCAACTGCATTTGGACAATGTCTCTTCTCTATCCCACTATCTCTCTCTTTCTCTCAACACGAACCTTCATCGCTCTCTTTCTCTCTTCAACAATATTCATCTCTCTCGTTCCTTCAACTGTCTCTATTCTGTTGTCTGTCTCTCTCACTCTTCGTTTATTTGTCTCTTTCTATTGGTGTCATTATTTGTTGTGTACCTATTTGGCGATATTCGACAGGCAAATGATGAGCCTCCATCCCCAACCCCCCCCCCCCTCCTCCCACCACCAAACACTCCTAAACGTCACCCCACCACACACAATAGAATATGCATGGAATTGAAACTGTATCCAAATTGAACACTATACTGCAGCAAAATGTAATAAAAAAAAACATTTTTACTTCAGCTGCCTGATACAACTGACGTTCAATAACTGTGAATATGCGACTTTATAAACTATGTAAGCTATATAAACCCGTGGCGAAGCGTGGTATGCTTATTTGGTCATCGCCAGGTATATTTCCTGTAGTAAATAGTCCCTTCGCCACTGATATAAACTTTATAAACTAGGCTCTATAATGCTCTATAAATGCTCTATGCTCTATACGCACCCGTCATTCTGGCTCAATGCATTTAGCACTTGGCATTGAATTCAACCTTGCTTTAACCTACAATTGAATAAACCTATAGAATTGATCTTAAACCTCTCCACTCCTTAAAATTAAGGTTTTTGATCGACAATGGCGTCTGCAAATACCTGGTTTTTATAGTGTTCTAGTGAATTAAATTCAAACTGCAATGAATTGTTATGAGCCCTGAGTAGAATAATTGAATGATAGAAAAAATATCGAAAACAGAGATTTTGTTGGTTATTGATTTGAACAGTAGATTCCAGAATGAAAATTTTAAAATTCAACAGATTACCAGAATACTTCTTGTCCCTTGAAGATGACTTATATTTTCTAAAGTTTTTAGCCAAGTCCTAGACTAAAACGGGTGGCTACCGTAGCATCGACAAACGTTTCTCTCAAAAGGTTAGTGGGTTAGCAGCATAGAGAGCCCTTAGTACATAATGTCGAGGCTATCGTTTGTCGATGCTACGGTGGCCACCCGTTTTAGTCTAGGACTTGGCTAAATCCCGAGCTCATGAACCGGCCCTTAGACTTTCTTAAACATTTTTCTCCAACATTTGCTCAATACTCCGAGATACAAGTCTATGTACGAGTAGTAAATATTAGAGATAGCAAGAGAGGTAGATATAGTAGGAGATAAATAGAGAGCCCCACATAGAGAGAGAGCAGGAATTCAATCGATCAATGTTATTCGAAGCCAATGTGGAGCGCGCAAATGATATGAGGCGAGCCTGTGTGTCTATTGCTATTGGCATCCTACAAAAGGCCTCCTCATCTCATCATATTTGGTCTGGATCACTCGCTCATTACACTACTCTGGCGGACAAATACTCAACCAATCAATACTAGCTCATGTTCAATTCGAAATGTATGATTGGTTCATTTTCCCAATACACCTCTGGACTGTTTCAATGAATTACCTATTACAGCTTTTTACAATTTTCTATACGTTTATGTTTCTATACATTCTAAGGCTAGGCGTACACCGGTTAGTCAAGACAAGACAAGACGAGATTAGTCACGTTTAGTCACAGTAATTCACATAGTTGCTTATGAAGCAGCACACACCAATGCCATGACTAATCGGTGTGTGTTGCTTCATAAGCAACTATGTGAAGTACTGTGACTAAACGTGACTAATCTTGTCTTGTCTTGTCTTGACTAACCGGTGTACGCCTAGCCTAAGTATAGCCAGAAGACTAACACAAAATGTGTCTGATAGAATATCATATAGTACATAAGGCCTTGATTCCTTGTTGTGATTGGCTTTCACTGTACTTATATCAATACTGTATTACTGACTTACAAGTTCTTAGATACAATAAAAGAGATACCATATTAAAAGTAAAGCATAAAATATTACATGAACTTTATTCTCGTTGATTCAATTAATTCGAGTCAGCGCCAAAATTTTGAGTCATCCAATCCAAGAATCATCAATATCATTGATACAAATAAATGATTATTATTACTAATAATAAGTTTGAAACAACAACTTGGCAAAATCAATCAATTGAATCAAGTCTCCTGATAGTCTTCATAAAATACTGTAACATTGAATGCAACTAGAATAATTGTAATAAAATATAGAAAGATATACAGTACTTATACTATACTATAGATAGAGAGATACTATAATATTTAGAGAAGTAAGTAGGTGATTATTGATATTGTATTTGATACTTCAAGATATTTGTATGTGTATTTTATAATTGCAAGATATAGTTAAAGATATTGTGTAAAAATTATACTATCTCAACAGAACTTGACAATACTGTTATTCACTACCAGCTACCAGTTACATTGATGGCAAAAATAATAGAGAATCTTACAATATTTCATTAAACTGGAAGTAAAGTGATCTCGAATGAAATTTTGTTTCTGTAGATTAGGCTACTAATTATTACAGAGGTTTGAATTGATCAAAGATTATGAGACAAAATGTTTTATGAAAATCGTCTTTTCAAAGCACAAAATAAATTTTGTGTACATCTTCTGTACAAACAAATGTTTTTGAATTACTCTTCTATCTATTTTTTCATCAGAAAGATCATTTCAACTCCACAATATATTAATAAATATTATTGAATTTTGATAACATTGTCCAAAAGTACATGCAATAATTTATTTTTCAAGGCAAAACCTTTCTCATCAAAACATTTTCTTCAAATTCTTTGTAATTGACTAATTTTTGTGGGCAATGATGAAGTCTCCCTGGTGACCTCACAAATCATTCTTTTTCTATGAATAACAATATAGGCCTACTATAATTAAGAAGTACCAGTAGGTGACTATTATTTATTTGTGAAACTCAATACTGCAAAACATAGTTGTCTAAAAGATTATATAATTTAGCAAATTAATTTGTGTTATGAGGGCAATAATGGGGTCTTTCCAATGCCCTCAAACATTTTTTTCTATGAATAACAATAAACTATAATTAAGAAGAACCAGTAGGATTACCGTATATGATTTAGCAAATTAATTTGTGTATGAGGGCAATAATAGGGTCTCCCTGGTGCCCTCACACAATCTTTTATCTATTAATAACAATATTTAGCAAATAATTTATCCAAATTCCTGCTAGTCGATTGTTGAACCAGCTCCATCTTGATCCGTCTCTGAAGTTTCATCTCTGAAACTGTTGCTGAGATACCACCAGCTGTGTTCACTTACCAAATAATTGAGTGAACTCAGGGTGGTTCCCTGCATCAGTTCAGCAAGTAGTTCTCAAATTAGCCGCCAGCAGCGCCACCTCTCGATCGCAGTGGGCTACTAGTAGTTCGCCGGTTGGCCGCTAGATGTCGCATGACCTTGACTGTAGTAGTTCTTGTCACTGCACTATCACCGTCACACTTTCTCTCACTCTTATCACTCTCTCTCACACACATTCTTTCTCTTTCTCACTCTTTTCCTCTCT
This sequence comes from Laodelphax striatellus, assembly GCA_017141395.1. Lineage (NCBI taxonomy): Eukaryota > Metazoa > Arthropoda > Insecta > Hemiptera > Delphacidae > Laodelphax > Laodelphax striatellus. The sequence goes on along the minus strand of CM029534.1, from coordinate 1,900,967 downwards.
CAAATTCCACCTTTCAGCACGCTAGGTGAATAAATTATCAACTATTATCGCTCTGCCGCTGTGTGTAGGCTACAGTGCAAAATGAGTATTGATGAAAACAGTCAGACATATTTATGAATAATAAATCAACGTTTGGCTTTACTACACTATGAAACAGTAGTCATAGAATTTTTGAGAAGATTCAATAGAGAGAAAGTGATTCTTCCTTAAAAAGTGATACTGGAGAGAGAGTGTGTGTGTTATATAAAATTGTACTTGTAACTTCTAATAAAATATTATAAAATCATATAAAATATATACTTTTAAAATACAGTAATTATGATCATAATACAGATATCAAAAATGACTAGCAACTCCTAGTTGTTTCAAGTTCAAGGCTAGCGGAAAGACCGACCATTTGAGTTTCTAATAATACTTCGGTCTACCGCAATAAATACTGTCAGAGTCTAAGCTCCGTGTCCCTGAGAGGAATGCAATACGTCATCGAAACCTAGTTTTTTTAGTGTGTTTTATAGTATACTACTCTTCGCCTCTCCTCTTCAGCCGTCAGGGACACGCAGCTTGGACTCGGGTAGTAGTTGAGTTGCTAAGCTATAAGATTTTAACAATCTCTGCCCAGTTACAATCTTACAATGGTATATAAAGAACACCGACTGTTATAGAGCTAACGTATATTTGCCACAAAACATTACAAAAGAATCACAGTAAAAGCCACAGAAGAGCTTACAAGCTACTGAATGGTTGAGTTATTTACCCCCAGCAACAATCTCAAAAGAATTGATAAAAATTTAACAGGGAGTGGAGCGGTTATTACTTGAGTAAAATTTCAGGTGGATTTTTGTGTTTGTCTTCCACAAGAAGCTGGACTTTTACAATCAATTTAAGATTGTATAAAATACATAAAAGTACAATCATTAATGCATTAATAATGTCATTAATAAACCAGTGATACTCCATTAATATTTGGTTAGTCTACAGGGTGTTTCAAAACTCCCTACCAATATTCTAGGGCATTGTTCCTGGGTAAAAACCATATCTAAATATCATATTTAAATTGTCCAGAAGTTCTTAGTTACTCACACAGCTGCCATTTTGTTTTTTCACTTATTATTTTTTATCTCAATAATGATGAAACATATGGAATTGAAACTTTGCAACAACAATAATTATGACAACTAGACAAAACTAAAAAAAATTATGACAATTTTTCAAATCCATAAAACAAAATGGCGGCCATTCAAAATTTTGTTTCTTGAATAACTCGGAAACCGTTGATATTACGAAAATTTTACAAGAATAACTTTTTTTAGTAAATTTAATTTAAAATCGATTGAAATCTTATTTATTGAGATTGGACCAATATTGACTGAGATATGGCAGCTTTAGTGATAGGTGCAAAGCAGACGGAGACTATTGCATTGTTGAAGCAGACTTTAGCCTCTTCTAAGTACTGTGACTAAACGTGACTAATCTCGTCTTGTCTTGTCTTGACTAACCGGTGTACGCCTAGCCTAACCGATCCTTTTGTGTCACCGCCCCCTTATCTACCTAACCTAACCTTAGAAATGATTGTGCGAGGCGTTGAGTTGCAATGAAGACGTTTTTCGTTTATTTTCTGTAATCTGCTCATCAGCTTACACGGCCATTTGGTGTGGACTGTCAGCTCTAGTTTTGCGTAGGGTGCCAGGCAAGTCCAAGGTCATGAAGGACTGTGTTATTAGAGTAAGTTATTATATTGTGGTTCAAGACTCCCTTATTTTATATTAGTTTCTGGAAACTGAATTATTTATTTATTCATTCCGAATAAATGCCTCAACATTCAATTCGTTGTATTAAGCATAATCTGATATATTATACTTATTACTTTACTAATCTGATATATTATTACTTTACACATTATCCAATATTTTTCATTTTTTTACAAAAATTGCTTCGACCTGGTTCACTATTGCGTTTAGGAACTTAGAATTTGACATAAAGAGTACTTTAATTTAGTGTATAATTGCATACTAGGATTTTGCAAATTGATAGGTTTCGCTTTAGTTACTAGACTAAAGCATTCATGTCGATGATTTGTATGTATTTGCTATAATAATCACTGCAGAACTGATTAATCAATATTGAGTTTGACAGTTATTATCTATTGAACTCCGTAGCGAAGCACTGGTGGTAACCTTTCTTCTTGTAGTACACATCATTCAGCGAAAAATATGCATAGGTATGTATTTTCTTCACAGTATGCAGTAAACATATGTATCATATATCTACTACTAGAAATATATATCCATCCAAGAAGTATATATAAGGGCATATAGACATTATTATATGTAATGTATGTTCCTCTTACTACATAGATATAGTCAGGAAATATATATATATATAGCTATCCAAGAAGTATGTATTGTATATAAGCGCAAATAAGCATATATGTAATGTATGTTACTCTTATATGGATAGAATAAACATATATACTACGTATTTACTGCGATAAATATATTTACTAAATAATATATTATTGAATTTATGTATATTTACTGACATATACTACGTATTTACTGCGATAAATATATTTACTAAATAATATTGAATTGATGTACATTATATTTACCACAATATGTACTTTTATTGTTATCTTTTTGAGTCTATTGTGAATATGTTCATGTAATCTTAAATACATAAATACAGCCTGTATTGCTCACTGTTTCCCAAAAATATATAATATATTTACTATAAGAGTGGTGTGTCAGCCGCAGCCCACCGCTGCCGGCTATTGATGATGGTTAGGATTGGCACATGCGGGAGGGGGTGGGGAAGGGTGAAGCATCAGTTTGACCTTGAGCCCACTTCCGTGGCTTCTTCAAGGTCATTAATTGGTCGGCGCATGCGCAACCGGTTCAGTCCGGTTATTACGATTGGCTCTCCTCGTTATAAGCGACATCACGTTTAGGGGCGAGAGTGGTCGCTAATATAGTACAGTAATATAGGAATAAGTTTTCATTTCATTTCATTAATTTACACACAGTTTCCAAAAACAATACAATAAAACAACATATAAATACAATACAAAATTGGAAAAAGTGGTTAGGTGACCTCATTAGTAATAAGTGGAAGTCTCGTGGATATTGCCTGGTCCTTCTGAACTATTTATGGTAAATTTGCTGTGGTACATTGTTTATACTACCCAAAGTACCTCTGTACTATTTGAAATATTGAATTTGGTGATACTGTACACGTATATAGAGAGTAAAATAAGGTGTGGCACTAGAAATAGAAGAGAACAGAAAGAGATCGTTTTGAAGAAGAGGATGAATAAGAAAAGAGAGAGAGAGATAAGGATTGGTTGATTCAGAAGAAGATAAAAGAAAGAGAAAGATAGGTAGATTGGAAAAAGAAGGAGGTGGTAAACATTTTGATTCTAAGAAGCAAGACAAGTCTGATAGCAATAATTCTAAAGAGAGACAGTATAATAGATGAATTGTGTGAATACCCCGAGACAGCAAAGATTTGGTAGTAATAATTATGGACAAGAGAGAGATAGAGCTGTAGGTAAGCTCTAAGGAAGAAAAGAGATGAAGATAGCCAAGATTTGGTGGCAGGATCGTTAAGTGACCAAAAATAAAGGTCATGCTGAGATAATTGCAGTGGCCTAAGCGCAACGACCACTCACGAATAAGCGACCTTGACGGTTTCAAACAACTACATCTTTATAACTAAGTAGATATCCAGTCACCAGTGACTTTTAAAAACCTTATGCCAATGACACCACCTGAATGGGACACCAAATACCAACATTCATTTTTCTCATTCATTTACAAAATTGTCAAAATTTAGTGTTTGCCTTTTCGAAAAAAGACTGACCTGAATACCGGAGTTAAATACCAAACACGAGCATACCACATTTTTCATTCTATTGCTAAATTGGTAGTGTTTTTTTCCTGAAAAATAAATTGGGGAGAATTCCCACATCAAGAAATCATGGGAGAATGCATGATTTATGAGAATTTTACTGACTCTTATGAAAATTACATTAATCTTGAGACTACAACATTAATTTTGTATATTTATTCACAAATTATTATGAGTTGTTATCAGTTTTTGCCCAAAAATATCATTAAGTAATACTGTACCACAGACCAACACATATTCTTATCTTATCTGTGGTGTAATACATTGAAAACATAAAATCCTGATTGGTAATTTGATTCGGTTTTCTAGAGTCTTCTATAGGAATCTCAATTCCTCAATAAAAAAATAATAAAAAACAATAAAATAAAGCTCTTGAATGATCTAATCCATCACCTAAGCCCCAGTAACTTTGAAATCAATCGACCATTATTTTCATCCATAATAGTTACACAAAGAAGATTAATCAGTACATCAATAGAATCAACATAGAATTCAGTTCAGCCACAACTTCACTTTAAAATCAATCAACGTCAAGAAATGATATCTCTTTATCTATCTAATGCCAAGCGTCAAATTAAATTAATGTCATTGTACTTAGGCGAGATAGCTCACCTAGAGTTGGGAATCAATAAATCTATCAGATCAGAAACATAGAAACAGCCACAAATTTCAAAATTAATCAATCCATCAATAAAACAAAACATTGATTCCATTACAACATGCAACACTCATCAATTTCACTCTCTACAATCAATAAAATCTCTAACAATCCTCTTAAAAACCCTCAAACCTCTGATAATCAACTCAACCAAACTTTGTAATTTATATCAATCTCTATGAATGAAACAAAACACGGCTTCTATCACAAGTCCATTACTGGTAATATCTGTTTACTGTCTAATCCTATATGTATGTACATATTTCTATTATTATTTTTACTGAACTGGCGTGAAAAAGCATAAGCATATTATATACTGGTAAATTCTCAAACTCTTTACAATCGAACTTCACCTGTAACCTGTACAATCCAAGGTCACTTGCAGGGATTCGTTACACTTGGACCAGAATTTGTTAACGTAATAGACAAAACGACTGCTTTAAAATAATACTGTATTTTGGCGAATAAAACTACGGCCGCAAACCGGTTAAACAATCACCTAAATCATGCCATGAACCAGTAGGCGAAATATTCTGTCGGACCCACTCCGAAAAGGTTGAGCTATTGCCTAATTTACCAGTATATACAGTAATATTACAGCAGTATGTAGTAGGACAAATGATCGAATGTATAGTTATAAATCCGAGCCGCATCTACAGTTGAAGGCTGAAGCGTGTAGCGAAACTGTTCAAGGACAATACTGAAAATCCTGTGTAGGCTAGTTGAAGCCTAGTACGAGTACAAATTACCCAACAATGAGTATTCCTAAAACATCAGTGATAATTGCAAATGGAACATTGTTTTCAGAGCAATTTTTCAAGTCAATTCGACACCCTATATGACAAAAGATTCATTTGGAAATGTTAATTTTGTTTGTTTGAGACACAAATTTGTTATTTGAGGATTTTATTATTGTTATTTAAGCTTGTAATTTGTTATTTGTATTATATGTGTAACTGGAAGTTATTAGTTATTTTTTGTATTCAATGAATATTGCTTGAGTTCATTTTGGCAAATTTTTTCTTCAGTCAGTAAGTTAAATTTTTAATTTTCACCTCATGAAAATGTTTACAACTGTTGATAGTAGAGCACAAGCTAATAAAAGCCTCGTCCATTCAATTGGTGAAATTTGAAAAAATAATCTATTTGCTTCGTTTTATTAGGCTTACTTAGAATGTATGCTTAATTTAAATCGCCGAGAGTATATTTCCTATAAGAAATATTACACTGTTTATTAGGTCACTTGGAAACAATGTATGATTAATTTAAAATGTGAAAGGATTGTTGAAATTCTCACTGATTGTGAAGACTTATGTTTGTGTCACAGAAAAGGAGAGGTTATTATCTCTGAATTATTTTTGGTTTCTGGATTTGATTTGGTTTTGAACTGATTTTGAACATGTATCTCATACATATATCCGAATGTAAACGAATACAAATCATTTGTCCAGCCACATAGCAATTCATTCCACACAACATGATACAGCATAGGTTTTCGATTCAAGAAACCGATGCACATACAACGTACATAAATAATTTCTATCCCCATTCAAACCTAATTCCCTTCAATTGAAAACCACACAACCACACTCCATTCAAAAGCTGCAAAACTAAATTTAGCTACCGAACCCAAAACATCACACGAAGCAGCCATAAACTGAACTTGAAGTGTTGTTGCTTTTTAAAATGACAGGTAGCATGAAGTTTGACGATAACGTTTTCCGTGGCAGAAGCTCGAATAGTTCAGCTATATACAGCAGGCACAGTACAGGTATAATCCAGCTGGAACACAGCTATAGTTAAGCTGGTATATAGCTATACAATCAGGCTTGGATCGCGTGTACACCACCTCTAATTAGTCTAGGAATCCGAACTCAAGAAATGTCAAGGTGAAGGCAACTACCATTCTACGTTCACGCAACCATTCAAATAACAAAATCGTTGCTTCTCTATTCGATTCGCTCGAAATATTGTACCTAAAATTATTATGAATTATGGAAATTGGCTGTTTGTGTACATAAATTAAGCCGTGGGAGCTTAGATAATAGATAAGGATATTGTCAACATTAGTGTACAGAACTACAGAATAAACAATATTGAGAGTCTTTGATAATGGCGACAATAGATAGGAGGAAAGAGAATACCGAATACCTCATATAACTTGTTTAGTATTGGTTTCAGAAAGTTTGCACACAGTGAATTATTCCGATCATTCAATTACACATGAGACCACCCATTAAGTATCAATATTGTACATTGCTGAATAAATAAACAAACCTTTGTGCAGCTTACACTTGTCAAAATGTTTCAAGCCCTCACAAGGCAATATACTTTTCAACCACCTTACCACTAAAGCTCCCACCCCAATCAAACTCACCCTCAACACACCGGGGGTCAATAACCACTTTCACTTCCAACTTCCAACGTAATTTTCACCTCCTCGTACAAATTTACTTATCAACCACTGTTTAAACCGTGCCCCCCTAAACTGAGTCAACTATTGGATTACACACAGCTACGCAATCACCACGTTTCCACCCTTCGGGAGGGTTGATCACGTGGTGCAGTGACGTCATACCACGTGTCTGGCTGCGTGACGTCACCAGGGAAATTCCCGTGACTTGTCACGAACGCTTACGCACTCAACAAAGCTCACGCTCTACAACTTTCCCTCTTCTAAACACACCTTCTCCTTTTATTGACATTAATCTGATTTTTCACGTCCTCAGTCATTGTTGATGCATTATTAAGGTTTAATTGGAGGTTGATGAATGATCCAAATAACTTAAGACATACTAAATTATTTTACAATAATTTCAAGTGTAAAGCCCACAATAGGACAAATCATACCATCTGTTATCCACTCTATTAAAAGTATCCATTTAATTGGCTAATAAGCAACATAATGTACTGTCCGAGTCTGAGCTTCGTTTCCCTTGGTAGAATGCAATATACGTTATCGAAAACCGGTTTTATAGTATTCTTCTTCTCTCCTCTTCAGTCGTCAGGGCCACGTACGACCTCATCGATCCAAAATATCTCAATAATATCAATTAAGCCTATCAGTAATATTTCTTTTAATTCTCACTATGGCATCAGATAGATAGATCGATAGAGATATATTATTTCTTTGATGACTCTACGGTCATCAGCAACGTCAATAAATGATATCTCTTTATCTATCTAATTACAAGCGTCAAATTAGATTAATGTCACTCTATCAATAATGTTCCCATACGCTAGTACGAGAACAGCTGATACCTTCAGCAACATGTTACATATAGCAGGATTCTTTCAACTTGTCAGAAAACAGCTGATTTAACGTCAGTGAACTAGCGTACATAAATCAGCTGTTTTCTGACAATTTAAAAGAATCCTGCTATACATTTGTTGTAATGGGAACAGGCCAAAATGTATATGTAATGAGCATGCGCGGTAATCTACGATAAAAGAAAATATATATAAATCACCGAGGGCGAAACAACAAAGCATCTTTTGTTCGACACACATAGCATTCAAAAAGTACCTACAATCAGGAGACACCGACACACAAACAATTGCACAATTACAACAATTGAGAGCATTATTCGCTGTCACTATTGCACACCATGCCTCCTAGTTTCAAGGTCATACGGGTCGAAATTCGACTAAAGTCGACCTTCCCAACTACAAAGCACACCACTGGCAGAAAACAAAATTATTCACCGGCACCGCTTTACAAATGAACATCATGATAATGCACTTTCAATGGAAATAGTGTAGGATGCACAGGATTGACGAATACAGTAATTGGAGGAAAATAAGACAACGCTGACAATATTCTATTCTCTGTTGAATAGGAAAAACCGAGTAGGTTGCCCCGCTTGTAACCATAGAAATTAGGTGACCTACACATATAAGGCTAGGCGTACACCGGTTAGTCAAGACAAGACAAGACGAGATTAGTCACGTTTAGCCACAGTACTTCACATAGTTGCTTATGAAGCAACACACACCGATTAGTCATTGCATCGGTGTGTGCTGCTTCATAAGCAAATATGTGAATTACTGTAACTAAACGTGACTAATCTCGTCTTGTCTTGTCTTGACTAACCGGTGTACGCCTAGCCTAAGATTGATTAGCTAATATTCCCATTATTGTACAATTATACACCATTGCAAGCACGGGTACAAGAATACACGGTAGGAATAACGCGCATATTCCAGCCTAGATTTAGAGAAGTGTGACGTCACCGTGAACCGAAATAGACAAGATTTATTCAACGTTGCCATGGTAACCGGTTCATAGCTACGTCACAATCGCAGCAGACTTCTGCGCATCCTACAAATAATATCCCCACAGTGGATTCTAGTATCCGTGATGGCACTACAGCATCTCCACAAATGATAGAATGCAAGTACGTGAAGTGATATTCATTTAATTTGACGCTTGGCATTAGATAGATAGATATTATTTCTTTGCCATCCTACTCTACGGTCATCAGCAACGTCAAAAAATGATATCTCTCTATGTATCTAATGCCAAGCGTCAAATTAAATGAATGTCACTGTACGAGTAAGTATTGTATTGTACGAGTATTGTCCATGTTGTGAGAAAAATTCATGTGAGTTCAAATTATGTTTTCGCAGCGTCTAATTACCTAAGTATTTCTCTTACTACCAAAACATCTCTTCCCAATATAAGCCAGTAGTCAAACCTACAGCTAGTTCATTGTTGAAACTTGTAATAATTGTAAAAAATTTCAAATTTCATTTCAAGTTTCATTGATAATGGATGTCCATTCAAGTCAACTCAACCTCCAAATACGAGTACTTACTCAAAACAACATAGTTATCAGCATGCGACCAAAAGTTATAAGCATAATAATAATAATAATGTTCCTTGTTCAACTAAGTACTGGAGCACAACTTTTGAAAACAATATAGGCCCATCAATAAAAATTGAAAAATTCTGCTCAAGAGAATTTTGGCTCTTAATAAGCCTACAAAGAAATTGCAATAAAAATTCTTGTGTTACTGATACCATGTGTGATAATATTATAATAATATAATTATGCAGATACTCTGTAGTTGCCTATCTATTGTTTACCTTATATCATCGCCTGGTGTAGTAGATTAAACAGGACTTGGATAACTATAGTTTTGCACAAGAAATACATTTATTTGATGGTGAATAAAGTATGGTGTATAACATGAGTATCTTCTACCATCTTTCTCAACATACACATCAATAATTTTGACAGTATTAATCTTCATTATTGATAATTTATCGACATCAATAATTGCTTATAAAATACATTAATAATAATTTAATATCAATATCTTATTATTATTAGAAAATTTGAATTTAGAATTATTAGAACAATATTTACAGATTGCAAAAAAATTCAAAAGATTCAAAAAATTGATTAAAAACTCACTAAAAAATCACAGTAGTGATCCAAGTCAAGTTTAACAATAGATCTCATTGAGTACGAATTATAAAAAAACGAACTGCAATTTATAAACCTGTACAATCCAGAAACCAACCTAACTACAAAGAGAATAATAATTTTTGTAAAAATTCATAACTCTACAACTCAATTTGATGAGATAAAGAAATGAAGTCAAGCATATACAAGCAGATACTGAGCATTGTTTTGTCTCACTTAATTTTCATAATAAACGTTTCAGAAATTTTCTAAAATTCAACTAAAACAGATATAATTTATAGATGATGGAGTCTCTTACTTTCTTCTCTTCTTCATTGATGACGGATGCTGATGATCTGCATTTGTTGAGATGTAACACTTGAAGATTCTTCTTGTAATTCCGTTGTACCAATTTAATACACTTGCTAATTACAACTACACGGATATATAATTTACAACCGTTTGTTTATGAATAGAAATTTTAAAACATTCACAAAAGAGACAACATAGAACATACAACATAGAAGAGTCATCGGTTACTTCAGGAAAAAATACTAGCAAAATACATTGAGTAAACTATGAACCGCAAAGTACAAGAGAAAATTGTGATCAAGGCAACTTAACATTAAAATAATGTAATTTCAAAGTGAGAATTGATAAAGAACCATCCAAATATTGGATAAATTATTTAAATATTCCTTAACTGAATATTCATATTTTTTATCAGTGATTCTACCTTTCCTCAACAAATATTATAAATGGAAAATTAAAAATTCATTTTCTTGGTGTGAATGCTTTTTTATCAATACTGGATCTAATTCAGTGATTTGAGAAAAATGTGATTAAGAAATCAGTAGCTCACTAATTAAGATTTAAAATGGAAGATAATAAAATTTGAATTTGTCCATACACTGTGAGCTCATTGAGTAACATCATTCACGAGTGAAACTAGAAGATATAATCAAAATCAAATAAGTTACTATGAAATAATGATTTGTTTGAAGTTCTAATCTGTCCTGTATTAAAGGTCTTGAACTAAAGGACTTGTACATTTCGTGAATAATAGCTTGACCTTGAATTGAATAACAAACTTTCGACCTGTATTAATTATTGTATGACCGACTCTATCAGCTGATTCTAATATCCCTCCTTTTTAAAGAATATTGAATTTCATCTTGATAAAACTGCATTTTACATGCAGCTTAGCTTAGCTATTGTACAATTTATTTGATTCAATGATCCATTATTTGTATAATAAAATGACAATAATTATCACTCATAAGTTTGAGAGCTCAAGGCCCGGTTTCTAGAACAGTCGTTAGTTTAATGCCACATTGAATTTTAATGAAGCATACGATCATATAATTTCCTTCCTCAGCTGGAATTTCACATGTATTTGTTGCATGGTTAGGTCGGTTTGTTTTTGTTTTGAAAGTATTGTGACAGTGAATTTGTTTATTTTAATTTAAAATGGAAAAGAGAGACAGAAGAAAAACTTTATTGGAACAGAGGAAGAGCGATTGATAAATATTATATTGAAATACAAATTGGTACTGTAAAAGAAAAAACAAATAACATAAATCTATGTTATCTGTTTTTTCTTTATCACCATACCAATTTGTATTTCAATAAAATATTCATCAATAGCTCTTCCTCTGTCTCACTTTTCATTTGAAGTAAACAAATGCACAGTCACAAAACTTTCAAAAGAAGAACAGACCGACCTAACATGCAACAAATACATAATAAATTTGTTGATAAATTCCAGCTGAGGAAGGGAATCATATGATCGTGTGCTTCATTATAATTCAATGTGGCATTAAACTAATGAATGTCCTAGAAACCGGGCATAAGAGGTTTAGTTTAAGAACAACAATACAAGTCATAGTACATGACTTTACTGTACTTTCACTCATGCGATGTCTTCAAATGAATTCAATCATGATTAACTGATTACAATAGGAAATGATTATTATTGAATTTCCCTACAATTCGACATGACAAAGCGGCAAGGCCCTTGACAAAATACTAGCAGCAAATGCAGCGGACTTACAGTTTGTTTTTGGACGGCTCTTTGGAGTTTTCGTCGCCCTCGATGCGATAGATCTTGCCGTACATGACGTACTCGAAGCTGTCGGCTCGCGAGCTCTCCAGCTCAACCGGGTTCCATTCGCCGCTGTCCGCGTAGCCGTCCTCTCTCAGTGTGGTCGCCAGCACCAGGCGAAATTTGTCTCCTGCAAAATTACAATTCAAATGAAATTCACTCTTCCTTGCTCTTCACGTTTCATACAGTTGACAAGTAACGTGGAAAAATATTATAAACCACAAACATTCAGTAAATCGTGATCAAAATAAGAGAAAACTTTGAATAGATAAACATGAATGGATACAGTCCGGGTAGTACCGTAGAGTCATAGATAAACTATAGGAAAATAATATCATCAGAGACGAGACGATACGAAACTATTAAGTATTCTAATTGCCTTTGATATCATATAAATACTGTAATATCATTTAAATAATTATCATAGAGTTAGTAAATAATCATATTTTAAACCATATACAGGGTGTTTCAGAACTCCCTACCAATACTCATTGTTCCTGGGTGAAAACCATATCTAAATATCATTCCGAGTTATTCAAGAAACAAAATTTTAAATGGCCGCCATTTTGTTTCATGGATTTGAAAAATTGTCATAATTTTTTTGTAGCTTCGACTAGTATTCATAAATGTTGGTGCGAAGTTTAAATTCCATATGTTACTGAGATATTTTAAATTCCACCTTTACTGAGATAAAAAATAATAAGTGAATAAAACAAAATGGCAGCTTTGTGAGTAACTAAGGACTTCTGGACAATTTAAATATGATATTTAGATATGGTTTTTACCCAGGAACAATGCTCTAGAATATTGGTAGGGAGTTCTGAAACACCCTGTAGAATAATGAAGATTCATAATCATAACCAGACTCAACTTCCAGAATAATTTTTACTTCTATTCCCTCTGGTCATAACCTGAGCCATGGCTACTCTCGAAGCATGACAAGAGCATGACCGATCCGTCACGCTGCCGCATCGACCATGACCACAGACAATAGACCACAACCCCCCCCCCCTCCGCAACCGTCAGACACCACACTACAACGATTCCCACAAGGCAGGGGCAGCATAGGCAACCCAACACAACCCAGCCTGAAAAAATAATGGAATAAATGCACCAGCAATGCCATCGATTTATGCAACCGGCTGTAACTAATTCCGATCACAATTTAATGCAATACGTTGTGGAGGTTTATCGAATCTGTATCCTTGTCCGGCGATTCAATAGATTCGGATATGAATTTGTGCATGTGAAAAACATAAATTCGTCAATTTTGTAGAAACATGGTTGAGCGTAACCACTCATCAGTTATTTTATCAATTCTTATTTAATGATAGTTTATTTAATGAGCTATTTCACAATATAGTTGATTGAGACACTATTCACATCTCACCTATGTTTATTTTATAGTTTAGTTTACTTATGCCCGGTTTTTCAGTCGTTCAATAAACTTATTAAATCATTATTTTTTTGCATTAGAAAACACATGGTTATTGATTCAATAGTGCTATTGGATCCATTTAAACTGTCCATTGAGCGACTGGAAAACCAGGCATTGATGTGCTATTTCTCAATGTATACACTCGTCAACAATACGTAAAATGAGCATTGATAATACTAGAAATGAAAGATTTCAATCAACCGCAATAGGTCGAAAATCAATTCATATAGATCATATTTTATCACATTTTACAAATTTCATTTCTACTAGAACAAACGCAACACAAAACAAATTGAATACAACAGTCCTATAAAAATTGGAGAATTGGTTATCAAGATGAACAGAATACTGTACCATTATTCTGATACAGTCCCGTACATCAAAAGCACTCATTAAAAAAATAAATCTGATTTATAAAATGACAACTGATACGTACAATTTACGAAAAGATAGAAAATATTACAACAAGATTAATTTAATCCAGTTTTCTTCTAAGTGACAAATTACTATCAATAAAAACAAACTAGACTGTACTGCTTCTGGGCCTCTATTGCTGGAAAGCTTGATTTCGAATTCGATTCAACTTCAAACATTAATATTTGAATAACTTCACTTATAACTTTAATACTGTAATGGACAATTGACAGCGATTAACGACAAATTTACAAGTAACAGATAAAACCTATGAATTTTAACCATAAAAAAAATGTGAATTCGTCGTCTCAACTATAGGTTTCCCTTTTAATTAAATTTTTCACATCAAACCAGATTGAAAACAAAAGTTACTAGCCAATACGAGCCGTCGCTTCAATTGCTGTTTGCTGCTGCTACACTGCAACGAGCAATAGCCAACCTAGAATGACACATGAAGGTCATACCAAAAATAATTACTCGGTACTTGATTCGCTCGCTTGCTTGGTCTTCGTACGCCTTCAACTTGAACTAAGCTATGACAACTCTCTCTCTCACACTCTCTCTCATTCTCTCTCAATCACTCTTTTCGCTCTCACAGACACATACACTCGCACTCTCTCTCTCGTTCTCTCTCACTCTTTTTCTCTAACACATACACACTCTCACTCATTCTTTTTTCTCTCTATCTCTCTGTTAGCCACATGTTTTTCTCTCTCTGTCTCTTTGTCACACTAAGTCTCACTCACTTTCTCCCTGCCACCAGCCGTTTCATGTGGATAAATCACAATCATTAATTTCATCGTTATCTTGTTGCACCCTATTACCCCTACTGTTATACCCTATATCTTCATGTTGTTGAGTAATATCAAAGACGATAGGGAACTATTAAGTATTCTAATTGTCTTTGGTAATATTATGAAGTTTGTGCCTTGCAAAATTCATCAAATTGCTTATTTATCATAATATTACCTAATATAACTAATATTATTAATCAATACATTACTATTATATCACTCCATAATAGCTTCTATTTTTACTACCCCAATATAGAATTTAACCCGATTATTACTGTATTTGTAATTTACATGCATAAAGTAAATAATCTCTCTTACTTTCCAATTCACTCTTTCTCACTCACTTTTTCATTTTTTTTCTACATAAATCTTATTTTTCCTCCTCCTTTTCTTCTTCTTCTCCTTCATTTCCAACTCCATCTTTTGCTTCTTCAGCCTCGTCCTCTATTCTTTAACTTCTTCTTCTTACACCTCCCTACCTCTTTGTCACTTCCTTCTTCTTGTTTTCTTTTTCTTCTTGTTCAACGTTTATTTTCTCTTTCATTCCCTTCTGTTTGCTTGCTTGAACCAAATTGAAATCCAAACCCTTTAAAAAGTTTATGATGATCTACTACACGTTATCCATTGATCATTTTATGTTTTTGATAAACCAAATCCAAAAAAGGTATTTGAGGCAACAAGACACAATTAATGATGATGAATAAAGATTTTAATGATGAGAGGAGGAAGAAGAAAAACGAATAAGAAGAAGAAGAAGAAGAAGAAAGAAGAAGAAGAATCCAGACCCTTGCGGGAGCCTCCCAATTCAACAGAAACAGTGATCGCGTTTTGGTTGTGCAATAGAGTAAAATAGGCGATGACTCTCCTTCTCTTTCGCTCAACACTTCTCTTCCTTTACTCTCTCTCTCTTTCTCACTCTGTGTTATTACAATTCTCTCTCTATTTACCAATGTGCCGAATTTCGACTGCTGCACTGGTTTCCACAGTCGAAAAACTAGATTATAACCAGCTAAGCCAAGGCAAACTTATTACAGAAGATTATTGCATAAAGTATTCAAGAAGTACAGAAGCATCGTACGAATATTAAAGAATTTTTGAAGCGACATTATTCGAAAGATAGGATCTATGCAGTCCACATAAGAAATACACTAACTTGATAAAGTGAAACATTAGAAAGCACACTTGAATAATATGGGGAAATCATTCAAATCACGTGAAAAAATCAAAAGCAATAAGACATTTTGCGAAAAACTGAGTAGGTTCGAACACCGAAGCAATAAGCGACACATGGATCATATGATTGTCCACTCTATACAAGCAAATAGTTCAATGCACACTGAAAGAGCTGCTTTAGGCTAGGCGTACACCGGTCAGTCAAGACAAGACAAGACGAGATTAGTCACGTTTAGTCACAGTAATTATGAAGCAGCACACACCGATGCAATGACTAATCGGTGTGTGTTGCTTCATAAGCAACTATGTGAAGTACTGTGACTAAACGTGACTAATCTCGTCTTGTCTTGTCTTGACTAACCGGTGTACGCCCAGCCTTAGGTGTGCATTTGACTATTTGTTTGTATAGAATAGACGATCATAATATTATGATCCATGTGTTGCTAGTTGCTTGTTGCTTATTGCTTCGGTGTGCGACCCCACCAAATCATCGTGCTAAGAGCTAAGCCAAGGTATTACTAGAATTAAAGGTAACTTACTATACACTAAAATATTAGTTTTGAAACCGTCTAGAAGTATAGACCTCTTCTAAATTCCAAGATTCGCATATTACGGTACACCCTGTATCAATAAATAAATGAACATCATTGGAATCGGTAGAAGTGAAAGGAAACAAAACACAAACAGATGGATTCTAGAAAGAAAAAAGATAACGAAAATTATCATAACCATTATAGCCAGTAGAAGAAATGTGTGAAAAAAGTTTAGATAGTAGAGGAAAGAAGGATTGTCCAGGTATTAGAAAAACTCGATATCCTTGACCTCGGAAGAAGAAGAGAAAGAGAATGCTGCCAGAAGGAGAAAAAGATTGGTGGAAAAAAGACTATAATCCATGAGTTTATTTGGCATTCCGCACGGTTTCCGACGAACGAACAGGATAGAAAAAGAGAAAGAATATAAATAAAACGATAGAACGAGATGAGAGACGTTTGAAAAGCAATCTTTCAGTTGCAATCTCCAGTTGAAATAGCTGGAGAATAATATTAATACCTAATTGCCTTCTTACCACATAACTGTATTCTTGACTTTGGAGGCGTTAGCAGACGATCGACTTTTTAATCGAATTCCTTCCAATTAAACAACCTTGAATTGAACAGCTGACTTGTAAGTTGAATATACACTGGACATGCTCGTCATGGTTTGATAAGCAATTTAACAGTGTATGTCGAGTGTGTGAATACCTTTCACATAGGCCTCATAAGGCTAGGCGTACACCGGTTAGTCAAGACAAGACAAGACGAGATTAGTCACGTTTAGTCACAGTTATTCACATAGTTGCTTATGAAGCAACACACACCGATTAGTCATTGCATCAATGTGTGCTGCCAAGCGTCAAATTAAATGAATATCACTATACTTTTAGAGGACTTTTCTCATTATATTGATCAGTCAAACTGTTAGCGAAAAGGTTTGAATCAGGAAAGGCAGCAAAGACACCAGAGAGGATAGAAGTAAAATACTATTTCCATACTCTCTAGTAGTGGCGAAGCGTGGTATACTATAGGAAATATACCCGGCGATGACCAAATAAGTATACCACGCTTCGCCACGGCTCTCTAGCTAGGCAGCTGGCAGCACATAGACACAAAACAGCTGACCCAGTCCTCAAGGTCATATCCTTGCTCAGGTGACGTCACCGATCTATTATCATGATAATGATGATGATACTAAAACTACAACAGAATAAAAGCGAGCCAAAAATCATCAACTTCTCATCGTTCTTTATCCTTGAAGATAACATCATCTACAGGCGTGTGACTGCCTCCTCCCCACTCCCAAAACGCACCGGCATGAAACTAGTTGAACAACAATCGAGTTTTGGGAGCAGTCATTGTCTGCGATAATAAATTCCGCATGCGCCAATACTTATATTAGCTACAAGCAAGCAAACTATGCTAAAAAAGAGAAACAAGTACACTAATCGACTTGCTATTAGTCATCGTGACTTTTTCAACTCAACTTTTTATCATCCTACATTCGTATCACAACAAAATCGTCGTAATAATCACTATTATTGGTATTTAAAACACCTTGAAAACTTGAAGCTAAACTTGAGATACATTCAAAGGAATCAAGATTCAACTTATGGAGGTACCTTTGAGCTTAGATAGAGGATTATGAAAGTTCTTTATGCTTTGAGCCTCTGATATAGATGGGCCAAAATTTCTTGGCACTTACCTCGACCGGTTCGAGCTATGGCGAGGGGGGTAGTTGAGAGCATAATCACAGTCAGGGGTATAATGTATAACAGAAATATGTATACTGCAACATATTGTAGAAGAAATTTAATACGAATTTGTGTTAATATTATACTCAACAATTACGAATTTGTATCTATCGATTTAAATGTATCAAATCGTAAGTATCGAAGCAATTTTAAAGCAAATAACTTTATTTGTTATTTCCAATGAATAATGATCACCAAGCAACCAGAAAGAAATGGAATCACGATTCATAAACAAGAATGAACATCATGATTCATGATCAAGAACCTATCATATTTTGAATAGCGCCACCAAAAAAATCAACACAAACAGATGTTAAAGTTGAAGGTCAATGAAGGTCGCATCAGTTACGAACTACTGTACTTAATTTAATTGGTGCATCTAATAACTCTGATAACGTGCAACGGGCTTTATTAACAAATAATTTATCATTCACCCAAAACAATAGAAATTCTCGAATGATTATATCAATACACATAATTCATCAAATCAATTATCACATAATTTCATTTCAATTAAAGATTAATCAATGATGATTCACATGAGTTGTGTGTTTTACATTCTGTCCTATCTAGATAAAACTAAGCGGTAATGCATCAGAGAAAACTGTTTGAAGAAAATGAAATTCCAACGATCCCAGACTAACTTGTCGAAAAATGAAATTTAGTGGAAAAGTTATAGCAAGCCGACAGATAGCTGATTACGTAATCGAGTTTTTTCGGTTCCGCTTTATCTTGCCGACTTTTTGGCAAGAGATAACAAATTTTTACTGATTGGTAAACAGCTAAAAATGCAAATGAAATCTGTTTCGATTGCACTCAATGCTTTCTACCAACTATGTCTCTGTGTCATTCTCAAACAAATGTGATTGAATTTCTAGCAAGTCCACGAATTTTATCAATGCTTTTTTTTAACGATGTTTTAGCAACTTCATGGAAAACCAACTCATACAATTTCTAGGAAAACCAACCAATTGCGAACACGTATTACAAGAAATGTAATGATAGAACTCTAATCTATGATAGAACTCTAAACCATTAGTAGTATTTTTTATTTCTATTAGTCGTAATTTCACCCCTTTTTATAGAAATTTATCAATTACCATGTATTCTAAACTACCAACTCTATAGGTGTTTCCAGCTCTGTTATCATTTATTCATTTATTCATTTATTGATCGAGTACAAAATATAACTTATAGGATGAAAACACAGACAGAGTCCAAAACGTCTTCTCTTCCTGATTTTGATAAAATTTCAAAAGAGGGTTATGTTCACATTCACAATTCAACATAAATTTTCACTCCTAAAAATGAAATAAAAACTGTGAATGTTATGAGCCGCGGGTCGTATAATTCGTAAGGCTAGGCGTACACCGATTAGTCAAGACAAGACAAGATAAGTCACAGTACTTCACAAAGTTGCTCATGAAGCAACACACACCGATTAGTCATTGCATCGGTGTGTACTGCTTCATAAGCAACTATGAGAATTACTGTGACTAAAGGTGACTAATCTCGTCTTGTCTTGTCTTGACTAACCGGTGTACGCCTAGCCTAGTGACATAGGGTATCAGCCGGCGACACTCAAATCATGTATGAGGGAATGAAATACTTTCAAGTATATTTTTATTAAAAAAAAACTATTGCACTGTATTTCTTATTCTAATGTATTTCCAAATTATTAAAGTGTTGTGAAATAAAGGAAAATGTATTCTATTCTAGAAACAAAAGTTATTAATAGAATGAAATAAAAATTCAATTCTGATCTATTTACTTAGTTTGAATTATCTAGTACTTAGATTGAATTCGATAGAATATAATATAACACGAATTTAAATCATGTATTGATGTTCAATAATCTGATTGAGTTGGTCCAACAAAAATACAGGTTGACAAATTGCTATTCCATCCAAAAACCGTAGGCTATTTTCAGCTATCCTCCCACAATCCCACAAACCATACATGTTTCTATCATATTTGACGATTATCCCAGTAATTAGCGTGACAAGGTCGTTCTAACCCCTTTCATCTCTTCGAATGTGAACTCGGTAAATTAGAGACACATGAATTAGAGGTCATAGCTGAGGCTCAGCTCCAATGAAGAACTTCAGGCGGAATCAATCCATTGGTGGCCTACTTCTTTATATTATTATTATCACGACTTTTTTCTAGCTACAAGTCAACACACTGTTTATACACTTTTTCTGTTGGCATTTACCGCCCGCTTTTGGCTTTGTACCAATTCTCTGAGAGAGAGAGAGAGACAAAAGCTCTCTTTCTCACTGTTTCATATTTTCTCTATCTATCTACCTCCTTCTCTTTCTTCATTTTCATCAATCAATCCTTATCTATCTCCTTCACTATCTTTCAACTTTTCCTTCACTTACTCTTCCTACTTACTCCTCCTCCTCCTCCTCCTCTCCTCCTCCTCCTCCTCCTCCTCCTCCTCCTCCTCCTCGTCCTACTACAACTACTACTACTACTACTACTACTTCTCTAAATCCTCCGATTCAATTAAATTTATTCAGATTAATTCCGAATAGAAATCGTTTTTAGACTATCCTTCCATCTTTCGTTCTTTCCTTTTGGTTTTTCCTCAAGATTAACTCTGAATAATAATATCGTTTTTAGATTATCCTTCCACCTTCCGTTCTTTCCTTTTAGTTTTCCTCGTTCTTTCACAAGTTTTCCATTTTCTTTTTCTACCTCTCTTTCTTAAAATCAATCTCACTTAAATTCATTCTCTTCCTCCTATTTTTTATTCCTACCTTTCTTAGTGTTCTTCATTACCCCTTCTTAAATTTGTCTCCTAGTTCCTCCTGATACTTCTTATTCTTCTCCTTCTCCTTACACTTCTCTTGATCTCCTCTTTCTTCAAATAATTATTTCAACTAATTTTCCTAACACTTATATTTCTTTATTTTCTCTTCCTCTCTTTTCCTTTCACTCACTATAATTGTTTTCTCTCCTTGATCTCACTCTCTCTCTCTCTTGATCTACAATTTTCTTCCTCCAATCACCCTCTTCCACTTGATTATTTCTTTTTTCTCTTTCTCTCTAATCTTTCTTCTTTTTTATTCTCATTTTCCTCTTTTTCTCCGTTCTATTAGCAATATTCGGTCTTTTCCTGCTCCTCTAATCTTTCTCCCTCTTCAACTTGATTATTTCTTATTTCTCTTTCTCTCTACTTTTCTTCTTCTTCTCTCTATACATCCTCTTCATTCCCCCATTCTCCTTCCTTTATAGCTCACCTGCTTCTCCTTTTTATTCCATCTTTCATGTCCTTCTCCTATATTCCGTCATTCTTTATGTCTTTATCACTCTCTCCCACCCTCCCCTCTCTCTCACACTCTCTCCTACACTTATATTACTCTCTCTCTCTCTCTTTCTGTCTTCTCTCTCTTCATCCTCTTCCTTTCCTCATTTTCCTTCCTTTATTAGCTCACTTATCCTCCTGCTTCTCCTTTTTATTATCATCCTCCTTATCCTTCTCCTTCATTCTGTCATTCTCTATCACTCTCCTCCACCCTTCCCTCTCTCACACTCTCTCTCCTACCCTTATATTACTCTCCCTCTCTCTCTTTCTGTCCTCTATCTTCTTCTCTCTCTTCATCCTCATTTTTCTTCCTCTTAGTAGCCATTCTCGGTCGTCTCCTGCTCCTACATCTTATTACTCTTATTTTTCATTTCCTTCAATCCTTCTCCTTTATTACATCATTCTCTATCTCTATCTCTCTCTCTCCCACCTTTCACTCATACTTTCCCACTCTCACTCTCTCCTATTACTCTTTTCTCCACTGCCTGCCGAACTGCTCAACATATTCAAAGGTCACGCGCGTTTCCGTCGTTCTGAGAATATTTCTTGGCTAGAAATGTTGTTTTCTTAAGGAAAGTGTTTGTGTACAGTTTCAAGTCGGATTTACACTTTTCGCATGTGTTTCTTGGACAGAGTGTAAATGGACGACACATGAACTGTGTCATTCCTGGATCCCAAATATTCACGTTTGGTTTCGATTGCTGAACGTAAACATAGATTTCCACATGACTTCAATATTATTAAACTAAGGGACTGAATCAAGGAATTGATAAAATTCTTAGGCTAGGCGTACACCGGTAAGTCGAGAAAAGACAAGACGAGACACGTTTAGTCACAGTACTTCACATAGTTGCTTATGAAGCAACACACACCGATTAGTCATTGCATCAGTGTGTGCTGCTTCATAAACAACTATGTGAATTACTGTGACTAAACGTGACTAATATGTATGAGCCTAGACTTAGTCTGCTGCCCGTATCTTTCCACAAAATTTTGTATTCGCTTAGTGTACAAGAATGATCCACTATTATACATTAACTTTAGCCTTGTATTTTAGCCTTCTTAAACACTCTGAACTTTATAGGAATGAACCAGTTGTACTTGGTATTGTGATGGTTATAGCAGGAACCTTTTAAATTGTCATAAAACAGCTGATTTATGTACGCTCGTTTACTAACGTTAAATCAGCTGTTTTCTGACAAGTTAAAAGGATCCTGCTATAATTCGTTAGTTAGGAAACTAGTAAGGATCACATAAATTTTTCCAATAGTTCAACAGTTTTTATCTAGCAATACAAGAACATCCCATTATTAATTCAACATTACAAGTATAATCTACAAGGCTACAAGTTCTTCAATTCTTAAGATTGTGAAGAGGAAATCAACAAAAGGAGTTTTGTATGGTTTATAATAGCTTAGTTAGAGTGGTTAGATTGTACAATACCTTCAAACAAAAAAATATTCCACTGTATTATGCTAATACAGTATATTAAATACTAATATGTTAAAACATTCAGTTTCAGGTCATAATACTTTCTATAATGATTCGGTATTTTTGATGGAAAAAAAATTATGTGCTGAATTCTAATCCTATTAGAAATCTTCAATTAAAATTCAATCATCCACTGAACCAACAAAAATCAAATACTAATGCATAAAACATAGAAGTCAAATACTTTCTATTACGATTGGGTATTTTTTAAGAAGTATGACTATAATATTAAATTCTAAAATATAATTCTATCAGAAATCTTCATTCAAAATTGTATCTTCTAATAGCAATTCTTCTAATAGAAATCTTCATTCAATTGCTATCTTCTAATAACAATTCTTCTATCAGAATTTCCACATCTTTCTTTCAGGAAAACAATAATTACTGAAAGAATTGTATAATTATAAAGAATTGTTGTTATAAGGAATTACTGAAGCAATTCTTCTATCAGAATTTCCACGTCTTTCTATCAGGAAAACAACTACTGACAGTACAGGAAAGCAGAGTATGTTATCATTCAAATTTAGTTGCCAGTACAAGACAATTCTGTTATCACTGAGTGCTGTTTTTATAGATAAATCCAAAACAACTTGCCAGCAAACAACACTGATAAGGGTATCATCAATCCATCTGTTCAACAACGAACCAAATTCTGATAATATTGAATGGGTTTACTTGAATTGAAGCAAGCAATCAATCAATAATTATATGAAATGGGACTCGAAACCAAACAATCACATATGGTTTTGACAAAAGATTAATTATTCAGTTTGAAACAAATCCAAACGCTACATTAGTTATACCAAAATGTTGGTAAATGTTGAAATTGAAAAATTTAGAATAAAAATGTCATTGAACTGTACTCTGCCTCAATAAATAAATGACTATTATCAAGTTATATAACAACATGGAATACCTTCCCATACCCTACCTTATATACGACAGTCAAGGGACTGAGTTTTGAGAAATATATAAAACATTCTTAGTACTAATTTATTTTTAAAATACTGTATTATAAAAAAACCCATCTCAATATCAATAAATATTCCTAATTTTCATCATCTTGTATTAAATTAATTTTCCAAACTCTTCCTTATGCATTTTCTCAATATTGTAAAATTGGCACAGAACTTCATTACGCAACATCATGCCACATAACTTAAAAATATTATTGTTTCAAACAAGACATATAAGAGAGCAAGACAAGCAATATGAAGACGACTTGAGCAAGACAAAATCAAAGAGTGTAATAATTGAAATAAATTAAGAGAAATCAAATCAAAAGCTGAAACTAACACCATACCTGTTCAATCTGAATCATCCAGATGTTAGCTGCTACCGCCTTCAATATTCTACAGCCGAAATCGTCTACTATCGATCTCATTTCGATTAAATTTTCTTATAAAAAGCAAAGCAAACACTGTCTCAAATTCGAAAAAAGGGCAAAATTCTAACAAAATATTTCCACACAAAATCAGAGACCAGACAACATCATCACAACACTGAACTGGACTGCTGCGGTTGGTTTGGCAGCACAGCCTGATCGCGAGAGAGTGAGACACCGAACGAGAGAGAGAGAGAGAGAGAGAGAGAGAGGAGGGTAGTGATTACGCATGCGCATCACCTTGACATTGACATTGAGCCTGTGACGTCATAGCAACTCAGCAGGGCACCGTGGCACACATTCATTATTATGCCAAACGACTGCTGCCTGCTTCGCCCCTACTATATATCTATATATACATTCCAACATTATTCACAGTGCTCTAGCTCTTGTGATATCTGTATTTGTTTATTTAGATTGACACCGTGCTGTAGTCTGTATTTATATTGCTCACTACGTATACATTCATTTAAATACAAACAGTGATATAGCAGGATTCTTTTAAATTGTCAGAAAACAGCTGATTGATGTACGCTCGTTTACTGACGTTAAATCAGCTGTTTTCTGACAAGTTAAAATGATCCTGCTATATATTCCTGCATTTATACGGCTGACTACACATACATTACTCTTCATAGATTATGTTTCTGTACATTATTTTTATATAAAACAAACATAAATTCCAAAAGTATTTACATGAAATGAAATGAAATGCACAATTACAATTTTACTAAAGAAGAATTTATAACCATGACCCCACTCATACACTCATAAAAAAAACTTTTATTTAGATCTTCACAGAATAATTACAGAAGAAATGTTCAAAATATTTTAAAATCTATTTACCTGTCTCATACATTAATTTGGGTTCGAACGTGCTACGTTTTTGTGTGTCATATGTATTGATGTAACTATGTGAAATGCATCATACAATAATTATTATAGTTGAGATGGATTGTTTTCTGTGCGATTTTTGTCTTCACCATTTGGTAAAAAAACTGACCTCACCCAGTGCATATCGATTTGGGTTCAACTTTTTCACCTTTTATTTTTGACATTTTGTCCAGTAATAATTCCAAACTCGATTTTTCAAATTAAATTGATAATTATTTGCTCATTGTTAATAGCTGGGGACTCAGATCCACCAGTCAGTTTTATCACCACTATTTGATAACATTCACTTTCATTTTCTCATTAGTGTAGTTAAAAATTATTATTCAAAACATAAGATTATCACCCATTCTCTTTAAAATACAATAGAACATTGGAAAATGTGCAACCATTCACTCCGAGCATTAGGCTATTACATAAACTTCAAACACAAATCAAACATGGAAAACATAACCCTTGCATTGCGGTGCGGTACATCCATGAACAACAAGTATACTCACTCACGTCAAGTTAAAATAGACAATTTCACCCCTTTTACACCAAGTTCGTTTTGCAAAAGAGATGAATAAACATTCAAAGTTGAATATAATTATTAGAACATCAATAAAAAAAATTCTACTTAAAACACAGAGTAATCAGAATCGACATACATTCAACAACTGTAAACTGTAATCAAATATTACAATCATTCTACTCGCTTACATTCACTACTTTAGGGATGGAATCTTCAATTCATGTAATAAAATTACATTTATCAGAGAGGCAAATCGTACCTACTCACCATACAGGAGTGGTCAGAGCTATTATTTAGGCCTACTCTGGGATTGAGACTTCATGGAATCACAAATCTTACCTGCAACACACAAAAATAAAGAAATATTAATACAAAAATCAACAGAGAACTACTGATAACAAAATAACAACTGAAAGAAATGAATCAAATAGAAAAATGAGACTGAAATACACCAAAGATAATAAATATCATTTTAGACAATGAAGTATATTTACATTATAAGACACAGTTTATAACAGTATAAATCATTATATTGTATTATAAGACCTAAATTATAATAATTAAGACACAGATTATGACAGTATACATCGTTATATTGTATCATAATAAATTCCCTTTGAGTGTGAGTGGATTATTCAAACATCTGCCAAGCTTCAACCATTATAAATCATTACCAACCTACGTTATAATACTCTCCGGATTTTGTTTGAAAATGGAAAAGTAAAAATCAAACCTATTACATAACTAACTCGGTGTATGACATAAGGACCATTGGAAAAACCCGGTGGTTCCAATGCAAGATCACCTTCAAGTAATTGACTCTCATTTGTTATGAATCGGACCGCGATATGTTAGTTCAAAATTGGTTCACGTTTCAACAAATTCTGGTTGTCAAAATAATAAACTGCTACTGCACCAAAGGTCATTAGACAAATTAATGTGGCCCACCAGGTACAAAACAAAACAAAATACGAATTAGGATGTAGAGGAACAGAGACAGTAGAAAAGCGAGCAAGAAGAGGAGGGAGAAACACAATAACAGAAGGAAGAAGAAGAAGAAGAAGAAGAAGAAGAAGAAGAAGAAAAAGAAGAAGAAAAAGAAGAAGAGGAAGAAGAATAGAAAGAAGAGGAAGAGGAAGAAGAAGACTAAGAAAAGAAGAAGAAGGAGAAGAAGAAAAAGAGGAGGAGGAATAGAAACAGGGAGAAGAGAAAAGACTGATGGCGAAGAGGAAGGAGGTGAACAAGAATGGAGGGGGGAACAGGAGGAGAAGGAGGGGCGAAAGTAAGCAGGAGAAAAGAGGAAGGAGACTGGGATGAGAGAGAATAGGAAATAGAAGAGAAGTAAGTAGAAAAGGTAAGAATAAAAGTGACAAAAGTATAAGAAGGAGTGTAGAAGGAAGGAGAAAGAGGACGAGGAGTGATAAAGGAGTAAGGGGACTAGGAGAAAAGAAAAGGAGAGCGAAGGAGAGAAGAGGAAGGAGACTAGGATGAGAGAGAATAGGAAATAGAAGAGAAGAAAGTAGAGAAAGAAAGAATAAAAGTGACAGAAGTATAAGAAGGAGAGTGGATGGAAAAAAGAAGAGGACGAGGAGTAATGAAGAAGTATGAGGAGGAGGAGAAAGGTGAAGAAGAAGAAGAAGAAGAAAAAAGAGAAGAAAAGGACGTCTAGAGTAGAAGAAGATGGGGAAATAGTAGGGCAAGAAATAGTAACGAAGGGTAAGAAGAAGAAAATTAAGAAAATGAGGAGGAGGGAAAAAGAATATGATGATGAATGGCAAAAGAGAGGTGGAAGAGGAAAAGGAGGAGGAGGAGAGGAAGGGGAGGATGAGGAGGGAGGAGGAGGAGGAGGAGGAGGAGGAGGAAGAAGAAGAGTCGAAGAAGAAGAAGAAGAAGAGAAAAATTATGAGTGTCAAATCAGCAAATGTAAGAAGATTTAGGCCCCGGGTACGATACGACTCAGCGCCATCCATTTGACCGATTTCATTTTTCGCCGCTCGCCGCTCACATATAAACCCATAGTTTTTTTATCTATATATCGTATTTGTACTAGGCTATATATATTCAAAGTAAGGTGAGCGTTGAAAAGTGCCGCTTGTATCGTGCTCAGGTTGCCGCTCGCCGCTCACCGCTCGCCGCTCGCCGCTCGTATCGTACCCGAGGCCTTACTTGTAGGAAGGTAGTAGGTAGAAGACGTCGTTAAGACAAAATAATTATTTGACTGAAACTTGTTATTGACATAAGAAAAAAAGATAAAAAGGAAGTCACATTTTCCTTTCACACCTATTTATTCTCTTTCTTTCCTTTCCTACGCTTTCCTACTACTACTCAAGCAATGACCTTCACAATGATTATTATTTCATTTTACTTTCAGCTCTCAGCAAGCATTTGTCCAAAGAGAAGTTGACCAGAAAGACGAGGATGAGAGAAAAGGAATATAAGAGAAGAAGCAGCAGAAGGAGAAGAGGAGAAGAAGAAGAGGAGAAGGAGAGAAGGAGAATAGTAGAAGGAGAAGAGGAGACGGAGAAGAGGAGGAGAAGAAGAAGTAAAAGAAGAAGGAAAATAAGAAGAAGAGAAGGAGAAGAGGAGAAGGAGAAGAGGAGAAGAAGAAGATGAGAGTAGAAGAAAAAGAAGAAGGAAAATAAGAAGAGAAAAGGAGAAGAGGAGAAGGAGAAAAGAAGAAGAGGATAAGGGAACAAGGAAAATAAGAAGAAGAGTATCCTCCTGAGTGTTCTCCCCTTCTATCAAAATCCATCCTTTTTGAGTTATTGTAAATGTAAATTAAATAAATAATTCAAAATGTAGATCAACTCAACCTTCCATATTGGTACCCCCAGCTGGACTATGTAGGTCTCTACACCATCACCATTTTTCCACTTATGTATACAGTCCACCCACACTAGAATACACTTAATTGTTTTCATAGAACACTGTTTTGCATTTAAATAACTTCTAGAACAAACTCAACTGTCCGATTTCATTGTATGCTAATTTAGTGCCAAGTACACGATCTATATCAGGCCTACTTTGCTGCTAAAAAGAATATACCACGCCTGTTTATGAACTGAAATAAGCACTCGCATACATGCTTTTTATACATGTATAACACATCTGTATCACGCATGCTTTATACATGTATCATACATGAACACGCACTCGATTTAATTACGACAAGTGTCGGCCTGTCACAATAATTATATCACAAGCACCACATGTGACTCAAATCATGCATTACATGCTGTTCAATTTCAACGTAGGTGGACATGTATTTATAGATTGTATTATTGCATTTCAAAGTTCTGACTGATTGAAGATTGCAAGGAATGGAACACTTTCAACTCAAACGTCTGTAATGTTACTATATGATTGATTGATATGAAATACTGTATTCAAGTAGAGTACCAGTTTCAGCTTCAACTAGAAGTATGTTCTATTTTTTCTTATGCAGCTGCTTGATTGAAGTGATATAGGAGTGACATAACAAGCTAATATGACTTCTAGGCGCTGTATATTGTTTATTATATGCCCATTCCTTGGTATCTACAATAGTATGGTATTATCTATGTATCTATGAAAGTAAGAAAGTTTTCCTTGAAATAAGTTTGAAAAATAAGTGAATGGGTTAATGTTTGCCTGTAATCCCGTATCAAATTCAAATTCAATTTAATGAAATTTGAATTTGGAGTAAATATTACATTATTACTCCAAACATCGCCAGTACTATAATCACAGAAAATTCTGTGAAATCAAAAAATCAATAATAAGAAATAGTACACACACATACTCTCTCTCAATTATCTTTGCTATCATCAATAATCGTCTGCATTAGGATTTCAGATTAGAACTTCATCTGGTATAGTAACGTGAGTGTAGTATTAGAACATGAGTATTCCACTGATTTGTTCAAATAATAGACAAGATGGCGTCTGCTGTTCTTTGCTCTCTCATACACTCTCACTCTATCTCTCTCTTACTATAGCTAGCTGCCTTTCTCTCTCATACGTCCTTGAGCTCACACACGCGCACACACCACCACTTTCCACTTGATGATGCTGCCATTGTGATGGCGGCGCGGCTTGTGCTGAAAATGGCCTTGAGCTGTTATTTGCATAGAGTACTTGTGTGTCAATTTTCGGCACAATCAGACTTCAAGTGTTGTCTGTAGACGTTTTACTGTGTCCCTCTAACGTAGATCATGATATTGAATGTATAAACGAGTATTCGCTGTGAGCATCTACGGTGGTGCGCTCTGGCGGATAATCGTATGCATCTTTCCAGGTAATTTAACATGTAAAGGATAGGCTTAAGTACGTAAAAATTAGTTTATAATTGAAATAGAATTCCCTGTCGCTATTTTCCCTACTTATCGATTGGGGAATTATATTTAGAATGATAAAATGAACATATCGCATGTTCTTAATCATTATTATAATCATCAATTCAAGTTTTAAAATCAACTTTGAAGTTCATGTTTCAAGCTGACTGAGCAGACGAAGTAGTTTATCCACAGCTGAGTACATTCCCATTGGTTATTATTTCGAAATGGATTATGGGCGCGAGACTTCAAATCAATCATATGCTTTTGAAATGGATTTTTCACTCGATTAATTCAAAACTGGGATCCGATTTCTTTGTTGAATCAATTTACGTTTGGAAATATGGAAGGAATAGAAGCCGCAATTACTATTGTGAACGGTATTTATACAATTAGGAATGCGACAATACTTTAAATGCATTGTAAATGCTTATTCCCTGTCCTTTCTTATGTTAAATATCCCGTTTTCGTTCACAAAAATTCCGCGTGAGCGCTGGGGTCGATTTTATTATCACCACCACCTACATGCACACAGCGATATTCTCTTTACTATTTTTACTTTCTAAACTTTTCTAACATTAAATTGTCTCTCTACTCTTGATATTGTGTTAAAATAATGAAAACTGGCACCGGCAAAGGCAAATTGTAAGTAACAAGTGAATTCAACATAGCATATGTTTTGCGTTTCGTTTCAATGCAAATCTTATAGGAATTGGCAGAAGTATGGTGGATTTGTCCGAGCTAACCATAGCAAAAAATTGACAATCAAACTTTTTATACCAATCAAAAGTTTGACATTAAATGGCCACAATGTAATTATACCATCTCTGTAGCCTAACTGGCGATAGAATGTTCTTATCATACATCAGAATAAAGAACCGTATTTTAATACATCACAAGCAGTAATAGAGTGACTTTCCTAGTCGAATTTTTTAGAATTTGATTGAATTTCTACAATAATCCAGTCTTTTTCAGCAGCAAGACATTATTCTTTGTATAGCAGGATTATTTTAACTTGTCAGAAAACAGCTGATTTTACGTCAGTAAACGAGCGTACATCAATCAGCTGTTTTCTGACAATTTAAAATAATCCTGCTATACTCTGTGCCTAATGCATTGAATATTGCAACAGTAAGATTCGTAACGGCACATTTATTGCACTCATTTCCAATACATTTCACACGTTTTATTTCTATCCAAGGACAGTGGAAAGAGCAATAAAAATGAAAATTCAATCATAAAAATTTTCTCGCATTCAGCTCAACCTTTGTTCTCCAAGTAGTTTTCTACTTATTCTATTTATAGCAAAAACTTATGACAAATTTATGATTTAATTAATTATAAATAAGTTTCTCAAAGGTGACGTCTCCACGACTTGAAAAGATCATCATATTCTAAAAATAAAAATAACTGAATTCTATGTTTCAAAGGATGTTTTGTACTAAGCCTATTTTAAATCTTTTCTAAATAATTTAATCATTGTAAAAGTGGAATACTTGGGCAATAATTTTTGTTAAATTCTTTGCATTCTTACAAAAGTAAATTTGGAATTTAAACTTTCACATCTACAATAATTACTATTAAATCATTGACAAGTTGTGCTGAACGAATACTATGTGAAGAAAACATACAATATTAAAAAATGGATCACATAAATTTGACTCCGTTTCTTTCCCAAAGTTTCTCAAGATTATAAAAATAAATACCTAGAAAAATTCTAGACAATATCTACGAGAAAATCACACGAATAAAGCTGAAATTCATTTCTTCAAACTGAATACCTAAAAAACCAACGTAGTGTTGAATTGAAATTAAATAAATTTACTGCACAAAACAAATAATCTGTACCAAAAACATTACATATAAACTATAGTAATTTAATATGCAAATTCACATATTACACATAATACAAAAAATATTTCAACAGCTTTGAGCTGAACGTTGGCAACTACAGTAAAACTTCAAACTGTAAATTTCATGCCAAAACTCTCTATTTCAAAATCGACTCTAAATAAGAGTGACAGCATGAAGGTCACGACCTTCAGAGTCGCGGATATTTTTACTTGCCCCAACAACTCGTTCCCCTCCCCACCCCAAATTTTGAGTGCCATTGGGCAACCGGGCGTTCACTTTTTCAAAATCTCCAACTCGTGCCAAAATCGTTTGTCGTTGAAAAAACAAAGCTATTCACTGCTATTATGCACTCCAAACACTATTTATTTGTTTGGAAATAAGCTGCATCACACCATCACCAAACAGAGCGCTCGGAATAGATTAGCTAAACAAATTTTTCAATAAATTTGAAGTTATTTTGTGTTTACTGGCGTTATTTTACGATCTATCCAACATTGTATGACAGTTCCTATTAATTTGAATGTTTAGCACAGTAATTACATCACAGAAATAGTTTAATCACAAATTTGTAGTTCAGTCCGGAATAGACTGGATTGTACAATGTACAGTCAGAAGAGGATAGATTGGAGGTGATTTATTTGATAGCTGTAGTATGTTAGCATTAGGCTAGGCGTACATCGGTTAGTCAAGACAAGACGAGATTAGTCACGTTTAGTCACAGTATTTCACATAGTTGCTTATGAAGCAACACACACCGATTAGTCATTGAATCGGTGTGTGCTGCTTCGTAAGCAGCTATGTGAATTACTGTGACTAATTTACTCTTGTCTAAACGGTGTGCGCCTAGCATTACATAATAGATAGCAAATATAATCTAAAATTCTGAAGTTTGATTCTCATTGTGTAAAAATGTGACGAAGCGTATGTATTTCTTGTATTGTTATGGGCCAATATATGTTTGATATACAGTATATGTTCAATAATTATATGTTTTGTAAAACCTAGGTTTGACTCTTATTATTGTGTTCATGTAAACAAAACGTTCATGTAAAAAGCTTATAAAAATTGTATTGTTACGGATATGAACAATAAATTGTACTCTACTACTGTATTACCACTTTAATAATCCCTCCCGTATTCAAAGTTTATTGATGTTGATTTACTGTCCTTCTATCTTATTATGGCCGGCCTTCAGATTTTGCTGTATTCAATATAAATAGATTTCTTTCTATTTAAATAAGAATTCAATTTTATTCAATAGAAAATTATCGTGCACAGGTTTAATAACAAATAGAGACGTGCACCTGCTACTATCGCTGTAATCGTGCCCTGCTACACAAAATAATACTATCAGCAGCATCAAATTCGCATCCCGTGGTTCAGACCACTTGGAGCTGTACGTACATTT
This sequence comes from Laodelphax striatellus, assembly GCA_017141395.1. Classification (NCBI taxonomy): domain Eukaryota; kingdom Metazoa; phylum Arthropoda; class Insecta; order Hemiptera; family Delphacidae; genus Laodelphax; species Laodelphax striatellus. Next base: position 1,867,615 of record CM029534.1, on the reverse strand, counting down.
ATCCCTCATCATCATCATCATCTTTGTATTACCATAGACTAACTGTATAGTTAGTCTATGCTATAATCTCATCAAGCTCGCACAAGCCAAACGCTAATGAAATAATATTTTATCATCATAAAAACTTACCTACTTACTCTATGATTCAATAGATCTTCTACAATCTTTGCCATCTTTTTCAAACATTAACAATATCATCCCATCTTTTTCAAACATTAGCAATATCGCCACCAACTTCTCTACAGCTTACAGCCGTAATAAATCACAGCCTATTCTTTTCTTTTCTGTTCGTTTATGACATTTGCATGCAATTCAAGGACGAACAGCTTTTGTTAGGATTGATGAGAGATTTGCGTTAGCACTGTTCTTATCATCACTAAATAATTTCCTTCAATCTCACACAGGTCGGCAGCGCCTGCTGTATCATCGTGACTTGTTTTTGAAAGCATCGATCATGTTTTGCATAATAAAGAAAAAAAATGGGTTTGGCTGTGAATACGATAGAGGATACTGTTTGAAAAAAGAAAAACGAGAAAAGGTGATGATGGACGATGAAGATGGAGATGAAGAGAGAGATAGAGAGACAGAAAAAGAAGAAGAAGGAGGAGCAGAAGAAGAAGGAGAAGAAGAAGAAAAAGAAAAAGAAGGAGTTCATTAAGAAGAAGAAAGAGGAGGAGGGGCGGAAGGAGGAGAAGCAGATGGAGGGAGAGAAGAAGGAGAAGAAGAGGGAGAAGAAGAAAGAAGAAGAAGAAAGAAGAAGAAGAAGAAGGGAAGAAGAAGAAAGAAGAAGAAGGAGAGGGAGGGGAAGAAGGAGGAGAAGCAGAAAAAGGGAGAGAAGAATAATAGAAAAGGAAGAAGAAGTAGAAGAAAGAGGAGGGAAGAAAAGGAGAGGCTGAAGAAGGAAGAGAAGGAGGAAGAAGAAGAAGGAGAGAGAAGAAGAAGAATTGAAGAAGACGACGTGAAAGAAAAAAGAAGAACAATCATCATCATCATCATCATCAGATGATGATGATGATATTAATCGACAAAGCCTGACAGGTAAGGTCAGCAGACATCATTGAATCAATAGTCCCACACCCACCACCTTTAACCTTACAATAAATTATAAGTTGGAGGAAAATTTTCCATCTCACTGTGCAAATGTGAATTCATTTGAAACAAGATCTCATCATCTAGCAATGGCTCACAATTAATGCTGTACTTGTAAGCTCCAATAGTTCAAAGTGATTCAATATTGAACAAGATGTGTTTCACAAATTCAACACTGCTTTCAGAAATGTCGAATTGTTCTGCTTCAACGTTTTCCTTTTCATCCACTTCATATTCCTCAACTTCATTTTCTTCTTGCTCAAGTTCCTCCTTTGTCACATCCATAAAATTTACTTACTTTTAGTCCAAGTCACCTGCTTAGTCATTAACCTCCTTCTAATTGTACGCCTTCAAGTCTTTGGATGAAAATCAGTATAGTGGTTGACTTTCAGAAGGTGGCAAACTGTGAAACAGTTGTCCAGTGTGTGGATACCTCACCTAATCAGCTGTTTAATTTGTTCTATTTTTATTCATTGTTCAATTCGTAGTTATTTTATTGTATAGAATCCGATGTATCGTGTAAAACCGCCTCAGTAAACTCAGCTGCCTAGTGTGTAGGCTACTTTCAACGAGATGATGTACCGTTATATCGGGCCTGAAATGGGTGTTATAGTGACAACACACCGCATTGAAGTTGAAGGTGAAGGCTGTCCAGTGCTCATTGCACTGAATGGCGGTGAGGTGAGAGAGTGAAAGTGAACCAGAATGCTGTTCAGCTCTTTTTTACTACAACTGCAACTGCCATAAATTCTGAATTCCAATCTGTTGCCAACTCCTGCTGCTCTGCCATAACCAGCCACTTGGCAGTGTAGGCTTCACATTCTATCAGCTGATAATTAACTTAGCAAGCATTCACAAAGAATACCGGTAATATTGCAAGCGCTTACTTACATTGAATCAGCTGTGAATGAGAATTGGAACGGTTTACATCAGCGACCACATAATACAAATAGACGGAGCACTCAGACTCAGTATTGAAGCCAATTCTGGCGCCTATACCTAAGTAAGATGGCGGCGGTTTACATGAGTGAGAGAGAGAGACAGAAAAACAGCTGGCATAATCTTGTCTCTCTCACACTCATGTAAACCGCCGCCATCTTAAATCTAAACACCCAAAATTAACTTCATCACCCGTAATGTTGAAGTAATAGGAATGCTCCGTCTATTTGTATTATGTGGTCGCTGGTTTACATATACAGCAGTATTCATTTAATTTGACGCTTGGCTTCAGATAGAGAGATATTATTTCTTTGCCATCGTACTCTACGGTCATCAGCAACGTCAAGAAATGATACCTCTCTATCTATCTATCTATCTAATGCAAACCTACAAATGCTGAATCTCGCAGATTATTGAAAAGGTCTTTTAAAAAGGTGTTATTTGGAAGGTCTTTTTTAAAAAGGTCTTTTAAAGACTTTAGGCTAGGCGTACACCGGTTAGTCAAGACAAGACAAGACGAGATTAGTCACGTTTAGTCACAGTACATCACATAGTTGCTTATGAAGCAACACACACCGATTAGTCATTGCTTCGGTGTGTGCTGCTTCATAAGCAGCTATGTGAATTACTGTGACAAATTTCTCTTGTCTTGACTAACCGGTGTACGCCTCGCCTTACATTGTCCAGTAAAGGGAACGATCAGTGATTGTTACCGCTATCCAACCCTACTGATAAAAAGCAGTCACAATTAAAAACAAGCCAAATTGAGTTGCCCAACAGTTGGCAAAACGAAAGAAGCCTGTTCTCCTCTACAAATGTATCCGATTAGTTCTTATAGCACACACAACGGGCGGGCGTTCTTTTGCGTTCCGATCTCAATTACTAGGAACTGTCTCCAGCACTTTCCACCACTGTGATGGATGACTTTCCGCAGATCGTTCTAGAAAAACAAGCAATCTTTCAAGCACCCTTTTACAATTCAGTTCCGACAAACAAGTGCCTTTTGGGAAATTCGTGCTTTCTTGTATCAGTTTATTTCTTGTATCAGTTCATTTCTTGTGTCAGTCCAGTTCAAGAACTGGGCTTTTTCATTCGTATCAAAGTTCATTTACTCTCTATGTACAGTATAGCAGGATCATTTCAACTTGTCAGAAAACAGCTGTTTTGGCAATAAGCAACCAGTGATTTTGACACAATAATCTAAAGGCTTAAAAGTCTTAAAGACCTTCAAAGTCTTTCAAAGACCTTTTTAAAGAAGACCTTTCAAAGAATAACTTTTTGTAGGGTAGGTTAAGTAGGTTAAGTATTGTGATATTGCTCGTCGAAACATATGTTTTCTTACGAAACATAAGTTAAAAGGATCCTGCTGTACTTTCTATCTTCATCTTCCTCGTATTCCTTCTCTTTGTACAGTACACAGCAAACCCTTACCATCAACATAATAGATCCTTAACAAATCCTCAATAATTCTGAACCCTTTTCACTAAACTGCTATGAATGAGCCAGATAATAGCACTGTGCAGGCATAAGGCTAGGCGTACACCGGTAAGTCAAAACAAGACAAGGCGAGATTAGTCACAGTACTTCACATAGTTGCTTATGAAGCAACACACACCGATTAGTCATTGCATCAGTGTGTGCTGCTTCAAAAACAACTATGTGGATTACTGTGACTAACGTGACTTATCTCGTCTTGTCTTGACTAACCGGTGTACGCCTAGCCTTATAGGGACGAAACTGTAGCAAAAGTAAATTAAATAAAATAAATGAAGAAGAAACCAAGCTTTTCCATACGACATGTTCAACATAGACCTGAAGATTTACTATTCATGATGTTATTTTCATTTCAAAACACTTCAGAATGATACTAAATTGTCAGCAAATATCTGAGAAGAATTGTCTAGGTCCCTACTAAATTTACTTACTTTCAAATTTTGATTATGAAATTTTATAATAGTCGAATATGTCGTATTAATAGATAATATATTCATTATTTGGTTAGTCTATGGTCATATTACAGTGTCGGTTCTAGCCAAGGGCTGGGTGTGAATTTATTCAATAATTGCGAACACACGATACTTGACACTTTAAGGGCCGGTTCATGAGCTCGGGATTTAGCCAAGTCCTAGACTAAAACGGGTGGCTACCGTAGCATCGACAAACGTTTGCCTTGACAGATCAGTGGGTTAGCAGCATAGAGAGCCCTTAGTACATAGTGTCGAGGATAACGTTTGTCGATTCTACGGTGGCCACCCGTTTTAGTCTAGGACTTGGCTAAATCCCGAGCTCATGAACCGGCCCTTAAAATGTCAAGTATCGTGTGTTCGCAATTATTTAATAAATTCACACCCAGCCCTTGGCTAGAACCGACACTGTAATATGACCACAGACTATAGACACAGGGCGAGCCCTATCATTTCCCAAACTGTTGTCTGTTACACAGGAGTTCCGCTATGTTCGCGTTCGAAAAACCCTTCATCTAAGACAATTCAACTACTTAGTTGAATGTTGAATAGTTTCATAGTTAATAGTTGAATATAATAGTTAATAGTTCAATAGTAAAATTGTCTCTGACTTCACCTAGGTGCACACAGCGAATTGAGCCTTCATTGACTGGAATCAAAGACGATAGGAAACTATTAAAGTATTCTAAAGTATTCAATTGTCTTTGCTGAACTTGTTACTGGATGGTGGTGATCACATTCTTTACGTACGGCTAAAACCAGACTAGAAAAAGAATTCCATCATTCACTTCATTTTCCTTCTATTCTCTCTGCTTAGAACTTGAACCAACTGAATTTCAATATGCAGCCTCTCCCCGGCGGCACTCTGTGATGACACATTTTTATTGTGTACGCAGTCTGTTGGATGACATCATGAACCGAGCAAGATAAACAGCACACGTTGTCCTTGATTCTGTTTGAATAGAATTATTATTTGTCGAAACAATTTACTTGTCGACATTAAAATGAAAGTTGCATTCAGGCCGTTTCAACACTCAAGGCTCGCGTAACTCGCGTTTGAATATATCTACCGAAACGAAACATTCTGGGGCCTATTGCATGAGAAAATACAAGCTAGTAATATTATAAGTTGTCGGATGGCAAGTTACCATAGTGACAACTAGTATTACTATTATTATTATTTTTTTAAAAAGCATGTATTTTCTCATGCAACAGGCCCCTGATGATGATGATGATGATGTGTACAGTCTACAGCAGAGGTGTCAAACTCAAATTTGCACAGGGCCATATTTTACATTCAGAATGCCTAGGCGGGCCGGATTAAAAAAATGTACTGAATTATCATAACATTTCATTTATTCAATTACATAGTATAAGACAAAAGATGGATACAGTATAAATTCAGAAGCTAATTGGTGAAAAAAAAATAATGTACAAACGTTAAAATACTTTTTTATTTTTTATATTGCATGTAGCCTAACATTTTTATCGAACATAATATTTCAGTGTAGCAGAATTTATACTCGTGACCGAGCGCTGTGATTGGCACTTGAATAGCCTATCAAGGTGACCGACTGCCATTGGCTATAGATAAGTTCAATAGATAAGCTCCTCCCACAATGGGCGGTTTCTACAAACATCACAGCAATGGCGGTTCAAGCAACTAACAAGGTAAAGAGAGGTAATTGGTATTCACAAAAACAAATTAAATAAATTGGAATACTTGAAGAGAATAACACTAGTACTACCAAACCGATGTGATTGATACTCGAATATTGTTACTGTATTTATTACTGTATTGATGTACTGATATATGAATGTACTGATGAATTGAAATACTGTGATGTAATTGATACTCGTATTCATTGATCGTTTAAAACCATGATTTTATTTGAACGTTGGAAGTAGTAGAGATAGGAACATCAACGAATAAAAACGAAGAGTTGAAAAATATTGTGTCACAGAAACAAACAAGTTGAGTCTGAGTCACAACAACCAGCTATCCAATTTGTTCAAACATAACAAACAAGGGTCAAAAAGAAGTGTAGCAATTTCCTGTTACTCTTCCTTTCGTGTTTCGCTCCAAACAGATTGCACACTTTGAACATTGATGAGTCTCAATCTAAAAACACAATTTCATCCTCCAAACACCTTTTCAACGAATATCACCTTGTATTTGATGGGTCCTGTAGAATTCAATTTGTTTCAATACTGTACTATTTTTCCACATATGTTTCTCTTGACTTCCTATAGGAAATATACCCGGCGATGACCAAATAAGTATACCACGCTTCGCCACTACTAAAGTTACTCATTACTTCACTAGTAAGTTACTCCAACTTCATTAGTTTTATGAAGCAGGCCCCTGATTATAAATCCTACTTCCAATTTGTATTTCATTTATTGTAGTGATATATTTATTATGTTTTTTCCTATTTTATCTTGGTGTTATCTTTAATCATATATTTTACCTTTCAATCTTAGTGTTTCTTTTCTTCATCCACGTATTGTTTTGCATTATGTAACCTATTAATTATGAAAAAACAGAAAGTGGGAGTTATCGCGTATGTTTCCATGTTAATTATCACTGAATAGCAAAAAAAATTCAAAGTTCTTCTATTTCCTCGAATTGGTTGAAAAAATTTAATCTACCTTCATGAAATAAAAATTACAAGAGAATAAAATGAAAAACAGTGAGATAAATGAAACATTGAGTACTGATCCCCATAAATTGTATCGCACCAGCACAAAATGGCTGCCAAGTGAGTCCACTGTTGTGATACTAACAGATAAGCCAACTGCAGTCTAATTTCGCCATCCCATCAATTAATCAAACCAGAGACAATAGGAACTAGAATCCACTTGTCTCTGATCAAACACAAGAAATCTACAAGAAGAGTGCAGGCTGACATACAATTAGAGAAGCAATAAAACTTCAGTGCTTGATAGCAGCAAATGCAATTGTGGGGGTGTGGGGGGAGAGAAAACCCCGCCTCCCCACACCAACCGAAAGGAGTGGCCTGTAGGCGCATCACTGATCACCTGACTCGATGCTATGACGTCACTAGCTCTTTCTCTGACCTTCCATCTCACTCCCACCCACACACACAGCTCAGGTTTGTTAATTGTTATTTTTCCTCAGCTTCTATCTCAAAGTCTCTAATTTCTCTAGTTTTCCTTGTTGGAACGGAAACTCTCGGCTAAATATACTGTAGTTGAGATTGAGAAGTTAAATTTGGTGAAGAATGCCTCCCCTTCAATCCAGGGGTCTGTTTCATACAACTTACATAATACTATAGACAAACCATACACATATGATTATTTCTAATAATACAATAGAATCACCAACCAATAGAATTTCTTGAAATTACTTGATATGGATACAGTGAAATCAGCTGTTCATGTATTCTAAGTACAGTGATATTCATTTAATTTGACGTTTGGCATTAGATAGATAGATAGAGAGATATTATTTATTTGCCATCGTACTCTACGGTCATCAGGAACGTAAAGAAATAATAACTCTCTTCTCTATCTATCTATTTATCTAATGCCAAGCGTCAAATTAAATGGATCTGATTACACAATGAATCAAGGAACAAACAGCTGATTGTACGGCTGTAGAGGATTGAAGAGGAGCCTTTGATATAAGAGGGTTTTATTGGTTACTCACCTGCATTGGACAAAGTTTTTTATTGTCTAAATTTAATTTTTGACAGAATTGCATCGATTTTTGAACGGTAGTATCTATAGTATTTGAGGAACAGAGCAAATTCAGTTTAAGTGGACTATAACACCATCAAACTCCTGAATATGGAAATTTAGCCTACCTCGGGGTTTCTTTTGATGATCTATGAGTAATATTAAACAATGAACTGATCTCTTAAAAAAAAAAAATGCGAGAAACTATACGGTAGTTCGATGGTAAATAGACAGAATATTACTTTAGATTTAGTTACATTTCCTATAAACAGGGCCAATTTAGGACCAACACTTAACAACAATTTTTTTCCAATCCAAGAAATAGGATTAACGAGACTGGATGATGCATTTCAACTCTATGACGATATCTGTTCTGTTCCCCATCTATAAAGTTCTGTTCAATATCTATTTTGAAACAACGATTTTTGGCAGATCGGCAGGCCTAAACAAGATTTTCAAGCATTATCAACGATACGCGATTGTACGGTAAAGCTTTTACTGCTTTATGACAAAAATATGAACTCATTATCAGATTGCTAGATTCCAAATCCAGCACAGACAACTCATCAAGATTTCATGGAAAATGACTTCAACAACAAATGTCTAGTCTACAATTCATCAATTTTTCAACCCATCTCTGACGCAAGCAGCGCAATTACACGCCTGAAACTATTGATCATGAACTCAGTCAAAGTTAACAGACTCATAACTAGCAAAAATCTCTTCATAGCAATATTAGCAACTAGTGATCGATTTACTAGAAAATACAATCGAAAATATACACTCGATAATTCATCAAAGAGTAAACCCTATTGAAAAGCGAACCCTTAAGGCTAGGCGTTCACCGGTTAGTCAAGACAAGACAAGACGAGGTTAGTCACGTTTGGTCACAGTAATTCACATAGTTGCTTATGAAGCAGTACACACCGATGCAATGACTAATCGGTGTGTGTTGCTTCATAAGCAACTATGTGAAGAACTGTGACTAAACTTGACTAATATCGTCTTGTCTAACCGGTGTACGCCTAGCCTAAAAAAAGAAAACAAGTAGACTCAAATTATCACACAACCAAACAAACATTTCTAATTCCCTCGTTAAAATTTCATTTTAACTTACCTTTCCCAACTCATGTTTCATCCACCACAAATATCCATAGCACGACAGTTCCAAACCACGGCAAACCACTTTTACTCCAACCAGAGTTCTTCACCAACATTGCAGCCATAATCCACGTAACTAGGTTCTCACTACTGCAGGGTGTGGTCCAAATTACCGTAAAAAATGTACGAATTCAACAAGGACTTTGTTAGTCCGACTTCAACAAGAAATCCTAACACGCCTTCTTCAACGAAATCCTTCAGGAAGCTGTTGAAAACTGTTCGTATTAAAGAGGTGGTTCACAACAAACAATCTTTTGAGATGTTTTCAGAGGTGTTTTCTGCGTAATCTACTGTCAAAACTTGACCGGAAAGCTAAGAATTTCGCACAAATAACTACTGGGAGAGGTTTACAACTGTCCAAGTTACGAAGGTGGCTACTACATAAATTACCAACCGATTCAAAGAGGTGGTTTCCCTCGACCGGCGAACCAAAAGCTCTCCAACAAAATCGTCACTGATACGCCACAAATGTCCTATATGTATGAAATGGTAATAGAGTTTCAATCCAACTATAACATCATCAGATGAGAGAGAGAACAAGTGTGAGAGAGAGAGAGAGAGCGACTAAACTAGCCGTATAGAGGTTCGCGTTCGTCTGACTCTTCGGCTAGAGAATTGAGCTGGCGAGTGTGGCAAAGTCTCTCCGCAATGCGACGCGAACGAGTTGGGCCCCCCCTTCCCGCCCCCTACCAGAACCCCTCAAGTGGCCCCCCAACTTGCCACCCCCCTACCTGGCCTCCGACAACCTTGAACAACACAGCAGAGAAGCGCGGAGAAGGAGGGGGAGGAGGAGATCCCAAACCAAACTCCTAACCTTGACTTTGAAAAACAGCAGCACACACACACACAGGTTGGCTATGGGAAGTCCTCACCCCCTCCCCGCACAACCGACCCCCACGGGAGCCCCCCCGATGATTGCGTCACACAGGATCGATCCAGCCCTGCGCAATCGGTGTACTTGTTCCCCCCTGCCAATAGCCCCCCTGCTGCAAAACTAGTGAATCCAATCTACCCAGCATACAATGACTGTGTCGCCCTGTTTCAGCTGATCTACCCTTCCCCCAGTCTACCAGGTACCAAGATAACCCCCCCCCCCAACCCAACGTACCCAATGTTTAAAAAGTGATCAGTTTAATTTCCAAGTAATTATACACTTGTTTTTTAATGTTTTTTGTAGAGGGAAATAAAATTCATTTATTCATTTATTTATGTTTTTAGCATTCAATAGCTAAAAACTACAGTAGAGAAGATATACCAGAACAGGGTACGGTGAATAAGAGTATTTCTCATAGCTACAGTGACATTCATTCAATTTGACGTTTGGCATTAGATAGATAGAGAGAAATCATTTGATGACGTTGCTGATGACCGTAGAGTACGATGGCAGAGAAATATTATCTCTCTATCTATCTAATGTCAAGCGTCAAATTAAATGAATCGCAGTGTACCACTTTTCCTGTTATACAATTTTATTTAAATATTTCATAAATATATCAAAAGAACTCTCAATAATAATAATACATCTTCAATATTTCCTGTAATTCCTGTACTACAACAATTCCTAGTACATCATCCAACATGTACAGTATTAGCTAAAATAAATAGTACTGAAACCATTTTAAAATATTACCACTTCAGTATAGTAATATAGTATATAGTACAATATGGTACTAAATAGTAGCATTTCAGTATTGTTTATTTTGGCTAATACTGTACATCTCCTGTATTTGTAATGTAATGTTTTGCATAATTATGTTCTAGGGCTCGTCGACTGGTCGTTCTCATCATAATAATGAAAAAAGTTCACAATAAACATGGGTCCACAAATGCTTTGTTACAGAGATAAATATGGTGGAATATTGCATACTGTATGGAGAACTTAGTAGGCCTACGTTTGTTACTGCAAGTGTTACTGAGATATTTGGCCAAAAAGGCTGAAAACATGGTTTTTCAAGTTTAAATAGATCAAATATTATGGATTATTTGACCCATAAATCAGTCACATTTAGATTTAATTCCAATACTGGCCAGACAAGACCATTAGATTGAGAGATACCTAACATTTTCAATACATCCAATCATATCAACTAAATTGTAATTATTTGACGGGAAATTATAGAATAAATAGCATAAAATAGATAAGCTGCTCCTCTCAATGAACGACCTTCAAATTTGAACGTACCTCCCGGCTAAGCCTCGTTCTAGTAATCTGTGGGCTCTACTACAATATTCAATCTCAAACCAACTACATTGTTGCAACCTTTCTTGTTCTCTCCTCTTTTTTCCTGTTCTGGCGAATCAACCATGAAATAAGATAAAAGAGAGAATAAATTGGCACATTCATCATCTGAAACTGCTTTTGCAGGTATTGAGAGGGGGGAGGGGAACCCTTTCGGATGCATCTTGAGGGGCAACCGACTGCACCCACAATAGAGTGAGAAAACTCATCTTTCTTTTTTTGTTCTTTTGGACACTCAGTCAGATCCTGGTTAAATTATCGACTTTGTATTTGTTGCCCACTTTTTTCTCAATTTTTATTCCCCATGCTTCTTGCTATGCTCTTGCCAACAGATTAAGCCTATAGTAAGTTAGTAACTATAGTAACTTACTATAGTAAGATGCAATCGCCAATCCCATTACTCCCCCAATTCCCATGCCTTGTTTGAATTTCTATCGAATAACATCTTGATTGAATTATTTAATGAGGATTAAAATAACAATCCACATAAGAATAAATCCTACATGGATTGTGGGCTTATACTGAAAAGAGTTCAAGTGAAGAGATGATTCAAATACAATTGAAGATCCTAGACTTTTCAGCATAGCAACAACAGTTTCATGTTACCTTAGCTAATAATAAATCGATCAGCCTATTAATACAAATACAAGTATTACTTTCACAAATTACGTTTGTTCCACTAGTCACAAAATAATGCATAGTAGTATGTTTTTCAGTAGGCGAATGGCGAATGATTGCTGTGAGACTCCATATAAGTATAGCAGGGTTAATTTAAATTGTCAGAAAAAAGCTGTTTCGGCAATAAGTAAACAGTGATTTTGACACAATAATCAAAAGGCTTGAAAGTCTTAAAGACCTTCAAAGTCTTTAAAAGACCTTTTTAAAGAAGACCTTTTCAATAATCTGCGAGATTCAGCATTTGTAGGTTAAGTATTATAATATTGATTTTCGAAACAGCTGTTTTCTGACAAGTTAAATTGATCCTGTCTCCAGTTGTAAACAGCTGATTCATCCGTTGAATTAAATAAAATCATTCTACTGTAAATATTTGCTTGGTGAACTACATTTACTACAACTAGATGATGATTCTTGTCTTGAGAAAAGTGTCTTGTAAATTACAAACTTATTTATAATTTTTATAACTTTTTTCCATTTGTTCTACAATAAACGATAGAATTGAATTGAACAGCTGATACTTCACACTTTCACACTAGACATCCATATCATTGTTTTCCTCGTAATAACAAACATTTCTAGTGTGTGGGTGCCTTACCACGTCAGCTGTTCAATTCAAGGTTATGGTTTTTAATGGATGGAAAACTTTGATCGTGTACATTTATGTCGACTTTCGATATATCGAAAGTCGTATATCGATTTTATGCGATAATTCATCCACCCCATACTCGGCAAGAGGAAAACAAAAACCCGACTATTATTTCTTCACTTCAACTGGCTTCGGAAAAATAGGTCATGCTATTGTAATGTGGATAGGTAGCTTTTCACCGGCTTTTGTCAATTCTCTACAAACACAGTGATTGGCAGTTGCAAGAAGTAGGGGGGGAGGGGGGTAGAGTTAACCACCCCCCGAGGGAACATCCCCTTTCCAAGTGCCGGCACACTGGAGACTATTATCAATGGGTGAGGCCTCCCCACCCCCTTGGAATTCCACCCTTTACCCCCACAATATTGACGTCATACGAAATATTCTAATTTCAACGATGTTCAACACAGTTCCGTGCTATCTGTACCATGTCAGTAATCTACACCGTACCGTATAGCAGGATTATTTTAAATTGTCATAAAACAGCTGATTGATGTACGCTCGTTTACTAACGTTAAAAATCAGCTGTTTTCTGACAAGTTAAAAGGATCCTGCTGTATGTAATGCAGTATTTATTTCCAAAAATTTCCTGACTGAATGTATGGCAAGTTGTGTATAGTAGAAAAATGCCTTGAAAAAATGCTTACCTACTAATTGAAAATAAATTATTAAATTGAATTATTTCCTCATGAAAACGTAATAAAATATTACTATATACTGAAGGCGTACTTAGGAATAAACTTATTAACGGTACTTGAAAATAAATAAATAGAATTATTTTCTCAAAACATATTAAAAAATATATACTGCTCATGGAAATTAACTGTCAACTGTCAAAATAACTGTCAACTCAATCGTTAGTAACACAAATTAACTTACAATGAAAAAATATTACATAGTAAATCGAGTCTTGTGAGATTATATTCCAGTAACAATAAGGATTCTCTGTGAAGGCTTCAAATATCAATAAGTGTTTGAATGTAAAGTATTTCATGAATATTGAATGTAAAGTGTTAAGAATGGAAGTATATAATGTAAGGCTTCAAATATCAATAAGTGTTTGTAATGTAAATGAATATAAGTGTTTTATGTATCTTTTGAAAAGTAAAAAAAATGTACAAAGTGAAAAAAGGATTAATTGTACTGCAAGTGACTGCGAAGGCGTTTGTAAGGCTAGGCGTACACCGGTCCGTCAAGACAAGACAAGACAAAATTAGTCACGTTTAGTCACAGTACTTCACATAGTTGCTTAAGAAGCAACACACACCGATTAGTCATTGCATCGGTGTGTGCTGCTTCATAAGCAGCTATGTGAATTACTGAGACTAAACGTGACTAATTTAGTCTTGTCTTGTCTTGACTAACCGGTGTACGCTCAGCCTAACCGGTGTACGCCTAGCCTAAGTGACTGCGAAGGCGTTTGTAAAAGATCAAATTTTTCATCCAATAAAATAGATTCTAATTCAACAGCTGTAATAAGACCTGCACATCATTGTTTTCTGCATTTCTGAAAGCGCCTGACCAATGCGTGAGTATAGCAGGATTATTTTAACTTGTCAGAAAACAGCTGATTTAACGTTAGTAAACGAGCGTACATCGATCAGCTGTTTTATGACAATTTAAAAGAATCCTGATATACCTTCAATGCTTCAAGTCAGTTGTTCAACTCAAGCTAATTTTATTGGATAGGATTTGATAGAAAAATTTGACCGTGCGATAAACTGCTGATAGTAGCTGCGTACTCAGATCAATACGATGTGGAACATACGAAGGGAAAAAGACTGAGGAAAAACCGGAAGAAAATTATTAAAAACGTGAACAAAACAAGAGGAAAACTGTATGTGAGACTTCCTAACAGCGGAGGGAAAGCTGTTTTCCATACCTTTCATCAGCGATCATTAAAATACGGAACATCCTTTGTCCTTTCAAGAGGAGGAAAACTTTTTCACTTCAATTATTTTGTAGCGTTGAAGAGTTCTCATTGTGCCCCATTTCCATCGCGAAATCATCCAACTTCAGACAAAGGTTTGTTATTCGAATCTGGATTATCAGAGAATTTTGCAACAGCGTTCTATATGAATATATATTTCAGAAATAAATATTGGAGTGTGAAAAAGTGAAAACGAACTTTCTGACATTGTTTGAAGAACGAGAAAATCTATTGAACTTACACAAGACAAGTTGAACGATATTATGATTAAGATACTCAAAATGCTAAAATATAAATTAATTCAACAGTTTTAAAACAATATATACGACAGTAACAATACACATTTGAATTAACATGGATTCGCCCGAAAAAATTAACCTGGTTCGCCCGATCCAATTGTGGTATCAGGCACATGGAAGGGTTATTGAAAGAGTAACTTACAAAGTATATAAATGGAGTAACTAAGTATATAAGCATTGGGTAACCAATTCATATAATCTATTATTTCATCAAACTAGAAATAGTCATTAATTTGAGTAAAATATTGATTTTGGAGATTTGAATCGAAGTCTATATCGACCATTATAAAATCTACAATAACCACTAGTTAAGTAAAAGATACTCTTTATCGCTTGTGTCGATATTTTTCCTAATAAATTACAGTATAAAGATATTATTGGACATGATAATAGTCAAAATGCAGACTCTAATCCATCAACATATCATCGATTATCTAATATCGAATACACACAGTATTTAATAATAGAATATCTAATCCAGCTATTGTTCATTTCGATATAAAACAATACCGAATACAGTAACTAATTGTTATTGAACATCCACCCACCATCCCCTAGTTGCAAGCACCTGTCTTGGAAGCCAATACCCACGTGACCAAACTGATGCATCTATTAATAGACCTGACTCAACAAACCTCATACCCATTCTGGTAGCTTGTTTCATATTGATTGTGTTCAAATATTTCTATTTTAATCCTTTTCTATCGCACTGCAGAAATACATCTGCACTTCATCTCCTCCGCCCACATTCTAATACAGAACTCTTATATCTATATACTATACATATAAATCGTGAACGACGTTAACTGAATAAATCAATAAGTATGAAGCATCTATACTCTGAATAAAACTGCTTTAGGATTGAGACCCGCTTGGCCTTAGTGGTAGACGAGCGGGTCTCAATCCTAAAGCAGTTTTAATAATAGTATAGAACTTTATACTAAATTGCCCGTGGCGAAGCGTGGTATACCAAATAAGTTTAACACGCTTCGCCAATATAAACTGCATATACTGTAGTACCATGCGGTGAATACAGGACTGCACGAATAGGTAAGATATTTTTAGGTTATAGTTCAGTTATATTATACCAATGCTAATGATCCAAAATTCCATCAAAGTATAAATTCTATGACCTACATGTATAAACAGTACAGTTGTTAGTAATTAATTGAACGAAATTCATAAAATTAATATTGCCATAACTACTAACTACATTTTAATAATACTACTCTGGAGACTTCCGCTACTACGAATATTGACAACAGAATAATAGCTATAACACGTTTGGTGCAGTTTTCTCTTTCTCTCTCAATGAAACTTGGCATCAATGCTCCTCATATAAACAATGCTGACTTCTTGACGTGAATCGCACTATAGTAAGGAAATTCGATGAGTACATTTGTTTCATGAATCGAATAACTCAAGCCAAAAATCATTCATTGAAGAAAAAAGATAATCTCATACTGAAACTTGAAGATTGTCATTAATATTCAAATAATTTGTGGGCATCTTAATGGGCATCCAAATTTTCATGATTCAATGAGGCACTTGTCATTGTTACTACAATTATCAAATCTGATGTACAGTACTTGAATGTTATCTTATATTTTACGATTGTAATTCAAGCCGATTAATTTTCTTTATATTGTTACTAACGATGTCCATGTAATTTTGTGAAATACTTATGAAAAATAAAGTTCTTGTTTCTTGATTCATCACTTTTGAAAGACTAGCCTACCACTATGCATGTATTTTTGTGAAATACTTATGAAGTTATGAAAAATAAAGTTCTTGTTTCTTGATTCTTGATTCATCACTCTTGGAAAACTAGCCTACCGCTAAGGAAATGATAGGTCTACACCAAATTCGAGAGCCTTCAAAAATACAAAAAATTCTTACAAAGTAAGGTGATCCGAAATTTTTTTATTAGATTCAAGAGCTTCGAATAAGTACAATGTTGAGCTGAGAACCATCCTCAACTCACGCCAAAATGGGTTGTTAGGCACTGATGAGATTATAAGTTAAGCCGGCTCGAGTCGAATGTAACGAACGACGGATTCGACAATCTCAAGGTCAGAGGCGCGCTCGCTGTATTATAGACACGAGCAGATGAAGGAAAGCTTCAAAATTCGCAGGAAAAAGGATCAAAAAAGTGGAGAATATCCAGATGGGAAAAAGAGGGGCTACAAATTCGCAGAAAATAAGGAACAAAAAGGTACAGAATAAACAGATTCACAGAAAATAAAAAATTCGCAGAAAATAAGGAACTAAAAAGTAGAGAAAATACAGATGGGAGGAACAAGGATGAGGAGAAGTAGGGATGGTGAAGAGGAAGTAAGTATGCGATGAGAGAATAATCATTTGTGATAAAACGAGTAGGCTCGACAATCACTGCCAAGATCAGGTTAGGGATAAGAAACTGAGAAAAGCTTCAGAATTTGTACAAAACGGAATAAATAATTAAACTAGAATAGAACAGGACGAGGAGATGGAAGAGAAGGGAGAGGATTCGCCAGGATCTGAACGTTTCTAGTGTTGAATACAATTCCCACCAATTACCTTACAGTCAATTACATAACTGGTTTTAATTGATTGCAATAAGTACAGGTCCGGAACGGATGCCAGCCAACCAGTTTCCAGAATACAGTTCAATGTTATCAAGTACTTATCTGCTAAATAGAACTTATATTGAAGTTAGGCAGATTAGGAAGACTTGTAAATTCAATATCGAGTGAAATTTACAACAAAAAACTACAAAGATACAACTAACAAAGTACAATTTTGTAGTGCGATGTATTACTCATAGTATAACTCAGTACTCGAAATTATCTAAAGTAATCATCCGAAGTACGATACTTTATTTCAATTTTGTTCACGAACTTATCAAAACTTTGAAATAGGCCTATATATGACGAACAACCCCTCTATGAAAATGATCATACATAAGTTTGTACATCTTCAATATATGATCAGGCTAACATGAGATACAAACAACAGCCAAAGAGACACGAAATTTTAATTGAAATTGGAATAATTTGAAAATGTTAATTACTTACCAAGATCCATTGGGTACAGCCAGGTGTTGACATCTAGTATGAGATCCATCTTGAACGACTCGCTCTCGCAGTGGAGTCTGCTCACTGAAATAAAATAAAAAAAATTGATGAAATTTAATGGTTTAAGATCATATAGGTTTCAGATCATATATATACTTTGGAGTATGTTTATAGGTTATAGATCTACATATTGAATTGAATCAGCGAAGCCTTGACTAGAAACAATTCAGATTAAAACATGTTTTTTTCATAAGTGAAATTAAAGTGCAATGAAATAATTCTCAACCAAAGATTGCATTCGTTATAAAATTGGAGGAGCTACAGTACATGAAAACGTTAACACTCCGGTGTGAAGGCGTGCTTGCAAAGCAATGAATCACATTTTCAAGAGAATGCTGTCTGCAGTATGATTTATACCGCTCGTGTGTGCGAGTTCCTATGTACAGTACGATTAATTCGCGCTAATCCGGCCATAGCTCTGTTCGAATTAGCGAATGTAAGGTCAAGACAGATGGATTTGTAGATTAAGAACAAATTAGCATACAAGTTGGTTTGTTGAGGCGGAGTTCAGATTCAGGAGAATATCGTTCTAAATAGATGTGGAGTCTTTTTTGTGGTAGGACAAGAGGACTAGATGCACTGTACTCACGTTTCTCATTACATGAGCGCAACGAATAATTGCAAACAAGTATATTATGGTATGTATTCATATATGTAATATGTACAAGTATGTGGTTGAGTAAAGGCAGGCATATACCTAAATTAGGATCCAATTTATTGTGTGTCTAATAATGAGAGTGCAGAGTTTCTTGTATCGTAATTTTGTTCAGTAAATGAGCAATTAATTTCAACAATGTTAATGTTTATAAGACAGATTGGAAAATTCCAAACATTTTTCGTAAAAATTTGGTATGAATCTGTAATTTTTAATTTACAATCGTGTAGCCAGATATTTATTATTAGAAGAACGTCATTCCTCCTGTGACTTTTCACTTTCACATGGATCGTCTTTGTCGTTTCGAAAGAGTGATATACCTATGATGGGTACATTGACAGCCTATGTAGTATTGGAAAGGATGAACGAACATCTAGGATCGGTTGAATTTGTGTGTAACTGGGACATGTTGCATGGGCTTGTTTGGCGAACATGTTGGAATGAAGTACAAGTCCCAGTGTGGTTCTAGGACTTGAGGGTTTTGGTCGATACATTTCCTGCAATGTTGTTTCGCTGATAACATTGTCTGCTTCTACATCGTTGTTAGTTTCAATCGAGCTAAGATCCCATCTCAATCCACCCTTACTTTGATGGTCTGTTCCAGTTCATGTAATAGTTACAAATATCACATCGTAGGGCTCGGTTATAGGCGATATAGCGTTTAATAGACACTTGACAGGGCTTAAATTGATTATGCAGTAGTACATAAATGTGAAATTGTTATGTCCCAGGGTGAACGAATCTTTCGTCCATGCTAATCAAGGGAATTTATGTCCTAAATGCTGTTGTAAAGTTATGTAAATTCCGTGTTTAAGGGCTAGTTTACATGTAAAACGTTATTGTCGTGTAGTGTAGGGCGTGGCGTAAATCATAGAGCACTCTACTGATCAAGCTTCATGCAATCTAGAGAAAATCTTTCTAGAATTTGAATTAAAATTAAAATTAGAATTTTACTCGTATTTGTTTTTCATATCTGGATTCTCCGTACTTTCAATTTAGAATTTCCCTGTCCTTCGGAGGAGACAAAAAGCCTTCGGTACTATCAAAAAGCCGTCGGAATACTGAACAAAGCTGAAGGTTACAAGAAACAAAAATACACATAGCCAATCAATGCTTTGATTTGATTTATGAAAGTTAATTTAACAGATACTCAACTGCAACGTTGGTAAACTTGTTTACAGTACATGTACTTGATTTGTTGGATATTCTCCAATATGTGATTCATGTCAGAATTCATGTCATCAAAAAGACATCATCTCCAAAAAATGATCAACATTTAATGTGCAAAGTACATTATTGAAAGCCAAATCGGACCATGAAAAGCCAGCCAAATAGACAAAAGGGAAATTAATAAAACTGATGTAGACACACTATGAAATTTTTCAATAAGTGAAATTGCCAATTGATTAATCAGTAATCGTTGAATTTCACGAAAGTTTCAATCACAAAAGAAGCAGAAGTGAATTGATGAAAAATTCCGAGAAGATAAATGAATAAAACCTTTAAATAAGAAAAGTAAACATAAAAAGACTTGAAAAGAAAATCTATAAAACCATAACCCCACTCGATAATAATCAAGTTCACAACAGGACTCCTATCAATTTACCAGGATAAGAAACAGCATATTTACAACCCAGATCCATACATTTCAACCCACAATACGAAGCTAATCCATCACTTTTATGACTATCTAAACAGACAGGACCATTGCTGTCAGTGTAATAAAAGCCAGTGAAGGTTACACTCTAGGTGCAAATAACCAACTTATCCTACACACACTGCAATTGCAATACAAATAAATTGTGCATTAACACATTCAATTGCACTCAAATATGAGCACTAGATCATAAACATAAAATACAGCCTGGACATAAACGAGCATAAATATACAACTTTCAAACGAAACGGATACAACAATTACAGCTGCAATACTACTAGTTTACATTTGAAGTGATAGAATAACTTACGCTGGAATTGATAAAAGATTGTATTTCACATCCAATTATAATTTGATTACATTATTGGTTAGTCACGAGTAGGATAACCGCAATCATTAACCGTTATTTTCTCAATAGAATATGTAATAAACATATTTTTTATACCTGTAGATATTGGAATATAGTTGTTTTATTTTTATGGTGGCATTTGAGGTGCTTGCAATTATTCTAATACATTCGTTGTACTGTGTTTATTGAGTTGAATATTATTATACTTGATAATAAGTGGCTTGATCTTGAAAGGTGATGAAACTAGAATGTTGTAGACATGGTTTTCTGTAATTTATGTTTAGTCCTGGTAAGTTCATGACATTTCAATTACCATGTACTAGTTGCATGCTCGAGCAAGCAAGGGAGTGCTGCTAGATGCTGGAAGCAACTATCGAATATCGTAGCTATCGTTCTATCAACCAAAAACCATAATACAGTCAATTCATTCACACTGTTTCAATTATACACAATCATTACAACTGCTGGTTAGTAGATGAATGACAGTAACTTTCCATACCGCAAAACATCAATAATCAGTGTATATTATTGCTTATGTCATACGGCTAACTCATGTCTTTGTTTATCAAAGAGTGGAGCATTGATTATTTCTTTCAAAAACAGTTAAATAACAAAATATATGCGAATAATTTTTGGCCGGTAATCAAGAAAACTTTCGACAATGTCAAAAACCAACAGAAGTTTGGCAACACTTCGTGCATTCTCAGCTGATTCATTCAGTTTGGCACAACTGTGTGATTAACGTCTTACAAACTGACTCAAATAGGATGTGATGCAATTAGGTTTGACCTTAGTTAATATTTCGAAGTTCATACGAATGCAAATAAATGAAAGTGTAATTAAAGGCGTTACTGATAGGAATAAACATAACAATGCTACTATGCATTCACAAAGGAAGCTGGTTTCTTTGCAAGCGCTTGGTTCTATATTATTGAACATATTATGCGCTAGCTTACATTGAATCAGCTGTTTATAGATTGCATTGCATCAAGTGTGCGTGTTCACAGGACAAACACCTGTAGCAAGCGCTTGAAACCAGCTTTCTTCGTGTTACTGTTTACATTCAAACTGTTTCAAACGCTGAAGTATAAGGACTGTTTTAAGCATTATCAATGAAACTGTAATCACTGAAACGACATCTCAACTAACAACCGGAGCCAAACAAACTTGAAAAGCAATGAAACAGTGATCAAACAAAACTATGAGGCAGTAGACAGTTTTCCTAACATCAATTCAAGCTTTGAATTTGATGATTCATTGACGAACTGCTAGTTAAGTAACTAATCACAATATTTTACTGACATGCAATTCAAAGGTAAATAAAGTAGTTTATCTATTATAGGAAGTTTCATCTCTTATAACTTATTTATTTATGTCAGTAAAATATGCATGTCAGTAATATATGTAACTGCATGTCAGTAAAATATTGTGATTAGTTATCAATTCAAGTTCCACCCTATGCAATCTCAATTCTATAACGCAAATCCAGCTTGTTAGATTTCAAGGGCAGTATTAATTTTTTAAACGATTCTAACGAAACAATCTTACGTGAATCACTCCCGCAGATACGGAACGAATGAAAAAGGCAGCCATATTAAATTTTATTTTCATTTCAAACATAAATTAACGTAAAATTCGGAGGATATTTCAATAATTTTCTATCTTACACAAACGTTATAATGTTTATTATATCAGTATTATCGATTGTTTATGGCCAAGTTACTATTTGAGGAGCGATTCATCATTCATGGTTCCTATGAGGATCACTGAAACGACATCTCAACTAACAACCGGAGCCAAATAAACTTGAAAAGCAATGAAACAGTGATCCCAAACACAATACGGGGTGAATTTCTAGCACTCAAACTCTCGTGATACAAATCCCACAGTTGATACAATAACTAGATACACAGAAGCTACAGTAACAATAACAACAGAAAATGCAGATGATACAGAAACATACAGATGTTACAGAAACATACTTTCCCTATTCCCAGATGCTTTCATCCAAAATTGCTCATTCAACAATGCACCAGACTCCAACAGAACTTCGATAAATTGCATCGAAAATGAAATGCAATAATTTGACAAAAATTTCGACAATTCGCAATAATTCAAACAACATGAAGCAGTGAAGTCAAGTTCTATAATGGGCAGCCGGTTATAAAGCTTGGAATTCCAGCAACAAATACCAGAGCACGGTGCCAACAATACAAACACCATAATTTGCGGCATGTGTTGGGATAAATAAATTTTCAACAAACCATTCATACCCCCACACTATAGAGTGCAACACCCACTACAGTGGAAAACTGAAAATATCCTCCAAATAACAAAGGCGAAACACATCTCGTTCCGATATGTGCGATTCCTCCTACTCAAAAACGTATTTAGATGCTATCATCGTTTAAAAGGCTACTGACTAAACTCTGATTTGAGAAATCACTACATCATAAAGCCACTACTATCATAGAAATCAACACCAGAAGAATGATCTTCATCATTTCGACTGGTTTCCTATGCAGTTCCCACTAGGTTTTCCTATAAGAAGTATTAAGAAACATATTTTCAATTCATTGTTTTTTTGTACCGTACTTCATTTGATATTTAATTTTTTAATAAATTAGAAATGTTTCAAGAAAAAGGGGGGCAGCCAATCAACAAACATTATGTTAGTCGTTAATGAGTTGAAGACAAAAATATTGGCAAATCAATTCAATTTGAAGACAAACATTCATGAGAACGTAAGAAGAAAAGCGAAAAACTTGACAAGAAGAAGAAGAAGAGGAAGAAGAAGAAGAATAAGAAGAAGAAGACAAGGAAAAAGAGTGGAACTAAGTGGGGAGAAGAGTTTAGTTTCTCTACGAAGTCCTAACGTTTTTCTATAGAAATAGTGCAAAAGCAAAACAACAATAGTAGCACGAGAAACTTGAAAACTATGAGCACAGACTATTAGGCTAGGCATACACTGGTTAGTCAAGACAAGACAAGACGAGATTAGTCACAGTAATTCACATAGTTGCTTATGAAGCAACACACACCGATTAGTCATTGCATCGGTGTGTGCTGCTTCATAAGCAGCTATGTGAATTACTGTGACTAAACGTGACTAATCTCGTCTTGTCTTGACTAACCGGTGTACGCCTAGCCTAAGTATGCGCTTGTCTTTATCTATGTCTATATGTCTTTGTATCATCTCTCTTGTCTGTGATATGAGGTTCTATCTAGAGGTAGGGAGAGGTTAGTGGCGAAGCGTGGTATACTTATTTGGTCCACCAAATAAGTATACCACGCTTCGCCACGGGGAGAGGTACAATCACAGAGAACAGACTAACCCCGGTCGTACACCGGAGCAATAAGCAACCAGCAACATATGGATCATATATGATTGTCTACTCTATACAAACCAATAGTTCAATGCACACCGAAACAGCTGCTTTAGGTGTGCATTGGACTATTTGTTTCTATAGAGTAGACGATCATATGATCCAAATGTTGCTTATTGCCTATTGCTTATTGCTCCGGTGTACGAGCTGCCTTAGTAACATACCAGAGTATGCTCCTCTATGCTACAATGCAGATCATACAGTACTATAAAGATTGACTATCAACATAAATAATAAGTTAAAACTTAATTTCTAAAATTCTTTCTCATTCGTTTTCCGACGTTGCAATTAAGTAAAATGTGGGATACGATAAGGAAGAAAGTCATAAAAAGAGAGTGTTGAACAAGAAAAGAGAACACAAGAGTAGTTAGTATGGCTGGTATTTGCGGTCGGCTGCACGGTTCATAAATCCAGTCGAGTTGCAGTGTGCTGAGTGCATACCATTATTATATAGCATACACACACTATTATGATGGTGTATTACTATAGATAGCAGCAAAGCAGAAGCGCGAGCGGCCAAGGTTAAGCCGGCCGGCCTTATGACCTTGAACTTGACCTTGACCGCGACGGTCACTCATCACACCTGACTGACAAGTTTCAGTTCGCCAGCTTCTGTGTCCATCAATATTTCAGAATTTCCAATTCATCTTAAAACTTGAAACCTTTATAAGTTTTCTTAAAACTTGAACAATTTCACTTTTCAATTGATCTTAAACTGAGAATAAGTTCGCTACCATTTCATTCAAGTGATATTAGTATTCAGAGGTTACAGTAGGCTATACTGCCACAATAAAATGATAAATAAAATTTCATCCAATTGAATTCTAACCCTGGTCCACTTGAATGTTTGCTCACAATTAATTTAAGCTCTTGTTAGCTGGTTAGCAAGCGCTTGTAATGAGACCAGCTTTTTTTGTGAATGCACCCAGTAGACGGAGAGGAAACAAAAACATTATTTGGAGAAAAGAAGCAGAAGGTACTAGAAACTGGGAAACCGAGAGGAAAATTGATGGAAAAGAAGAGGTGGGAGGAGAAGAAGAAGAAAAAAAAGACGAAAAAGAAAGAGGAGAAGAAGGAAAAGAGAAGATAGAAGAGGAAGGACAGAGAGAAAAAGATTAAGATAAAGAAAAAGAAGAAGATGGAGGAGAAGAAGAGCAAGAATAGAAAAAGAAGTGGAAGAAGAAGAAGAAGAAGAAATAGAGAAAGAAGATGAGGAAGAAGGAGGAAGAAGAAGAGAGGAGGAAGAAGATACAGAAGGAGAGAAGGAAGAAGAAGATGAAGCAGAACAAGAAGAAGAAGAAGAAGAAGAAGAAGAAGGAGAAGAAGATAAAGAAGAAGAAGGAGAGGTGAAGAAGAAGAAGATGAAGAAGATGGGGAATAAGAAGAAGAGGGGGTGAAGAAGATGAAGGAGAAGAAGAAGAATATGAAGAGGGTGAAGAAGAAGAGGGGGAATGAGAAGAACGTAGTGAGAAAGAAGTAGAAGAAGAGTAAAGCCAGCCAAAAAGAAGGATAATTACGAGTAGAAGGTGGACTGCATAATGCGGGTAGACATAGACGGCTGAGTAATAATATTGTGAGGGGGCTGGCTGGCTCTTCCCATGTGTATAATTTATTACATCTCTTGCAACATTATTATTTAAATGTTAATTAGGTGCTGGCTGTCTGGTTTAAGCCAGAGTGCAAAAAATAACTATTAAAAAAAAATTGGATACCTGACTGCAGCAATTGCGACTAGTCGCTAAATTGCAATCACCAACACACATTGTAAATTATAATAATGATAATTTGCAAGTATCTTGCACACCATACAGTTCACTAACCTTACAAATGGAAGGGTTGATTACCAATCTATTTATATGCAGTACTTTTTGAGCCCATTCATCATTTTTCAACAAGTTTATACCAATACCAATGTAATGGTCTGGGAAAATATGTTTTCAAATTCATATTTATTCATACTAATAGTTGATGGAGATTTCCTTTTTGAATACTATAGTCTGTAGGTCATCCGTGCTTCTCTACGTAGTTACAAGAATAAACCGATTTAAAAATCTTACAAATTGGAAAAACAAACTTATATTTTACTGACTATCGTTTCGTCCTGTTGTTGGTGTCTGATGATGTTTACAACTAGACAAAAAGATTAATTGCATTTACGATAAGAGATAAATATGAGTATGAAAGAAAATGAGGGAGATATGGTAAAAGAACGAAAAGGTAAATCCATGCTGATATTCTATTCATTGTTCAACCAATATCTTTTATTATTTTATATTTTATACATTTATTTCAACTTATATTATTGTTTAGTGCATTCTATTGCATTAGTTCTATTCATTCAATACGTTGTGCTTGGGGAGGTTTGTTATGATGTTTGATCGATGATCGAAATCTGATCGACGTTCAAGTTTAGGCAATCCACCGTTAAAAGCAAACATTACACTGTTCAACTGTACGACCTTCAATCACAGTAAATTATTGAACAGCAGTCGGATAATTCGATTAGCATGCTGACATTCTGCTGCTAGTACAGCCAACTCCCTTATACTTTGGTAGTCGACTGCTTGCTAGAGAGAAACGAAAAGAGGGAGAGAGGAAGAGAGAAAAAGAGATACAGTAAGAGAATGAAAGAGGATATCACTGTAACGTTGATTAATGAAGAGTAAGTATAGCAGGATTCTTTTAAATTGTCAGAAACAGCTGATTGATGTACGCTCGTTTACTAACGTTAAATCAGCTGTTTTCTGACAAGTTAAAAGAATCCTGCTATAATAGCAGAGATAGTAATAGCAGTAATAGCATTTATTTATTAAACCGGTATGTACTGTATTCTTATTATTGTTATTAATTTCTTTTGTCTTGTTTAGACTTATTGTATTTACTATTAACATTTTTCTTATTATTTTTTTTATTTAGCAATAAGATTATTTGCATTAATTACACTTATTGTTCAAAGTCAATAGGCCTGGAAACCATTGTCATATTTTCAAATAAATAACACTTGGTCGAAGGACGGAAAATACTCAAGGTAGGAAAGAAGAGTAAATGAACAAGAATACAGCTAGGAAAAAGGTAGTTGGTGAAAGAGATCGAATAAGTAGAACGAGATGAAGTGAGAGAGAAATAGTAAAGAGAGTACGAGAAAGGGAGAAAGAGTAAAGACAGTACGAGAGAGAGAGAGAGAGAGAGTGATTATGAAATGGTAGCTGCACCAACTACTGTATGGTGAGAAAATCAAGGTCACCAGTGTAGCGGTGGCCGATCGATATAGACCACTGCAAACCCCTCTCGGCCCAATCCTATTTGGGGTGCCAAACCCCCCATCACTTTTCCACCCCTCTACACCTTCCGACGACACCCCCCCATCACCATCACCAAATCCCAACTTCTGTTCTATTCAGGACGCATGCGTCGTCCGTCTGATTTGAGGAGAGGTTACAAAAATAGAAAGAAAATCGAGAAAACCCAGCCGCCCGCCTACTGAAGGAGAAAGGGCATTTGAAGATTTCCTTTGTTAGATGATGATAATGATGATGATGGAAGAAGATAAGCTGAAAGAGCTGGAAGGTATTAAAAAGATGTGTAATATTTCAACTAATAGTGATTAAGACGGAAGAAGATTGATTTTTCAAAAGACATAATTTATAAAACTATTATGATGATAATTATATTGATTAGAGTCTTTACCGATACTTGATAAGGTAACAAGAAGAGCATATCTCGTTGTTTCATTAAGGTTAACAACAAACTATTCAGAGAATAAAAGTGTTGAGAATAACTGAGATTATAATTATTATGGTGATGACGATGACGAAAGAAAAGGTAGGTGAAAAGATAAAGAAAAACTGAGGTGATGATGATAATGATTATAGAAGAAGTAACTTCCGATGAAAAGAAGTCAAAGAAAAAAAAGAGGAGGAAAATCAAGGAAGAAAAGAGAGAAAAAAAGAGAACGAAGATGATGATGATGATGAAGGGAAAATTCGAAGGAGAATAATAAACAGGGAAACGAACGGGAGATGATGATGATTATTGTTATGACTTGAAGAGGAAAAAGTAAAGAAAAAAGAGAACGGGGATGATGATGATGATAAGAAGAAATAATTTTCCAAAAGTAGAAAACCCTGAAATGGAATCGCGCTGTTCTCTTCTGTTACAAGAATGCAAATTATTTCAAGCCAGGGGATAGCAGCAGGGTTCTTTGCAAAGTTTTTGAAGTTGTAATAACTGAGAAAGTTGTTTTCAAACTTGATAATATTGTTTGATGGGATGGAGTAAGGAGTGAGGGCGATTATTTCTAGGATTAAAAGCTTCTAATAAATTAAAGTTTCTCAACCATTATTGCAAATGGGTGCAATTGCAAAACGATGGTGATTGTATTTCATGGACAAGCTATTTATTACATTCCTATCTCAAGTCCTGTAACAAACATATTATCCATTACTTTCAAATTTTCGGAATTTGATTTCTACA
Source organism: Laodelphax striatellus (assembly GCA_017141395.1). NCBI lineage: Eukaryota > Metazoa > Arthropoda > Insecta > Hemiptera > Delphacidae > Laodelphax > Laodelphax striatellus. The sequence continues at coordinate 1,839,335 of CM029534.1, read as the reverse complement.
AGTGCATAACAAGCACATCCTGAGAAACACTGCAAACTTAAATTTGTACTCGTATTTAGTATTCTATTGTATTGAATATTTTTGAAAGCAACACGTCTTCAGAATTCATTCAGTTAGAATTATTGAAGTGCACCATCAAGTTTGCTAGAAATCAACCAACCACGTTCAAGAACATGTCTAACTTCAACCAGGAGCTCAAATCTCATAAAATAATCATGGATATAATAAACATGATCATCAATTAAGAGATGATTCAATTTCTTGGAACGATTCCAACAACTTCACAGTGAGCATTTCACGCGAAAACTTACACTAAACAAGGAAAACTGCGTAAAGCCAGCTTTTCCAAAATAACAAAAACGAAAACTGTAAAAAACAAACGAGCTTTTCCAACTTGGAAATTATAAAACACAAAAACGTTCACCCAGGTTATAGAGAAACACTAGGAAAATGAAGTTAAAGTTTCCACATCGCAAGGCAAGCTTCCATTACAGAATTGAATTTACTTCGCAATAAAGTACCCCATATCTAATAACGCGTGAGTTGGACCCGTGCAGACTAGTCTATAATAAATTTTATAATCCACTTTACGAGCTGATTCCATTTCATTTATGAGACAATGAATTTCAATAATATACCATATACCATTCGATTAACACTTTCAACCAATAACCGTTCAAATGATTATTTATTCTCGTGTGCAAAGCCATTCGTGCTTCAACTCCAACGAAAATTTTATATTCAAAACCTTTTCAAGGACAAATTCATCAAAATCTGAAATAAAAGGATACGATTTGCCAACGAAATCCTTGTGAACCGTTTATGAAGAACGTTTAAACTTTGGTAATTCTCAATAATATTTCAAACAATTTCAATTTAATTAACACAGTTGAATCGGACCGATTCCCCAATTCAAATAATCTACTCCAATCTCTTTATATTTATAGAACTCCAATTATTATTTCATAACAAAAGTAAAACTTAGTGTCAAAATCGGCTTCGGAGAACAATATTATGCTGTCATAATATATTTGCAAAATTCAAAGAATTATGAAATAAAATACAATACTTTAATCCTATTCCTCAATACTGATGATGGAAATTCATCATAATTATTATTCATTATGTAAGTACTGTAGTACGAATATTAAATTCCCATATTATCAGTGGAAAATTTAGTATCAACATTAAGTACTAACACAGAACTAGTGATTCAGATAACAGGAAGGCAAAAACATCCATCCTTTTCCGATTGGCTCATAATGATAAATCGACCTGACATCTTTGAATACCTTCTTGCAAAAACCTCCCATTATTTCAGCAACAGACAGCATCAAATGAACTGAATGCATGTCATCTCAAACCAGTTCAAATAAAACAAAGAGCAAATCTTTTCGTGTTTCATGACTTCAACTACCTATTTGCATTATTCATGAGATATGTATGGAGCACTTGAGATGAGAGCTGATGTACGCAACAGTCTGTCTGTCTTTTTCAAGGTCGATATTCGAGTATTTTAAGAAACAACGAGACGTTTCTTATTGAACATAGTACAGTACTCGAGTTATGTACACGACTAATCCATCTTCCATCAAAAATTTACTCAAATTTTCATTAATTTTAACGTTTTAACCTCGACTTGAATGTTTTATGGATTATCAAGCAAGACTTGTTCCTGACTTCAATACTATAAAAAATTCAGATTTTCATTTTAAACAGTAGTAGCCTATACAGGGTCAAGAAACCTTCGAAAATTTTATAGTACAAGTATTTAATTCCACCAAAACGACGAAATTAACAAGTTTACCATCCTAACCGAGATAATGAAGAACTACTACAGTTCGAATAAAACTAGTTGTCACTTGGCCTGGTGCTCAAGAACCACTCACTAGAAACGTTTTTGTCAGAAAGTCTGATGTCCGAACAGCTGACCATTTGATTCAATGTTAGCATTTCCGATGATCGGTCGTTTTCTGACAAGAACAGTTCTAGTGAGTGGTTCTTGAGCACCAGGCCAAGTGACAACTAGTTTTATTCGAACTATACATTCGATCACTACAAAAAGCACAGTGTGTTTAAAATAAAATAAAGAGGAAAAATATGGAAATTTAAATCTACAAACAAGATGAACTATGAACACTTGGAAATATTGCATAATGTGTCCTCTAAGTAACAAATGGAAAGAAAAGAAGATAAAAAATCGATTCTACAAACTTCGATCACTAAAAAAACAATACAAAACGTGTATACAAGTATAAAAGGAGAAGAAAACAGATGAAAAATTGATTCTACAAACAAGATTAAAACAACATCAAAGATATCAATAACTCTACACAAACAAAATAGAAACAAATAATAAGCGACAAATCAATACCAGATTCAGTACACAAGCTAGAAATTGAATCCAATTGAAGTTACATAACAAACGAGACTTGAAGCTACTCTGTTGTCATTCGTCAGCCAGGACTTTCTCAGGCAGCCAATGAACAGCATCCAAACTGGTTGATCGATATTACTCCTTCAATAAACTTATCCTGGAATGACTCCTGGGACAATTAACTCCTAGTTGACTCCTTTGACTCCCTGAATAGACGGGATAAATCCTTCGACTCCCGACTCTTGAGTCCCGTTTCACGAAGAATTCACAAATATTCTCTCATGTAAAAATAAAAATGCAATTCAACAAGGATTTCCCGAACTGTTTTATCAACACTTACAGTTCAATCATGTTGGGAATGATTTTCCTAGGAATGCTTTTTATCACGTTAATTTTCAATACATTACAATCTACATAGAGTACAACATACTATGTTCATCTCATATGAAGCAATACACAGGCTTTTGGTGATGTAGAAGATAGCTACCTCAGGATTCTACCTCATGGAAAAATGCTTTCCTTATCTAATAACATAGAAGAATTCCAAAATTGAGCTATTTTAAATTCTTTGATAAGCAATACCACTTGGTGTTTTGTTCAAACAATTTATTTACTTTACGTTAATAAAGCTACTCGGATAAAGTACTGGTCATGAAATCCACCTACCTCTCGAGATAGGTAAAGATTCGGAAGTATATTCACGTAAATTTTCACCATTGAACTTATAATACCGGCAGGACATTGTTATTACTATTATTGGTTCAATTTCAATAGTGACTTTGAAATTACTAATAAAAATCAAATGAAATTACTAATAAAAATTACAAATAATTCAATAGTGACAATTGTAATTACAGTACTTTGATAAGTGAGATGGTTGAATTACACTAGTGGGCCAGATATGACTCCAAATGCTTTGAAACAGATGGTCCTATTGTAAGTGCTATCTTTCAAAACATTTACAATTATAAATAAGAGAGTAGCTGAGTAAATTCTTAGTGAAACAGGCCCCTTATAAAAAACGATTTCCTCCTAGATAACCACGACTTCCGTTACGAGTCCTTTGATTCCCGACTCCCTACTGGACAGGACTCTGACTCTCCCGACTCCAGGAGTCGGGACGACTTCTGAATCCCCAGACACGACACCTATCACGGAACACCGATCTCGAACTACTGAGACCAACACCATGACTGGCACCACCGAAGTCAACAAGCTCATCACTACCCCGAGAGTAAGGGGTGGACCCCCAAAAACACCCCCAACTCAAAAGGTGCACTGACCCCCTGGATGGGCTCTCACTTTACAAAAGGCTTGTCCGCATTCCCTGAAGGGATTGGAGGGGGTGCTGAACTCCCCCTTCCCAAAATCACAGACGAGGAAGGTCTTCGTCTCACCTACTTTAGGAGCGGGGGAAATTGTACCCCCAGGTCAAGGGGGTGTAGATTTCCCTACTTCCGCAGTCCCCCCTCCCACCAACCAATAGCCACGACACGCCCTACCCCACCCCTCAAACCATTTCCCCCTCCCCACACAACATAATACATTAATAAACCCCCCACCTTCTGCTACCAAACCCTCACAACGATTTTTGGCCTACTGCCGTAGTATATCCCAAAATCTCAACCCTCTTTGTGATCCCCACCCCCCATACCCTCAGAACACACAAAAGTTCCCCAAAAAGCTGCAGTATGACCCTCCCCCCTCCTCATCGGTTTTCCATACGGATTGCGTTGCAAATTCAAATTAGTGTAGGAAAATCCAAAGAAAACCCATTTCCCATTTGTTGGTGGTGAGGGGATCGGAAAATCATTTGACAGTTAATCTAGGTTTCAATTGGAATCACTTACTATTTCCGGACACGAAATTGAATTTTAGTGATACTGAACTCTCCAATAATTATAATAAACATTCAGTGAAACTCCACTTGATGGATTTCACTCAGTAAATGATAATCAATATTGAAGATCTATTAAAATTATTATTTGAGAAAACAACGTATTGAGAATCTGTAGTTAAACACATGAGAAAAGAATTGAATAGATTTGAGTAAGCTGAGTGAGAATTGAGACAATGAATTAGCTACTCAACAATACACGTTCCTGATTGAATTTGACAAATTTGTTTAAATTTATTATTTGGGGCTTTGAGGAGAAAATATTCCAATAAGATGGCTATGGACTTGCATATTTATAGAAAATGTTCGTTTTTATACCGTATGTCTGAAGTAAGTTAAATGATGTATTTCGCGAGCTTTCACTTGCATAAGTTCAAGTTATTAATTATAGATTTGTCAAAATCATGATTCTATTTGGATAGAAGAAATTGAATAAAAAGTATTAATTCATACTCTTATAAATATTCATTTATATTACGTGAAGCATTTGAAGACTTGGACTTGGAGATTGTTTTTCCATAAAACCAGTAGAATTTGATGTTTCTACAACCAAATTATTCAGATAAGAAGATGCTATAATATGATAGAACAAGTTTTGGCAGGCACATCGTTTGAAAATTCAATAGACAGATAGAAATAAACAATGAAAATAATGAAAATATTCTCACAGAATTATTCCAATAACTAAATTATTACAAAAAGCTTCATAATTATCTACATTGTACTGTAGTTACGATACACGTAACTTCAGCTATTACAACAAAATGGGAGTCAGGAACAGAACGAGCTAGCTGGCCCGCTATTGGTGGAAAACAAGCTACACCCACCAGTGGGAGGAGTTTACAGAAAATAATGGCGGAACACATAGGCGTGTCCTAGTTTGCCTTCCACCAATTAGAGGACGGACCTGCCACAGCTACGTAGTGTAGCTCAGTCTTTCAAGAGCTTTCATAGGTTCAGCAAGTAGTAAGTTATTGTTTTTTGTATGAAATTATTGGAATGAACAGGTTAGATGGAAGGAACGATGCCTCAAGGATATTGAAATTGTTATCCAATATTGTTAGTAAATAATTCAAAAGCAATCTAGGATGATTTCACTTGAAAGACCTTACGTTTATGATGAATCAAGCTTAAAATATTAGGAATAAAGAGAAAATTTAGATGAATTAAGCTCGATTATTATCATTGCAATATCGATTAGTCATCTTCATATTTATTCTTTTTCTTCTCCTCCTCCTTCGTTTTCTCATATTCATATAAATATTCTTCTTCTTCTTCTTCTTCTTCTTCTTCTTCTTCTTCTTCTATTATTATTATTATTATTATTATTATTATTATTATTATTATTAATATTTATCTCCACTATCATCATCTTCTTCTTTCTCTCATCCTCCTCCTCTTCCTCCTCTTTCTTCTTCTTTTTTCTTCTCCTCCTTCTTTTTTCCATATTCATAAACATATTATTCTTCTTTTCCTTTTCCTAAATGTTCATCTTCATTATCATTATCATCTTTCCCTTCTCCCAGCTCTAGCCCTCCCCCTCCTTCTTCTTTTTCTATTTCTTCCGCTTCTTCTTCTTCTTCTACTTTTTTTAGGCATTACTGTCTGTTCCGATCGTCACTCTCGTTACTTCACAAAATTAATAATAAACTGAAATAAAATTCATCAAACAAGACCGGTTATGAAAAATGCAACTGAAACGAACGATGCCCAGTAAGATGGATAGTAGCAGTGTACAGTGTAGAGCCGGCCCTAATTGCTTCATACAGCAATACTAAATTAGAGAAGGGCTGGCTTGGTGGAGCTGTAGCGATTAATTTAGCGGCACGTCAAGACAACGAAACGAAGATTTGTAATCTGGGTGCTCATTCACACACTCACTCACTCTCCAAAGCACATAATCACTCATTTATTCATCTCTCACTCTTAAGAGACTCACATAAACACTCATTTATTCATTTAACCCTCTCACTCTTGAGAGACTCTCGTTTATTCATCTCTCTCACTCTCAAGACAACCGCCAATGATCAATCAAATTGCAAGAGAGAAACAACTGATTCAATTCAACTATGAAGCTGGAACACTTAGGCTAGGCGTACACCGGTTAGTCAAGACAAGACAAGACGAGATTAGTCACGTTTAGTCACAGTAATTCACATAGTTGCTTATGAAGCAGCACACACCGATGCAACTATGTGAAGTACTGTGACTAAACGTGACTAATCTCGTCTTGTCTTGTCTTGACTAACCGGTGTACGCCTAGCCTAACTTGCAATCAATCCATTAGGTACAGTAGTTACAACTGGGCTAATTCTACGAATTTGAAAACTTGACAATTTTGAGATAAAAGTATTCAAGACAAAGTAGTGTGAGAATAATGAAGCAGAATTTGAGTAGAAGCAGAGTGAAGCACACAAGCCAATAATCATGAATTAATTGGTGAAACGAAAATCCAAAGAAAGTTATCAAAGAGTTCTGGAGACCACTGCACCAGCAAACATTGACAACAGAGCAAATAGGAGATTCGATGGAGGCCACTGAACAAATCCATCGAAAATAATCATCTATCATTCAATCATTTACAAAGGAGTGTACAACATGCCTATGCCCAAAACTGTGTTCTCTTCCAATTAACACAAACAAGTTAAATCCATGTTAAGCCATACTAAATCAATAATTTCCACTTTAAAAACAATAGCCGAACAATTTTTTATTAAAATTTAGTTCATAATAATGCATTTTATTGGCTTGTGTACAATCTGATAGAGTAGAAACGGAGCAGAAAGACAATGAAGAGGAAGATAGTGAAGAAATGACAAAAAGAAAAGAGAAGAAGAGGGAAGAAGTACATTGAAAGAACGGAGAAATGACGAAAAGGAAATAAGATAAATCCTGAATAAGAACTACTACACAGAAAGATAAGATAAATCGATAGAATGCGGAATGATAAAATGAACAACATCAAGAAATCGAACCAAGTAGAACAAAAACAAATTGAAAATAGAGCTTCATAAAGAAGAAGGACTGACAAAGAGAAAACCTCGCTGAAGGATAGTAGAAAGACAGAAGACAAGGACAAGAGTAAAAAGAGAGCGAATTGCTGGAGAATGCAGGAATCCACCACCTGCACTTGGTACATCTGAATAATTTCAATGGCTCGACAATATTTTATATCCAACCAGTAGAAGTGTAATGCCATTTCACCGCCTCGACTGTGTTATAAACTTCTTGCACGTTCAAGTCTCAACGTGCTATTCACTATTCATAAAACCGACAAACGCTGAAATGGGGCTGTGAACATTTTACTGCTGCCCAACAGAAATTCCCGAACAAATTCCAGGAAAGTTGATAAAACTTATTAGCAGGTAAAATAATGAAAACCATTTTGTCTATTCCACATTGGAAAGACATGCTTTAATAGGTATTTAAAAACATGCTTAAGTTTCGATGCTCATGGCATCATCTTCAGGGTTGAGTTGAGCCAAGCTGTATTTTTTGTAGCCGCAGTATCCAAATTGAGAAAACTCTTTCGAATCTCAGCGTTCCAACCTCACACTAGGTTTCAACTGGATCCATTTCCACATCCAAAGTTCAACTCCATTAAGCGGAGTGCCGTCCCTTTTTCTCTGCGATTTAGCTTTCACCCACACGCTGCTAAGAATAATTGTTTTCCCCAACGTATCCATTTCCTCACAAGGCAACGCCTACCCTGCAAACTACCACTTTACAGTTCATGAACTTTCATCCAATTCCAGTTGTTAAAAAATCTAAATTTCCAGTTAAATTGCAGTTGATTGCATACTCTAAACAAATTTGTAAAACACAAAGAGAATGTAGATTTGAAAGTTCTGTGACACAAAGTGAGGACTTTGAAATCAGTAATATTTTATAAAAAAATTATAAAAAATATGTTCAGGTTGTCTATGCTGAGTTTACAAATAACCTGAGGGAAATTCACAATATTAAGGTCGTCAGTTTTGAATGACTTTAAAATAATGAAAAAAGACAAAGATATTGTCAAACAACTCTTTTAGACAAGACCGACTTTAACATTAGGCTAGGCGTACACTGGTTAGTCAAGACAAGACAAGACGAGATTAGTCACGTTCAGTCACAATACTTCACATAGATGCTTATGAAGCAACACACACCGATTAGTCATTGCATCGGTGTGTGCTGCTTCATAAGCAAGTATGTGAATTACTGTGACTAAACGTGACTAATCTCGTCTTGTTTTGTCTTGACTAACCGGTGTACGCCTAGCCCGTGTAACACTCCTTCAGTGCAATATTGTGAAATATATACTGTAGGCTAAACAATACATAATACTGTAACACAAGTATTTCTCAAGTTGAGTAACTTTCATGAATGTTAAACGACATATTATAATGTTTCTACAATCTCCATCATTGTTATACAATTATTATTAAGCTTATGGCTTTTTTTTGGCGGAGAGACCCTTTACAATAAAAAAGATATATTTTTAATATATCTTTATTGTATATTTTTTAATATACAATAAAAAAGCAATACTCTCTATCTCTAGTATGAGTATTACTAATACTGTTATCTGTGGTTATTCCTACTAATAAATATATCCTACTATGAATACACACAATGTATATCACAATGTTATTTTATCCAATAGTTTGTCAGCTTCCCCACAATACAAAGACACTCTACACATCTCCCAACCAGAAAAGAATTGCATAAATTTTTCCAAATCCTGTCCAGAGCACTATTGGGATGTAACACAAGTCCTCCTCTCCTGCATCCTTCAGGACCCCCCTAAGGACCAGCAAGGATCCCTTCGTTTGATCCCTTCATTCTTATGCAGGATACCCGCCTGAAGGATGCCTCTCCCTTTGGACACAGATCGAATTGCCATATTTTATGGATAGCTATTCAGAATTGCTGTGTGCCTCATGAATAAAACGCTCCTGAAGCTTGTATGGTACTGTACTTTACAGTGTAGTTGCTTCCGGTTAACCTATTTACAACTGTGATCCAGGAGGTAACCTCTTAGTAGTGATGGTTGTTGATAAACAAACCCAAAAATTACAAAAATAACCGATTATATACTTGAAACACGGATTTCTGATACTGGATATCAGAACATACCTATTGTTCATTGATGTGAGGATAAGCACATATCTTCACAGCATTTTTTGGGAGAAAAAACAAACTGGAAAGGATTTTAACCTAGAATAATTCAAAATAAGTTAGTTCAAAATTATCATTTGAACAATTGTTCGGTTCAGTCAACGTATTTTTTATTCAATAATTACAAACAAGCACATTACAATCATATAAATATAATCGCCCATATCGAACTCTAGGGTCTGTGATTGGACGATGGTTTTTGCGATTGATGGTGGTGATAAACTTCATCTATATAACTGTACAAATGTCAAGAAGAATTGAAATTCGAGATTATGATACTCAAAAACAAAGCAGAGAAATCCTGAACCTCACCTCACTCGAAGTATTTCATAGAAACAAACAAGCAACAACGGAAAATCAATAACAAAGATCACCGGTTACAATACATCGAACCTTATTCAAAGTCTTCAAAATTCATCATCTTCAACAATCAATAACAAGGCCCTCATCACAAAATCCATTCCGATTCACTCAGAACTCAATTTTCAAACACCTTCAAATCATCTGATATCAATCCGTAGCACTTCAATGACTGCCTTCAAAATCACCTACTCAAATTACAGACACCGGGCTTTCGTTTGATTGCTAGCCTAGCCCCCCCCCCCCCATAATCAGGGTGTATGTTTAGGGGAGGGTTGTAGGGATACCGCAGTACTTATCAGCTGATTTTCCACCCCACGATTTTCCACCCCCTCCAACTCCCACCCCCCCAACTGAGGGGGCGGAAACGAAGGAGACACGTGGAAAATAAACACTTTTAGGGAAACACGGAAGAAACTCGTTAAAGGTTTCCTTTTTCTCCTCATTGGGGGGGGGAGGAGAAAGAAAACTGAGCTACAATATACTCTCACTTATTCAATCTCATTCTCTCTATTATATTCGCATCTTTCTATTCTATACCCCAAGCATACTTTAACTTCTCCTATCTTTCCCTATTCATTTCATTTCATTCCAGCGATATTGCTTCTTCTTCTTCTTCTTCATAGCGTTTTCATTTATTATCCATATTCTTTAGAAGAAAAAGAAGAAGGAGAAGAAGAGGAGGGGGAGAAGAAAAAGAAGAAGAGAAAGAAGAAGATCACTTCCATCTCTCTTCCTTATTTGTTCCTACTCTCAATGTCTGCCTTTCTGTTTCACTCTCCATCCCTATCTCGCATTTTTCCCTCCAAATTTATTCTTTCTCATATCTTAATCACATTACTCTCCTCTCTACTCTTTCCCTGCCTCTACAAATCTATCTCCCTCTTTCTCTCATCTGCTTCCTCTCTCCCTTTCTTACTTGCAATTTTCGTCTACCTCATTCTTTCCATTTTCTCTCTCCATTTTCAGTCTCTTTTCATTTCTCACATTCTCTCTGCATTCCATTTCCTCTTCCTTCTTCTTCTCCTATTCCTCCTTCTTCTCCTCTTCCTCTTCCTACTTCTTTTCTCTTCTTCTTCTTCTTCTTCTTCTTCTTCTTCTTCTTCTTCTTCTTCTTCTTCTCCTCTTCTCCTCCTCCTCTTCTTCTTCTTCTTCTCCTCCTCCTCCTCCTCTATTCTCTCTTCTTTATCACCCCCTCACTCACTCACCCTCTTCTTTCATTACCTATCAATCCGATCGGTACTACCGCTGCTTATGCCTCTTCTTTCTCCTCCATTTTTCCTCCTCTTCTTTCTCTCTCACTCTCTCTCTACATTTAATGTTCTCTCTCACTCCTCTCTTGCCCACCACTGTTCATGTTCTCCGCAATTAGGGCAAAACTATTTTTTATAGGAAGTTGTCATGCGAAGTGGAGTGCTGCTTATTACGGCAATAGTAAGTATCAGGATTCCGGTTTCCTGCCACATTAAACGCACGTGGCAAACGATTTTCAACTTTTTTTCTATTCTACAACAAGAAAAATAGCCGATTAGAAACTTGGAAATCGAGTTCTTAATAGACTGCAATTGAAGCTGTGAACTTCATTGAACTACAAGAACTTGTGTTGGAGAGGTTTTAAAATTTGAAGCAGTGGAGATAGGATGATTTACATCAAAAGATGATAAAGTTGAATATCGACTTAAACAGGTAACCAGCTTTCAAAAGCCCCTCCAAAAAAGGCTTCTATTCTCTGAAATAAATTCAAAAATAAAACTACGGTAATTAATTGTTGTAAAATATGAGAATAGAATGATATACATGTTGGCTTGCACCAAGCAGGATAAATCAGTGCAATGTTAGGCTAGCCGTACACCGGTTGGTCAAGACAAGACAAGACGAGATTAGTCACGTTTAGTCACAGTACTTCACATAGTTGCTTATGAAGCAACCCACACCGATTAGTCATTGCATCGGTGTGACTCAAAAACTGTGTAAATACTTGAATGACTAATCGTCTTGTCTTGACTAACCGGTGTACGCCTAGCCTAAATAGAATAGGATCAGATGATTCATTCTGGGTGCAACAGAAAATTAGAAAAATGCCGAAAAATAATATTGTCTCAATACGAAATCAACAGAAAAATACCCCAAGAAGTAGAAAAATCCTCGATTCTCTCAAGTTGGGTTGCCGAATTCAAACTATACTGATCCCACTTGATCAACATTGTACTGATCTTGAAATTGTTATTGTTTGGTGCAACTCAATATGAAAGAAATTTCAAACCACAAGTACCAACAGTAGTTGTTTCAAAGACAATATACTATACGTCACCTTGATAAAGATTCCCATGAATAACTTTCATCACAATAATTTACATGAACTTATTATTAATAGACAGGTTCGAACATAGACAACAGCAATCAAAAGGCGAAATCCAATCATGATTGGCAATAGCCAAAAGCCTACAAAATTAAATTCCACATCACTGTGATCCAATTCCCAATCAGAGTGCAATACTCGGCCTATTTAAATTTTCAACATTGCTATTCCCTAACTCCATCAAAATGTTCTCTCCCTCACATTCAGTCTCTCTTTCTCTCTCTGGCTTCCCCCCTCCCACTCTAACTCTCTCTCACGCACTCTCTCTCTATGTGATTCACTCTCTTTTCGAGTTACTCCATTCCACCGGTTAATAAGAGTGTTGTCAATACTGGAAGCCACGAGCATGATTCGCTGTGTTGCTGGTCGCAATCTGATTGGCATATTTACGACACTAGAAACGTATCAAACATCCCCTCCACCGCTGGCCCTTTCGAACCTCCCACCCCTTCACAAAAACCAATACCACGGAAAGAGGGGGTGTTATAATCAGATACTGGTCGCACACAGTCCGCAGAATAGCTAATTGATTCAACAACGTTTGTTCAATCATTGTATACTCGGGCATAGCACACGGTTAAGCGACGAAAACTTGAGACTGCTCTTGGATGGGTGAACGGCTCTGAAAAAAGACGAGGTGCAACTATACGTTGAGCCTAGGAGAGACATAGTCAAACCACAGAGACGAGACTTTGACTAGAAAGTATTGCTTATCTATGGTAAACCACCTCAAGAAATGTTGTCCAAATAAGGTTAAATTTAAAGGAAAACAATCGAACAACATTGTCTTATATGATCTGATGTTAAAATAATTTATAAACTTTGTTTTAATCTGCTTTAGGACCGGCCTGGAACGGTCCACCAAGCTGGTCTCAATCCTAAATCAGTTTTAATCAGAGTATACTGTATGTAGTTGTTCATGAAACACGTTTGATCTTGAATCAATGTTAATGCCCAAGCTTCCAATATTCATTTTCTTCGATTCGATGATGGAAATGGGTCTAACATATTGAGAATTTGTAATACACTGATACACATTCAGTTTAAATGAGATGAAGTTAACTGAAAAATATTTACTGTTTGGTGAAATTTGATGTGATATTCACAGTTATTGATAACACAATTTTGACCATGAACAAATGGCAATAATAAAGCTTCTAGAACAATCCACGGAAATTGAACTGGTCCTAGGAGAAAAATTGAGATTCTCTCATGAACATTCATATCTATTTTGATGGGCTAAAATTGACTAATGTATACTAAAACTTTAGTATCTGAAGAGTTTATGTATAGCGAACACAATGTATTAGAGGAGGTATACGTTCAGTGTATACATTGCATTATAATGTACATTGTATTAGAGGCGTTTATGATTTATGTGATAAAATTCAGTAGTAGGCTAGTCATAGTTATTTCTCAGTTTTCTTCATCTACAGAAGACAGAAGATTCTCAAGCCGGCTTTACAGGACACTCAGTGTACTTACTGTAACTATACAAGTACATACTCTAATTGTTAGGTACACAGTTCACCAATCTCCACCACAATAGTTGAGATCCTACTTCCCCGGAAGTTCTAGAAAACTCCTAACTGGAGAGTGCACTTGTCACGGTGCTTGCTTTAAGCGTATCACGCAGTGTCACGTCACATCACGTGACTGCTTTCTTCATTTCATGACTGCTACATAATTGTTATTAGTACGCTTGTGTTAATTGTTTTTTGTTCCCCATTCACGATAAGACCAGACTAATGATATCGTGAATAAAAACTCGACTATAATACTATAATAATTGGTGTCCCACCAAGATTTTTACAGTCATAGATTCTACATGACATTTCAGACAAAAAATGTTCAGTAAGCTTTCGTCCTATCGACTTTTCTTTTCGATATATTTCGATTTTAAATATGTCCAACAGTTTAGAAACAGCTCACTCTATGGCAATGTCTACTTTCAATATTGAGACAAAGGAGTTACGAACATAACCTTATTGGTAGGGGAGTGGCAAATCCCAATGTTCCCTATGTTAAAGGCGGATGACGCATGAGTCTCGATCTCGCTGAGTTCTCATTGGCCGGATTTACTATGAGTGAATTTTGGCGCTGTATTTGAATTCAGAGCCTTTATACATGAAGAGTTTTGAATGTATATGGTATATTTTGCGGTATAAATCAAACTGTTGGGAGAATATGGTTTATATTTACGGCAAAATGCAACATTTTTGTTAGATTTTGTGTTTTTAGGTTGGTTTGGGTAGAAGTAGGTTTACTCGGATTCGGAATAATGGCCGACATATCGTACTACGCCTTATTTCCCTATCTTCTACTTCCCTACCTATAAGGTTATGTTCGTAACTCCATTATTGAGACCATCAACATTCAACAAATAAACCATCAACAAATTCAACAAATAATAATTGAGACCATCAACAAAATAAATAAAACAAATTTAAGCTACAAAAACAACGTCCGAAACAGTAAACAACGAGGTTCATTGTCTTATCAAGTATCCTCGCACAAGGAATATGTAAACCACACTCAACCGGATACAGAACGCAAAAATTAATTCACCAAAATTGAAACCCTATGTTCCGTATGAATAAACCAGAGGCTAAACTAACACAAAGACAACAAACAGCACGAGGACAATACACAGAAAACTAGAAGATAATACAAGAAGCCCAAGACAAAACAAGTGACACAAAATTAGAGCCAACAATCGTCGGCCCTTCGCAGAGAAAGCCTAATCTACAAACACAGAGAGGGCAAATTACATTGGGCCGAATACACTATGCTACAGTTGTAATGCATTGCTGTATTGAAGGCAAACTCCTGTGAAACGATCCCCCCCCCCCCACCAGTAATCCAACCCCCGACCCCAAAATAACTGTCGTTCTTTCTAACAAGGAGGCCTAATGCGGCAACCTTGCTGCAGATATACATTTCTCTTTTAATTCTTACAAACATCCCCCCCCCCTACCAAAACCTGCCACCCCCCTCCAGCCAGCAAAACAACTTTGGAAAATATTCTACTTTGTGTACAGTGGGGGGGAAGGGGTCTCCCCTGAACTACACGACCAGTTTTTCTTCTTTCTACTGGCGGCTACTTCCTGAACATTTTACTGTGTTACCTCACCCCTGAATTTTCAACCCCCTCACCACCACCCCCCCACCATATAAAGGTTATCAACCTCTCCCCCATTCTTGGTTTGACTGCGGTAACCACCCCCTCAAAGTACCCCGCTTTCCATTGCGTCAATTCCAATACACTTTTTGTGGTAGGTAGGCCTACACACTGAATGTAGCAGTTTGATAATTTTGCAAAAAGCATGGATTCACCCTGTAAATTCGACATAAGCTGTTCAATTTTGTGACAATACATTGAGGTGGGATATATTTGGCATAACGACACAACCATATGCCGCAGTCATTTGGGGTGAAAAACAAAAACCGGACATTAAAAAAAAATCAAGTAAATAACACGATTTTATGGGGCTCAATGCAGAGAATTAATTATGGGAGGAAAATAGTGAGACAAATGAGAGAGGAAGTGGAAAGAGAGAACAGAGGACAGAAGGAGAGAATAAAGAAGGAAGAAAAGAGAATAAGTGAAGTGATAGCAGAAAACTGTGAACCACAGTTGATGGGAAGATAATAAAACGTTAGTGGTAGTTTTGTGTTCGGCCTCGTATGTCTTCAGATGCAAATATTACAATTCATTCAAAATGTCCTGTTCCAAGTTATTTATACCGCTTGGTGAATTAGGTCTACATTATTTCTCAAAGCTGGACAGAAAACACCAATCAATATCTATTTTGAATTAGAATGACGCAAAAATTAGTAGGCCTAATTCAATTCAATCAATATTTCTAGACAAACTCAATCTTTATCAATACTAATTCAATGAAGTAATAAATGGACAATCAAGAAGATAATATTGATAAATGTAAAGAGAGAAAGTGATAGACACATTGATATAGATACACAATAGTGTAAAAATCTTTCTCCAACTATCACTGAATCAAATCCACCTTTGAAATCCGAACCAATAAGAAGATAATGCTGTCAGTCCACCTCCAAGTTCATGTCGCCTTACTATTGGTCGGCTCATTCAGCCCCACTCCAACTAGCCACGCCTCCAGCCAATCACGAGCAAGCAATATAAAATATGGAGTACGCTGCTAGTTTCCTTGTTTGTTGATAGATGGCGTTGGTTAAATATGAATGTTCTGATCTTCATATAAATGATAAATGAGAAGTCATTCAATAAAAGAATAATTGAATAGGTAATTTTAATAATAAGAGAACAATGTTCAGCATTGAAATTCAAACCAATCAGAAGAGAATACTGTCAGTCCACCTCCAAGTTCATGTCGCCTTACTATTGGTCGGCTCATTCAGCCCCACTCCAACTAGCCACGCCTCCAGCCAATCACGAGCAAGCAATATACAAAATGGAGAACGCTGCTAGCTTCTTTGTTTCTTGAAAGATGGCGTTGTTTAAATCTGAATAATGATTGTGATCTTTGAATGAGAAGTATTTCACAAACGATTGAACCATTCAACAACAAAATAATAGAATAATTTGAATAGTAAGAAAATAATATTTTTCCAGCACTGAAATTTTTTTCCAGAGCTCTAGAAGAAACGTTCTTAATTTGAAGATATTGAACTCTGGACTGCATTCTCATGGAAATACATTTATTTCGTTCATTTAGTTCTAATTAGTTCATTTAGTTCTTAGGACAGTCCAAATTATGTACTTAAATTGTTCCGTACTTTACGGGCGTTACCGACAAAATAAATAGAATTCATTCAATACTTTACTTCAACAAGAACATCTCCAAAAGAGGGATTGTATTCATCTGAAAACGTTCCTTATCAATTAATAATTCTATGTGACATCACCGTCAAGGTAATACAGCAATCATAACTCACATCAATAATAATTATTCTCTCGATAATAGCTCATGACTCAACACTAATAAAACGTGTCATGCAGCAATACACCCGTATTTTAATAGCATGACAACACTTTATGACACGTGCGTTTTTCAATAGAAGAAACCACTATTTTATTGACCAAATTAAATCAAACATGAAATTTAATGCGAAACAAAATTTGTTTCAAAAGATTCCCTAGTATTATCTCATAAGAGGCCAAGTATTTTTAGCATTGAAAATTCACTGATCAAAATTGAAAATTGATAATTTACTTGTGGAGTATTCTTTTAGAGCATAAATCCTTGATCATTGATGGGGAAACAGTTTGGACTTCACCTCCCAGTAGTTGCACAAAGTTCTGTTAAGAATAATCACGTTGATTCTTATGACTAATCAAAGATTAACTGCAATCCACTTGTTTGAAAACGGCACTGAATTTAGGAATTGAAGAAGATTTAAGCGATTGCCCGTTTTTCTCATTTCAACTGATCTAATATAGTTTAAGATTAAAAAAGTAATGAGACCAGCACTCGCAAATCACAATCGCAGTGAAAAAAATGGGGCCTTAAATGAAAAAAATACATAATATTGAACTCTACCAACTTCATACTTCTAGCATAGAACAATGAGAATGGACTATTTTCGCATTCCCATTAAACATTTTTCATTTACGTAGATGTAATTCCTTCATATAATCTAACTTGAATTAGAATTTTATAAAAAACAACATAAAATTTTATGAACCCGATAATGTTTCATGATACTGCAATATCGCCTCAACCTCCATTCGTACACCCTCTTCCAATATGCACCCAGCACACAGCTACCATCCCTCCCACCTAAAATTAAAAATTAACCTCTTTCAAGGGTTGATCACACACTTTTTTCGAAAACAGCAGCAATCTACTGGAACAAAAGAAGGGACTAATATCCCAGTCCCAGATATTTTCCCCGCATCTGCAATGCAGCAAACAAGTACGCGTTCATTATGGCACATCTACATGTAGGATATTGGAACACAGTTTATTCATTTGACTAATCTCGTCTTGTCTTGTCTTGACTAACCGGTGTACGCCTAGCCTAAAAACTGAGATGAACTGAAATCATCAACCAATATTACACCTAATTTCTAGTACTACACTGTTTTACCCATACCTAATGTACGTTAGTACACCTTCAAATAGACGACATACATAATACCATAGAGAAGCAATACTCTCTAGTAAGTCTTATAATGGTATAATCAATACTCTTACTAAGTCTGCTCTCTGTAATTATACCTACAACAATCGCCATCTCATGTCCAGTAAAGCAACTGCAGTTTAAAAACTGAAATCATCAACCAACATTGTACCTGCTTTGAAGTACTACTGCACTGGTATATCCATATCTGAACTACATTAGTATACCTAAAAATAAACAATTATACCTATATCTATCGTCCATCGCCATTTCATGTCCAGCAGAGCAAGCAACTGCAGTTCGAAAAACTGGGATAAAACCGAATTAAAATGCAAACTATCAATACGGTCCATCTTAACGACTTTGTCGCATGATCGTAATGATGCTGGGAGAGGTAGCCTGAAAAGCAGCACCGGACAAACAAACTGCAGTGCAAGACCATTATCCGACGGACGCTTTTTAGACGCCGTTTACTGCAGTCGTCTGTAGCACAATAGAGTGACGTCGAATTTATTCCCGTTGTTCGGATGACCCGTGTCAGTTTGCCGTCTATTTTATAGATCTATGGTCTAAAAATATAGATGTTTGCTGTAAAAATCGTCAATGATTCTGTATTGATGTTTTTCGCCATCTCTATACTGCAGCTTAGGCTAGGCGTACACCGGTTAGTCAAGACGAGATTAGTCACATTTAGTCACAGTACTTCACATAGTTGCTTATGAAGCAACACACACCGATTAGTCATTGCATCGGTGTGTGCTGCTTCATAAGCAGCTATGTGAATTACTGTGACTAAACGTGACTAATGTCGTCTTGTCTTGTCTTGACTAACCGGTGTACACCTAGCCTTACATTGATGTATTGAAACATTCGAAATAAGTTGACAAGGTTTATCGGTTCGGTACTTTTCTCACAGAATTACTGTCATTATTAATAAGATCTCGGCATAGTTGACATCATAGCACAATTCAATCAATTAGTAGGTAGTAATGTCACAGGCCTTATACCATTAGAATAATCGTGTAATATTCTATTAACTGATCGTGATCGACTATCCCATCAATGTCACCAAAAATAGCATCCTGACACTGACTGCGAGGAGCATAAGTGTAATAATGACCAGACAGAACCCAAGGTCACCCGAACAGACAGAAGGATTAAAGCATGGTCAAAACCAGGATACACGCCACGCCATGATGAATAGCCAATTTCTGTTTAATCCTCTCTCTCACACTCTCTCTTTCTCTCAATCACTCACTCTCTCTCTCTCTTTATAGATCTTCTACTATCTCAATTTCCTTCTCATCATTCTCTTCCACTCTCCTCTCACAATTCCTCTCTCACTCTCTCTGAACTCCTCACCCTCTCACTCTGTGCTCTATTCAGTCTCCATTTGTCTCCCTCTCTACTCTTTGTACTCTATGCATTATTGGTATGTCAGCTGATGTAGTCTACTGTCTGTCATAAAATTGGAGATTGAAAGTTTTGTTGCGAATGCAGTTTTGGGCGAATACCTGTTGTTTCTTTCCACCCATGGCGTGTGTATTGTGAATTAATTAATCAAATAAATTAATAATACAATTTGAGACCGACAATATTGTGCTGAATCCAGTTACCATTCACTGCAAAACCTAGGCGCTGTATACGATCAAAATTTTCATCAACAAATTATAGCAGGATTCTCTTAACTTGTCATAAAACAGCTGATTTAACGTTAGTAAACGAGCGTACATCAATCAGCTGTTTTATGAAAATTTAAAAGAATCCTGCTATACTATACATCCAATGGAATAACCTTGGATTGAACAGCTGATAACCATACACTAGAAATGCAGAAAACCATTATACACTATCAAAGCCTTCCTATATTGAAGAACACAGTTTTGGCCTGAAAAGCCTATTTCAAGTTTATCTATCTTTTTGTGATATGCATCACAATCGATTGTCGATTGTCGTACAATCGATTGTCGATTGTCGTACAATCGATTGTCGATAGTGATGAGATGCAGAGATTAAAGATGAATTGATTGTCCAGGACTTATAAGATAATTTCATGACTCGAAGAATATCAGTTCCTCTTATAAATAACTAATAACTACCATTGGTAATAATTATAGAAAAATAGTTTTTCAAATATGGGATGAATAAAGAATGAACAAGAATTGATTACCTCAAGACCCTTTCTGATTTAATTTCATAAATCAGAAAGTATCAGTAGTTTCCAATAATAAATAATTAACAACTTCACACAGTAATTATTATAGAATTGGGTTAATTAACCCTACAGCTTAGTAACAGGGGTGAACCGCTAGTTATTTATGTTTTAATCAAGGCCAAAAGTGACGCAATACTCGATTAGTTCGGTGCGACACCGCTAGGTAGCGCTGGTGCAGGAATTTCCCATCCTTTCAGTTTCGTTTACTGTGACATGATAACGATTTTAATTCCTGTTTTAATGAGTACCGGAACGCTCTACCTACAAGATTGAAGAAGCTGAACCAAAAATAACTTTGCTGATACACAAAAACAAAACCTACTTCATTTTTTAACCTTCACCTACCTAAAACCCGGGGATGGTTCTCTCTTCAAGATAAGTAAGACTTATTGCCCGAGTCTGAGCTCCGTGTCCCTGACGGCTGAAGAGGAGAGACGAAGAGTGCTACAAAATGCACTACAAAAACCGGTTTTCGATGACGTATTGCATTCCTCCCAGGGACACGGAGCTTAGATTCGTGAAGACAAACATAATGATGACGATTAGATATTAGACCCAAATAACTATTAGCGATAGCTCAACGAATTCCTGACCATAAGTGACAATGAAACTGGCTCTGGACCTCATTCATGAATCTCTTATCATCCTCCCCATTACCCACGCACAAACTTAGAGCATGGGCATCATCCCTAGCAAAACATGATACAGCACAATCAATGAACATTTGCAAACAGTTAAAACTGTAATTTGATAACAAGCGTCTATGAATGCAACCAGCTGCAGTCTTAGGCTAGGCGTACACCGGTTAGTCAAGACAAGACAACATTAGTCACGTTTAGTCACAGTAATTCACATGGCTGCTTATGAAGCAGCACACACCGATGCAATGACTAATCGGTGTGTGTTGCTTCATAAACAACTATGTGAAGTACTGTGACTAAACGTGACTAATCTCGTCTTGTCTTGTCTTGACTAACCGGTGTACGCCTAGCCTTACCAAATACTTGAGAGTCAAAGAAGTAGTCAAACTGTGTAGTACAGAACATTTTATATCCTTGTGGAACCCAATAGAAAGTCTAGCAAGCGCTTGAAAAGCAACCAGCTTCCTTTGTGAATAAGACCAGTAAGCGATAACTACATTAATATACGAGTTTATAACCCAATAGAAAGTATTTATCAAGCGCTTGCATGGTAACCAGTTTCTTTTTTCAATGCGACCAATAGGTGATAACTAAAGTTTAGACATGTTTGTAATCAAATAAAACACTGGAGGGTATTGTCAATTCCACTGTTTTCCATAATTTCCACTTTCCACTCCTATAGTGTTTTATTTCATTATGGAGTTCCACAACATCAACCAGATTTCTACAAATAAAATGTTTGTAAGCTTTGTAACCCAATAGAAAGTCCATCAAGCGCTTGCAAAGCAACCAGCTTCTTTTGTGAATGCTACCCATAGGCGATTACTGCCGGGTTTTCCTGCTTAGCACTGCATTCCACACCTTCCTCTTGCAAAACCCTTATAATAACGTTACACCACTCACCTGTGTTCAATGATAGCCGTCATCATTTAACTGCTGTCAAGGCGGCTGATGCGGCGTTGAATTTGACCGTGGTACATGACCCTGGTCAATGAGCAGCAGCCACGGTTGCACAACGATTGTTAACCGGCCTAGGCAGCCAGTCAGCTGATGGGGAAAATCTGCGCATGCACACCAGCCGCCGCCAAAGACTACCCCAGTCAATATTAGAGACACCCTCTACCCCAATTTAACCCACCCCCCTAACTCCTCTCCCACCCGCAGGGCTGACGCTGCTTATATCGACTGGCATTCCTCCCTCACGCCCCCCATCAGTGAAAGTTCAACTCCCTAACATCCCCTCATCCATCTGCTCCCCCTTTTTCCTATCCATCTGTCCCCCTTTTTCCTACTCCCGATCCATCTGTACCCTCCCCCCCCCCCGTTTTTCCAGCCACCACCCATCTGTCCCCTGGTTTTTCCACACACACTATCCTCTTGACCCCCATTCTACCCATCATACCTCCCCCCCCCCCCCTCTCACCATCAACGTTAATCTAGTACGCCCACGGACACAACTAACAAACCCCCTCTTCCCACCCACCCACAAGAATAAGACCAGGGAAAGAGGATTCAAGAGAAGCAAAAATGGTACTGAGAGAAGGGAGTAGATACACCCCCCACTCACAACAAGAGTAAGACCAGAAAAAGAGGATTCAAGAGAAGCAAAAAGGTACCGAGAGAAGAAGAAAGAAGATAGTATTGTGGGTCTGAAGAAGAGAAATTAGATATGAAGTGGTATATGAGACAAAGGGAGGTTAATTTAAGGGGAGAAACCCAAATGAGGATAAATGGATTCAAGAATGCCCAATTACTCTGAAAAGGGAACAAATGTAACACTTACATTCGCAAGATAACTCGATTAATTTCAGAGTATCTGTGTTGAATTGAGAGAGAAGGATACTAATAAGAAAGGATATCCCTCCTTCTATGTACAGTGGGTTGAATAGCATGGGGTAAGGAAATTTATGCCGTTTAGTCATTAATAAACATAGTTATGAAGCACACACACGGTGTGTGTTGCTTCATGAGCAGCTATGTGAAGGACTGTGACTAAACGTGACTAATCTCGTCTTGTCTTGTCTTGACTAACCTGTTTACGCCTAGCCTAACTATACCATGCTTCGCCACGGTCTTGTGCATTACAAGTGTCTAATACACTACAAATCAGTCTACTACAAAGGTGCATCTACCACACTACTAAAAGACCTAAAAGAAAAGACTACGCTTGATCTATTAGACCTGGGGCTAGACTATTGTAGCCAGTTTTATCCATTGATACCCCATTTTTACAGGTTTTTCATTGAACAATAAATGACTAAATTCCATAGTTGAAATTGATAGCTGATTCATTTTGCTAAGGCACCTCGATTGAAAAAAGAATAGCCTAATAATATAAAAGATCTTACAATAATCAAAGTGTATAAGGATCTCATCCAATATGAAATAAAGACAATCCTGCTGCATCATAAACAATATAGAAATCTGTTAATCCTATTCTATTCTAATCTGTTAAATTCCAACTTGAAATTCACTATACTTGTACAGAACTTAACTGAAATAGCTACTACGGTACTGTCAGCTTAAGTGATAAATCTGAGTTTCCAAAGTATTCCTAAGTAAGAATGCAGTTTCAAGGTAACCGATCTCGCCAAGAATATAAATTTCACAAAACCTGACAAGCCTTCCGTTTTGCCACAGAGTAAGTACAACAAAAGAGATGGCGCATTCTCGCCAAAGTAGGTCACAACGAGTGGAAAAGGTAAGTCGATAAAGAATAGGCAAAACGAAAAGAAGAAGATGCAGGAAAGGAAGGCAGAAAAAGAGAAGAACGACGTGAAAGAGAAATAGAAAGAAATGTAAGCAGCAGATCGATGAGCTTACCTCCTTCTCTTGAATGAATTTCCTTTCAAGTTTCTCGCTAAACATGTTCGTTATTTTTTGAAAGATTGATGGAATACTGAGCCTGAGTTTTCAGTTGTTCAGCCTTCAACTGAGAAAGGAAGAGTAAGAGAGAGAGAGAGAGAAAGAGAGAGAAAGTAAAATATAAAGAGAATGGAAGAAACTGAGAAAAACAGCTGAAATATCCAAGTTTTCTTCCAAAGTAGTCTGCAACATACCTGCAACAAGCGAACAGAGAAAAAGAATTAGCGTTTGGGAAAAATAAATAATATGTAATGGGTAAAGAATTATTATCATGGAAGCAGCAGGAAGTGATCAAACTTCAAGAAATATTATGAAAGCTACAATATCATTTACAAAAAAATATATAGTTCTGTAGTAGATAATTTGATAAACAAAACAAACTATCATTGTAGCGTCTGGTTTAATACAGGAGTAGTTAACCTAATACAAGAATTACTCTACAGTTATTTCCACAATTTACTTCTACGGACTTTTACGTAATTTTACATAACGAAGTAAATTCTAAACTCTAAACTTCTAAATTCTAAACCACTATTTCCTCGAGCAATCAACTTCCTTCCTCGTATAATCCTTCCGCACACACATACTTGTTATGGATGAGGGGGGGGGGAATATTGTTGATTTTTTCAATTGGTTGTATTGTGTTTATTTTTTGAGAATAGAAATATTCCAATTCAATCTCTCCTCATTTTTCCTCTAAAAGCCAACAAAAACCTCTAAAATATTATGAATAATCTAAAAAAGTTATTTTAAAAGTGATTTACAAATATATCAAGGAATACAAACACCCAACACTTGAACATTGTCTGTGAATACAGTAAAATGATGGGAACCAAACAAGTAATGGCCAGATGTTTCAATTTCAGCTTTATTTGAAAGTAAAATATAAATATGGCAAGGACTTCGAACATAATGACACTGTCTAAAAATGTAATGCTAAGAAGTAATTACCAGATTTTTCTATAACAGCTCTATTTGAAAATAAAATATGGCAAGGACTTCCAACAACCAACACACGGACATTGTCTAAAAATGTAATGCCAAGAAGTAATGACCAGATTTTCCTATTACAGCTTTATCAGAACACAAAGTATAATAAATATGGCAAGGAATAGTCTAAAAATACAATGACGAAAACCAAACAAGTAATGACCAGATATTTCTATTTCAGCTTTGAAAATAGAGTATAAATATGGCGCAGACGACGAACAACCAACATACGAAAATTATCTAAAAATGCAATGCCAAAAAGTAACGAACAGATTTTTCTATTTCAGCTCTGTTTGAAAATGAATTAGAAATATGGCAATGAATTCGTACCACCAACATTGTCTAAAAATACAACGATGCAAATCAAACAAGCACTGACCAGTTTTGAGAGTAATTTGGCTGTTAGCCGGGGCACTTTCTTGCGAAATGAAAACGAATCGGAATGCTGCATGGTCAAGTGCATTGGCGAAAATAGTTCAGCACACAACACGTGCCAAAAAAACTACCAATAACTACATAACTATAGTGCATAACTTGACCAAACACTATAGCACACTTCCTTCACCTACGCTCGTCGTTACGTCATCAGCAGCTATTTTTGAAATCACTGCAAATAAATGCAAGTGTACACACAACTGCCAAATCTATGCCAGGATTATACTTGTTTGGACGGATGTTTACAATATTAAAAACTGTTCAATGTTTTACACTGGTCGAAGAATAGAAAAATATGGTGAATTTAAAAAGGATATTCGATATTGAAATATTACTGTTTGACAATATTAAATTGGTAGCCACTTTAAGAATATTAAAATTAATTTGGCCCCTCATTCAGATTTCACACTCATTCTTTCAGGTAACAATATACATAACCTTGATTGGTTCATTAATAATTTCATTGCAGTGTTTACATAAAGTGACTAACACTGTCATAACTCAATAACTTATGACACAATACTCATAACTCTATGATTCATGACTGTTTTCGTTGTTCGATACAGAAACAACAATGATCTCTGGATTCATATACATTATCCGTAGGTCACATGGTTCTAATGACTTTACATTAGAGATTATACCTATATTTATCGCGTGTATACCCGTATGTGCAGCGGTGACCTTATTTTTCCCCGGCCATTATTTGCAACGATATGTCACTGTAATTGCTTCGTGTCACTTGATATGACTGGCATTAGAATCGCGAGAGCACTCTGTGTTTGATATTGTCAACTAACCTGTACTGCTACTCTATTGAAATACATTATCTGACAAAAACGAAAACGCATTTTCAAACCACAGGCAAACAGAAAACAGTGAATTGAGAAGTACAATTCAGAAGAAATATTTTTACAAGGACTTTTGATAACATTTCATTTTGTGGAAAATACAAATTGCGATGAAAATAATTACTAAAGTAGGTAGCCTACTATAATTCTCTTGATGTGAAAATTCATCTTCTTCAAATTGACTAAGAATAGAGAATCTTGAATATATGAATACAATAAATAGATGAATGAATGAAGCTTTGATGTAGTCATACCATTATATTAATTGAGCATTACTTTATCATTAATGATAACAGCATTAACGGCCATAGCTCAACTGCTCAAGTCATAGGCCTACCTTAAAAACGAACTATTGCAGAATTATTGACAAACACTCAAGTTGCAACTTTTGTCATAAAAAACCAACATTTAACAAGAAATAGCTAGCACAACTACAGTACATCTCACATCCTGTACTGATTCGAAATGATGAATTCAACCCGAGGCGAAGCGTGATATACTTATTTGGTATATCAAATATTTGGTATATATTTCCTATAGGAAATATACCCGGCGATGACCAAATAAGTATACCACGCTTCACCACTAAATTCAACGTCTCTCTTTTCAATAACTACACAGAACATGGGTTCCTTGAAATACATTACAAATAACCTTGATTCAAAATTCAAGATTACAATTTGATGAAGTGAGACTACTCCTCTTCTACATATTCACTTCATTAGAAGCTTTCCATTACAAACCTGTAATCGACTTTACTTTCATCAACTATACAATGCATATAGCAGGATTCTTTTAAATTGTCAGAAAACAGCTGATTGATGTACGCTCGTTTACTAACGTTAAATCAGCTGTTTTCTGACAAGTTAAAAGAATCCTGCTATATGTAGTTCACACAAGTTTTGTTGACAGAAACAAGTTGACACAAGTTTAGTTGATAATAAATTAGTTTCTTGTAATTGTATCAAAAAGAATCTTGATCTACAATATTTGGAAAAATACCAATGTTGTAATAGAAATTATAGCCATTCACCATTGGTCAAATACAACAACAATGAATTGAAGTGAAATTGTAATAACAATTTATGAATCATAACTATAATGAACACATCACTTCGATGACCTCTGCTCAGCTCACGGTTGCACTGCAATCTCCCCCTCCCCCGCCCTCATCATTCCTAGCCTAGCTACCAGCACCCTATTCCAGCCAATAAGGATTTTCGGAGTTGACCTTTTTGGGCGTTTCTGGGGGTGGGTTGGTGAGGGGCTAGGCAGGGCAGGGCAGGGTTCCATTGCGCGGGTCAGTGTTTCCAGAGAGAGAGAAAGAGCGAGAGAGAATGAGCCCCCAGGAGGTGTATTGCACGCAGTATCACTGCGCCTTAGACTACTGATATCCTTTCCTCTCATTTATTCTCTTTCTTTGCTATTACAGTACTGAATTATTATATAGAAATTTTCTCCTTCTTTACCTTTCCCTTCTCCTCTTTCTTCTTCTGTTCTTCACACTTCTTCTTACTATTATTCTTCAATTTCTTCTTCACACATCTTCCTACTATTCTTCTTTTTTCCTTCTTTTTCTTCTCACTTCTTCTTCTACTTCTAATTACTTTTTCAGTAACTGATTTCTCTCGTTCTATCACTAGTCAGTAGCCATTTCAATGTTTTTCATTACCCTTTTCTCTGCAAACCCTTCTCTCTCACTCTCACTATACTGTTGACTTCTTCCAAAACATACTTTTTCTACTCATTTCCTCTTTTTCATCTCTGTCTTTTTCTAATCACTCTTTCTCTCTCTGCAATACATCTTATCGATTTCACTTATACTAAAACAATATATTTCACTGTTTTAGTGATAGGTGAGCGCTGAAGGTTACTTGCACCCATTTTTACTGTCTTTAAAATTCACACAAAATGATCCAAAATCGCTTTAAAATAACATGCGAAGCAGACGGAGACTGTTGCATTTTTGTAACAGACTTTAGCCGCAAGCCCAGGATGCACTGCAACCAGCCTTCAGCGCTCACCTATCACTAAAGCTGCCATATCTCAGTCAATATTGGTCCAATCTTGACAAATAAAGTTTTAATCGATTTGTAATTAAATTTACTAAAAAAAGTTATTCTTGTAAAATTTTCGTATTATCAACGGTTTTCGAGTTATTCAAAAATAAAATTTTAAATGGCCGCCATTTTGTCACTAAAGCTGCCATATCTCAGTCAATATTGGTCCAATCTTAACAAATAAGGTTTTAATCGATTTGTAATTAAATTTACTAAAAAAAGTTATTCCTGTAAAATTTTCGTAATATCAACGGTTTTCGAGTTATTCAAGAAACAAAATTTTAAATGGCCGCCATTTTGTTTTATGGATTTGAAAAATTGTCATAATTTTTTTGTAGCTTTGTCTAGTTGTCATAAATGTTGGTGCAAAGTTTCAATTCCATATGTTTCACCATTATTGAGATAAAAAATAATAAGTGAAAAAAACAAAATGGCAGCTGTGTGAGTGACTAAGGACTTTTGGACAATTTAAATATGATATTTAGATATGGTTTTTGACCAGGAACAATGCCCTAGAGTATTGGTAGGGAGTTCTGAAACACCCTGTATATTAACAAATGCTCTCATCAATAGGAAAGTAGCCATTCACCTTGTCTTTATTTGGATTTAATGCATATAAAATTATTCAAACATTATAGTATTTCAATCCGCCTACTATCTCGTGATGGGCGAGCAATGAATGACTCAGCTAGTTCTGCATTCGACCGGTAGATGACTGCAGTTACTGGGTGATTTACAGCTTCAATCTATACAGACACGCCTCCAAGCTCCGCCTCTCTCCAAGCTCCGCCTCTCTCCCCTGATTGGTAGGAAATGCACAACGCAGCTAGTTCAGAATTCCGTCGGAAGATGGCAGCAGTTACTGGGTCATTCAAGTTACAACTTCATTATTCCGCCGTCTAGATGTCAGAGGTGTCCTACACTCATTCTTATCCAATGGGAAAGAACAGATTCTTTCTATTGAACATGGACATTCGATATTCATAATAAATAAAATAGTTTGAAATAGAGTGAAATATTGATTTCAATAGTATACCCAAATTTTCTATTCAATGTTGATAAAAGCGATTAGTTTGACAACCATCAATCATGGGAAATTCTACTATAGATTTTTCGAGAACGACTGGTCCAAAAAGACTGAATTTGGTATACAAAAATAGTTGAGGACTTTAAAGGATGTGATTATGGGGTTTAGCTCGAGCCCCCAAAGCCCCCCCTGGCTGCGCCCATGCCTGAGTCATAAACTTCGTTCCATGAAACGTTTCATGCACGTGATGAACCTGCTATACCTATAGCATTCCAAGGTTGGGTTGAACCACTACTTTAAATCAGCTGGTCATATACCTACTTAGAATTGTTCTGGTACAAAATCGATCTGGCTTGGCGCAACCACAGAGAAGAAAGGAACTCTTTTCCTTTCTACTTTGTGGCGCAACCCAGCTAAGAGGACCGCAGATGCAACACACATTGTGAATGAGGCAAGGTATGCAGAGAAGAAAAGAAGGAAATGAGAAGGAGGATGATAAGGAGAAGATTAGAGGAGACCAGATGAAGACGACTCACGAAAGAGAACAAGAAGAAGATAGCCTAGGTTATATGGGCATCACAAAAAAAGATAGAAGTATAAGAATATTGAAAGAAAACAAAAAATATGAATAAAAAACTAGGAAAAATTATAATGTCAAGGGAAGTATAGAGAACAGCTATGACGTGAGCCAAGCTAAGACTGAGCGGGTGAAGGGATCAGAGGGTGGTATTAGCCACTTCATATGAAAACAAGCTGCTGCTGCTGGTAGGGGGGATCGATTCCCTAGGATGATACGTGGCTCAGGGATCTTTTCAACCTGCCCCCCCACCTTCTACTTAAAATAAGGGGGTACATCACCACCCCCCCCCACTCAAAACTAAAGGGGGCAGGCATACCTCTTAGCACCCTCTGTTCTAATAAGGGGGCACACCACCCATTGCCTTCTCCACCTCCTTCTGCTTCTCCTTCTCCTCCTCTTCGTCCTCACCCCAGCACAACCCAAGTGGTGTTGAGTCAAGGCCAAGCTGAACACCCCCTCCCCCTACTCTAACCTCCCCCCCTTCACCCTCCACGACTAAATGCGGACGGGAAAATCGATGGCTAGAAGCTTTCCTTTTTCACCAGAGCCGAGCAAAGAGGCGAAGTGAAAAATCTACCGTATTAGCCTCCGACACCTGCATTAGACCAATTTTCAGCAGTAGCTGGGGAGAAAAAATTGAGCTGGTTTCTGTCATTTCGAGTACTGGATAACGTTAGCAATCAACGTAGCCTGTAACACATTCATTAATGTAACCTTGTGGAGACAAAGCCTGTTGGAAAGGAAATCTGGTCAATTTGTAGTTGGTGGGAAGAGAGGTATTTTTCTATCTATACATAACACACCGAGAATTAACAATGTCTTTGATAGATTAATTCATAATTTTGGGTTATTTTAATAAGATACCTTAGGGATTTCAAATTCAATTGAAATGATTCAAATCGAGCAAGTATCAATAATTTTGTCGGGTTGCTTTAATTGAGAAAGGGATGTGTAAATGGAGCTATACTTTACTTACTTTACTTGTGAAATATCGACCTGTACGAAAGTTCAACGCACTCTTACTCTTTCTCTTCCCTTCTATCCTTCCTCCCTCTTCCTCGTCCATTCCTTCATGCTCACTCTCTCTCTCTCTTCTCTCTACACCGGGCAACATGCTGTAATACAACTACAGCACTTTACCTAACAAGGTCATCGTGCAAACTCCACTCAAACATGTTGTCATCAACTAATTCGCACGCACAACAAATCTCTTGCATTATCAATCAGTTTCCTAACCGGCGTCAAATCCATAACTTATTGAATAATATACAGGGTGTTTCAGAACTCCCTACCAATACTCTAGGGCATTGTTCCTGGTCAAAAACCATATTCAAATATATATAGGTGTCATAGTCACCCAGAAGAATAATGGTGAAACATTGGAATTGAAACTTGCAATCAAAAACAACTAGACAAAGCTACAAAAAATTATGACAAGATCCATAAAACAAAATGGTAGAAGAATAACTCAAAACCGTTGATAATACGAAAATTTACAAGAATAACTTTTTAGTAAATTTAATTACAAATCGATTAAAACCTTGTTGTTAAGATTGGATTAATATTTAGAGATATGGCAGCTTTATGATAGGTGAGCGCTGGAGGTTACTTGCATCCATTTTACTGTCTTCCATCCACAAAATGATCTAAAATCGTTTTAAAATAACATAAAGCAGACGGAGACTGTTGCATTTTGTACAGAAGAAGCCAAGGATGCAACTGCAACCAGCCCAGCGCTCACTCCACTACTAAAGCTGCTCTCAATATTAGGTCAATCTTGACAAATAAGGTTTTAATCGATAATTAAACAGTAAAAAGTTATTCTTTCTAAAATTTTCGTAATATCAACAGTTTTCAGTTATTCAAGAAAACAAAAATAAATGGCCGCCATTTTGTCACTAAAGCTGCCATATCTCAGTCAAAATGGTCCAATCTTAACAAATAAGGTTTTAATCGATTTGTAATTAAATTTACTAAAAAAGTTATTCTTGTAAAATTTTCGTATTATCAACGATTTTCGAGTTATTCAAGAAACAAATTTTAATTGGCCGCCATTTTGTCACTAAAAGCTGCCATATCTCACTCAATATTGGTCCAAGCTTAACAAATAAGTTTTTAATCGATTTGTAATTAAATTTACTAAAAGTTATTCTTCTAAAATTTTCGTAATATCAACGGTTTCGAGTTATTCAAGAAACAAAATTTTAACGCCATTTTGTTTTATGGATTTGAAAAATTGTCGTAATTTTTTTGTAGCTTGTCTAATTGTCATAAATGTTGGTGCAAGTTTCAATTCATATGTTTCACCATTATTGAGATAAAATGATAAAAAATAATGGCAGCTGTATGAGTGACTAAGGACTTTGGACATTTTAAATATGATATTTAGATATGGTTTTTGACCAGGAACAATGCCCTAGAGTATTGGTAGGGAGTTCTGAAACACCCTGTATATAACTATACTCGCTACATTACAATCTTTCATGTGACTGAATCTAGGATAGGATTTGAACAAGTTTTGAGCGATTGCTCATTTCTATATCCTGAATACTATATTTTTTGCTTAGTTTAGTTCTCACTACATCCCAAACATCTAGAAAAATAGACAGAGGATGATTCAATAATATAGCGTACACCTTGTCAAGATAACGAAATTGTTTATCACAGTAAATCTGTTTCGGCACCTGCAATGACTAATCGGTGTGTGTTCATAACAACATTGAATACCTGACTAAATATTAATCTGTCGTGTCTCTAACATTATATTAAGGATCTTCCATTTTGTAAAGACATATAAATGCCGTTTTTCATTCAATGAAAACGGTTGGTTGGTCGATTGGGTTGTAAATGAATTATTGTCATAACAATTTTTTATAATGTTCAAGGTGTATAACAGGATTAATTTATAGAGTCAGAGAACAGCTGATTTTGTTTCAAGTATCACAATACTTAACCTCCAGATGCTAAATCTTGCAAGTTATTGAAACAGTCTTTTAAAAAGGTATTCTTTGAAGGGTCTTTTTAAAAAGGTCTTAAGACTTTAAGCCTTTGGATTATTGTGTCGTTGCATTAAATCACTGTTTACTGATTTCAAAATCAGATGTTTTGACTATAAATTAATCAAGGTGTATGAGAATACATCCACTTTGGAATGATACAAATTACAGTTTAAATGACCAGATTCATTTCAACCAGTACAATACCACAAATCTAGTTTTATCATAAGCCTAAGTTTGTTTGTCATTGAATTGTCTTGCTATTTTTATTCCACATTGTTCTCTTCAAGCATTCCTAGTAATTTCATCTGTTTTACCAATTACCTTTCTTTGCTACGTTAGTTGTTTGAACCGCCATTGCTGTGATGTTTGCAGAAACCGCCCATTGTGGGAGGAGCTTATCTAGGCCAATGGCAGTCGTTCACCTGATAGGCGTTCAACTGCCAATCACAGCTCTCGGTTACGAGTATGAATTCTGCTGTGCTATGCCTTGGTTTTAGTTTTCCAGAGATTGATAATGGTGGAACAACTCCTGCAGTAATCTCATCTGTTTTACCAATTATAAACGTTGGGTTTGAACCGCCATTTGTTAGGTCTTCTTTTTCAGTGATAACTGTGATGTGGTGAACATTGAAAGGTACAGAGCAATGACAAACTGGCCTCCGTTCACCTGATAGGCGTTCAACTGCTTTCTTCCACTACAGCTGCCTGCTGACTCATGTGTATGAATTTCAAAGTTCATTCAGCTGGCAAACTCAGCTTTATCCAGAGATTGATAATGGTGGAACAACTGAAACTGCAGTATCTCGTTGTTTCATTAAATATGTGGGTTTGACAACTTCAAGTCTTCTTTTTCAGTTATAACTGTGATGGGTGAAATATTGAAAGGTATAAATTATCAGCTATAACTAAATTTCAAGTGAAATTTATCAGCTATAGTAATATTAAAATTTTAAAGACGACGAATATTCTTCCAATGTTCAACTACAATTTGAAACATTCAAATTGACGAGTATGAATTCTGCTGCGCTGCCAATTATTTGAAAGATAGCGTTCGAAACTCAAAACCAAGGAATTCGTTAAGAACAATTTTTTAGTTTTTCGAAAGATATTGAGGAATTTTAATCAGGTTACGTTACTGCAGTGAAGTACAGTATTAGAGTATAAGATAAGTAGGACAATAGTACACAGCACGTGTGAAGGGAGCCCTTAAGGGCAAAGGGCCAACTGTAGGTCACAGGGCCACTCCACGTGCCGCAAATAAGGGCTGAATTCACCCTCAGTGCTGCTGCATTGGGCTCACTTCATCCCTTCAAGGCAGACAAGTCTGTACTGTACGCTGAACGGCGGATAACGTCTGCAGATCAAGAATGTAACAATGGAGAACAGAAATAGCTTCTAATGGAATTGTCAAGAAAAAGATTAGGTTTGAGTCAGTAATTCGAGTGATATTTGATTCAAAGACCTCATACAAAATCCTCTATTAAATGAAAATAATGAAGGACTGAAGTTCATTGAATAGAATATATACGTCAAAATTAAGTTGGAGATAATTATTCATTCTTATTATACTTTTGAATCTTTTTGCTTTGCTCTAATTTTAAGTTACGTTAATAATTGAACGTTATTATGCATAAAAATACATTATTTATTTAGATTAATAATTAAATTCATAGTCGGATTCAGTTGAATGAAGCTTTCCAAAACACTTTAATACTAAAGTGAGAAATGCAATAATCAAATACACATAAAAATCTATCGAAAATAAGTTTCAAGCTTAACTGCAGAAAAATTGAAATTACACATACGTGCTTCATAGAATAGGAATATTCCATCACAGAACTTTGAGTGTTTGATGATTATGTTTCTTACCAAAATTAACCATTCATCTGGATGATCAATGGACATGATTGTACCATCAAGTGAGTGGTTTGATCCTGAATTCGGGTGTAATTTCATTACGAAAACAATAACATCAGATGTTGTTTTTGTTTTACTTAGAACATTCTAAGCAAGAAAATCAGAAAATTGGTGTTATTGTTTGATTATGTAACTCATCTCTCATCAACATCCTTCCCATTACCCACACACAAGCTAAGAGATTATGTGGGCATCGCCACAGCAAAAACAAATCTGCAATATTTCTGTAAAGCGAGATGAATTTATTTCAATTTTTTTATACTTTACACACAAGCTAAGAGATTATGTGGGCATCACCACAGCAAAAACAAATCTGCAACATTTCTGTAAAGTGTGATGAACTTGTTTCAATTGTTTTATACTTTTTCACATTCTATTGTTCAATTGAATCAAACTACTGACGAACTTTTCAAGGTTTTGAAACCTTAAACTCTGTTCATCGAGTACCTTTTTGAAAATATCAATTGATAATATTAATGAAAAAGACCAACCTCGAACCTAGAAAGTATTTCGTAAAGAGCTTGATCAAATTCAACACTTATTGAAAATGAATCAAAAAACGGCTCAATTTTGTGTTATTTGGTGATGATATCAACGTTGAGCCCGGTCTAGACGCTACGATAAGTTTGTCAAACTTATCATTTCAACTATAGCAGGATCCATTTAACTTGTCAGAAAACAGCTGATTGATGTACGCTCGTTTACTAACGTTAAATCAGCTGTTCTCTGACAAGTTAAATGGATACTGCTATAGTTTGACAAACTTATCGTAGCGTCTAGACCGGGCTTTGGAACGCAAAATCAAATGATTCCATAGTAAACAATCATCATAAACCCATTCATCAAACAAAAATGTTCCACACATTAATCAATGAACGCTCGACTTCATTCATTAAGACCCTTATTATACAAACACAGAGCTCAGTACCATTTCGAAAATGTTTGCACAGCGCTCATATGAGAAGCGTGTATGAATAATCGAAATTAGACGCGAGAGATTCATACATGCGACAGACAGCATTTCAAAGAGAGATTTCTGTTTTAGTTTGATGTATTCATGGCCGCCGCATGATACTGAAACATCATTAGGGCGGGCCCACACATGGATATCAAACATGTCGTTATCAAAGAACACTATGACCTTGTGCTTTGTCTCTTCACTCTCTGTCTCTCTAATAAAGTCCCTCTCACTCGCAAAGTACACCTTGCGATACCTCTCGCAAAGAGACGTACATTGAAGAGAGAAAATTCGCTAATTTCACTCCACCAAGCAGCAGCAGCAACAGACAGGAAATTAAATGTGGACACATTGCATAGCTAATTAACAAAGCTCTGTATTTTCACGAGGGACGATGCCTGATTTCATGCAAGATTCTGTTTTCATGGGAGATTATGTTTTAATGAAACTTCATCAGTTGATGAATATAGTGGGTTCATTTTGTAAAGGCACATGCATTTGAAATGTACTACTTTTAGAAAGAAGACTTAGCACCGAATTCATTCAGAATTATGTTTACAACACAAAAAGAGGCCAACTTCCATTGGACTAATAGACTGAGTATGAAGAAATGTGATTAGTCAATTAGATATTAATACTCATTACATGAGGTCATTAGATAACCTGCTTCAAAGTGATCATGAATTATTTGACTAACTTACAATCCCTGTAATTACGTGACTGGTGAAATAAATTTGTAGTAATTTTTCATGACTTTGTATTTGAAATAAGTGATAAGTGAATATGATATTAATTATGATATTACATAACCTGTATTTAGACTGCTTGTGCAAACTGGAAGAGGAAGTGTGCAACAATTTTCTTAAGAGTTAATTTTGAGGCGAAACGAGATTCCTAGAATCGAGAAACGAGAACCTAGTTTCACGAGAAGCTCGAAGCCCTTTCCAAGAAAACCTCTGCTTTGATTACGGCATTTTGAATCCTAAATATGAAATCCACTTTCTTAGGAATGAAGCTCCTTTTTCATGTAAGATACAAGAGTAGTCAACAATTCTCATTATCAACTCTACTTACATTACAATAGTCTTAAACAAACCTTTTTAACCTGAACACACTAAAATTTACAATTTTATTTCCAGGATAATATTCTAGATTAGGTCCAAAACCAACAAGTTTCTTGAAAAATACTGCATGATTATTAATAATGATTTTCGCAAAATCATAACGACATATTAAAATATTAATCAATTTACTTATCGAACTACGTCCCACACTGGAAACCATCAAATTTTTCAATTAAAACAGGTGTAATAAAGCTCAACCAGATAACGCCTTGCTAATACCGCATAAGAAAACAGGAGAAAAAATATGAAAAGGATGAAGTTCCAGGACAAGGCAACAAAGAAGGAGGAGGAAAAAGGAGAGGGTGAAAGGATAACATGAGAAAGGAAGGATGAAAATGTAACATAACAAGGCAACAAAGAAGGAGTAGCAGAAAAAAGGTCAGGATGTAAAAGGAAAAGAATTATGGAAAGAGGTGGAGCAAGACCGAGAGACATGAAGATGTGAAAAGCACTTAGCATATTAATTTAGCTGGAGACTCCAGCAGCAGTCGCCGTTTCGGGATTTGGCTGGAGAGCCCCCCCCCGATTTGGTCACCTTCCATTATAATAATTATTACGTTTCGTCTACACTCTAACCTTAAATAGACTGTCCTTGAGTCAATCACTTTTATTTGCTCTCTTTCTCGTTTCGGCACAGATTTGGTTGAAAGGACGAAAAGAAGTGGGAGGAAGAAGAAGAAGAAGAAGAAGAAGAAGAAGAAGAAGAAGAAGGAGGAGGAGGAAGAAGAAGAAGAAGAAGAAGAAGGAGGAGGAGGAGAAGAAAAAAGAAGATGAAGAAGAAGAAGAAGACGAAGGAGAAGAAGAAGAAGAAGAAGAAGAAGAAGAAGAAGAAGAGGAGGAGAAGAAGAAGAAGAAGGAAAGAAGAGGAGAAGAAGGAAAGAAGATGGAGTAGGATGGTTAAAATAGAAGGAATATAGATAAAATAAGGATATTACAGTAAAAACAGCAACCTATATACTGCAAGTGTAGTAGTACAAATGAGTCAAAATTATGTACTTCATAGTTTGCTATTTTGGACGCTATTTTTTAAAGATGGGAAAGCATGTATGGTTTCAAATTGATTTATGATAAACATATAGACATAGTCCTTCTCTTATATAGTGCTTCTATTAATATCCAGGCAAAGTCCTTCTCTTACCTTGTAATTAGACATTTCTCTGTGCCATAGTTCAAAATCAAAGTTGGTGATGGATAAGGGATTTTTGACATCCATCCAATCTTGAATCATGGACAAACTAAATATTCAAGAATTGATTATCTCTGCAAGTACCTACCATTAGATAATGTTGATTTAATAGGTTGAAAATAGCGTCCAAAACAATGAACTAGAAAACATTGTTTTGATCGCTTACCTCTTTTATTTAAATTTAGCTCATAAGCCATCTTCACACGATCAAATCCTTTATCAATTTCCATTCAATAAAATACGTAACCTTGAATCGATCAGCTGATTAGGTAAGGTACACACTAGACGTGAATTTTTCTAACACAGCAAACCATGATATGGATGTCTAGCGTGTGGGGTACCTAACCTAGTCAGCTGTTTATTCATCATTTATTCAATTCGTCAAATTACATCCAATAAATAACCTTGAATCGATCAGCTGATTAGGTAAGGTACACACACACTAGACAAAGATTTTTACTCCGCAACGAACCATTATCGGATGTCCAGTGTATGGGGTACCTTACCTACCCAGCTGTTCCAGGCTTACTTTATTTAATGAAAATTTCAATCGGTGGTAAAAAGGTCTCAGACTCAGTACTGTAGCAGTTGGACTATGCTATGATGGGCAGACAGCATGAGCTAGCTAGATTTGAAATCTCGTTTTTTGTTTTCTATAGTCAAGGCTGCAATATTGTTGCAACAAGGTCAGAATGCCGAAAAAAGGCCCCGGCCCGGCCAAACTGCCTGCCTGCCGAGTTAATTGCTTAATGACTGGCATTGTGTAATACACCACTCCTCCTCCTCCTCTAACTACACCTCCACCTCCTCCTCTATTTATGCTCTGCAGTGGTGACCAAGGTCATCATAACTCTATAATAATGTCGCTTCTCTACATGTACAACAAACAGTTCAGTAAAAATTTGGCAAAATTCCTTAAAATATCGATGCTTGATACATCGAACGGTAACCAACAATGATAAAAAACCACTATCAATATTGAAGTGATTTTAAACCATTGTTGAATGAAATCAAGAACAATTGGATTGACTATACTTCCCTGTCCCACTCTGGACATCCTTTTCCAAGAATAGACATATATATGTTCAAACTTCGCCGTTTCATGTCTCTGAGTCTCAATTATGCATAAAAATTAAATTATCAATTATATAAAAATTATATTGCATCTAATACGTATATATCTTGGAAATTAATAGACTTATACTTACTACTCTTGTAATCTAGAAATCTATGCAGTTATAATTATTGTTATCTACATGAATAAAGTAATCTTATCTGTATACGTTTCCCGGCTTTCCCGAAACTATTAAAAATGTTTGTGTCTACTGATAATAACTTTAATCCTGGGTCAGTCTTTTTATTACAGCTTAGCTGATTTTAGATTAAAGTTAATCTCGAGAGTGCAACCTATCATTGATATAATTGGTTGATTCAATTATCTGATTAAATTAATCGTAACGTCAAAAAAATATTCAATTGGAAATATTCAAATTAAAAAAAATTAATATTAAATACAGTATTCAATGGTTAGTTCAACCACAGACTACCTGAATAACTAGTCTTTCTACTGTGTAACTATACTCATTAAAACTGCATTATTATTGAGACCCGCTTGGCCTTAATGGTAGACCGTTCTAGGCCGGTCCTAAAGCAGTTTTAGGCTAGGCGTACACCGGTTAGTCAAGACAAGACAAGACGAGATTAGTCACGTTTAGTCACAGTACTTCACATAGTTGCTTATGAAGCAACACACACCGATTAGTCATTGCATCGGTGTTCATAAGCAACTATGAATTACCTAAACGTGACTAATCTTGTCTTGACTAGACAACCGGTACGCCTAAATCAAAGTATAGTCAGTCTAGTTATAACTAGTCTGCGGATCTACATTGTATACGAAGTGACAAATACTGAGGTTAGTTACATTTGGCACTAAACTAGTCGAAAACTTCTGGACCGAAAAGAAGATCCAGCCGGCCTTGGAGTCACAGCACACTGAATATGATTTGCAGAAAAAAAACAACGACGCTGTAAAAAAGTAATAGAAATAATCATAATAATGCCGCCAAGACACAAAGATGACGCTGTCCACTGCCTTCTCTATTATTCGGCGGCGGCTGCATTGTGTGACAAAACGTGACAATGCAATTTAGAAGGCAATGGTTTATGACTGGCACGTTGTGCATCATCTCGCACACCCAATACAGACATTGGTAATGGTTAAAAAAGGACAGCATACCACAATAGAATAAGAGTTCCTAAACAACTACAGTTATGATGACTGTAGTGATTGCAATGTGTTTTTTTATTGCACTTGGTTTGTTGAGAAAGAGGCTCTCTATTTTGAAATTACAAGTGCAGCAGCGTCTGGAAACTAAAATTTAGTTGCTCCAAAGAGTTTCTCCGTTTGGTATGAAAAAGCAACTAGTTTTCGAAACTAGTGTAGCAACTCTGGTGTAAACGCAGCTTAAGTGTAAAGCTGGGTTTACACCAGATGTCGTTGACAGACAATGACTTTTGTCAACATATTTCAAAAAATGTCATTGACAAAATGCAGTTTAGGTAAACGATTTTGTTAATGTGACACACAGTTTGATGTAAATGATGTAGATGTCAATGTGACAATGTATCTCACATCCTGTCAATGGTGTAAACTGAGTAAGGATCAAAGGCTTTGTCACAATAAATGTCACAGTTACATATATGCTGCGACATTGTAAATTGACATTTGTCAACGACAGTCCTTTGATCTTACCTCGATGGAAAATTGTGACATTGTCACAAACACAGATTTTCGTCGTTACAGTCATTGACACAATGTCACACAATTTTTAAAATTGTAACAAAAATCAGTGACTTTTGTCACAAAAATGTGTCAACGACATCTGGTGTAAACCCAGCTTTAGTAAGGCCGGTGTTACATTGGATGCGAGTTGGTAGAAGTAAGGAGCAAAAGGTGCTCACACACTGGACTGTTATAATGCTGCTAACCATGAAATGTGTGTCTAGTGTGTGTGTTACTTTAGCGTACCATCTTTTAACCAATGTGACTGCGGCAAGAATAGTGTTGTATAGAGTGAAATTACTCGTCAATAAAATCTTCAAATGAATATGCTTTCCGTAGTGAGGTAGATAAATTGAGGTAGATAACCATTTTGAATAAAATGACTAGAAATCGTCAAAAACTGTATTCTTCAGCATTAACATTTAGGCTAACTCTTTCATTGTTGCACCATCTAATAAACTAAAACTAATTAGCATCAAATAAAATATTATAGGCTACACTATGCATGGAGTACTTCATGCTAACTATACATACTCCACATGGAGTACTTCATTGGGAATCGAATTCGTGATTTTAGAAAAAAAAATATTATTACAATTCAATTTCAATTTATTTATTCCAGACAACTTATTTTACATAAGTATTTCAAGTCTAGGATGAGCTGGATTATAATGATGAAGGTGGTGGAGATGGAAAGTGATTTACATTACATTACAAATAATACAAAATACTATTTATTTATTTATTACAATAACAACAATTTATAAAAATGCTAATAAAGAATATGCTAATAAACTATGCTAATAAAGAATATGCTAAAAATATTACATAATCAATTGACAAAGAATGCTTATAAAATGAGTTACAAGTTGCCTCTCCCACTTCTATTAGCTAAGATATGTCTTTATTTGGGGTTTGAATACAGATAACAAACAAATAAGTCATTTCTCTACAAGTAGTCTACTTGAAGATTGATGGTATCTTTTTCAATTTCTTAAAAATGAATCTCACAGATGGTAAACTTATTATATTGAATACAATTCTATTTCATAAATTGACTTGTCATTATTTATTTATTTAGCGTACGGCTTTTAATAGCGGGGAGACCTCAGTAGGGTTGTTTCACTTCACGAACATAACCTTATCCCTTGATAGGGAACATATTTTTCATTCATTTCATTTATTTACACACAATTTCCAAAAACAATACAATAATACAACATATAAATACAATACAAAATTGGAAAAAGTGGTTAGGTGACCTCATTAGTAATCGTGTTGAGGCACCATACCCGCTGTTGTAAGTTTTCACTTAGAAAACAGAAACTAGCATTTGAAAAGTTTTTTATTTTTTATTTTATAAAGTCCGAAAAATATATAACACTAAAACACAGCACAGAACACTTATTGATGATCGAAAAATATTGAATTTTTATAAAAATTTAGAGCACAAAACTTCTAACACATCACAATTTTGTAATGGCAACCAAAACTTGTCATTGATGATATCAACAATTGAATAAACAATACTTATTCATATCAAAACTGAACAGCTGACATGTCTCATGAAAAATCCAAGCAGTTAATCAACTGTTCTAGAGAATCAAGTAAATTTTGTAATTTATTTAATGGTTTTCTGTTAAAACAACGAGGGTATGATGAGAAAAATAAGATGGAATACTAAAACAATTACAAAAAACTAATTGAAAAATGGCTTTTAACATGAACAAGGCATTACCACCAACGCAAGCTAACAATATTTTCTAGACCACTCAACTTTCTTGCATAATATTAATCGATTTCCACACCTACACGTGAAATTATTCAATTGATGAGATCGGCCACCCACAGTGCAAAAATAACTTAATCGATTTATCCTTGAAATATGATTGGAAACTTGACATATTGCCAAGTATGGATCAGCGTGTAATCTGGGTTAAAATAACACAGTTGTCCAGTTTCAAATACGGGCAAAGTTGACCATAGTTTAAATTAGTTTTCATGTACATGTTTCAAATAAGGGCAAAGTTGATCATAGTTTTAAATAAGTTTTCATGTAACATTGATTTTCTGAAATTTGTATTTTAATGTATTTGGTGATTGAAAAATATTATCTAATAATCAATTATAGTCAATCAAACATTAGTTTAAAAATATTGCATTTTCTTCATGGTCTTTCCATTTAATCATTCCAACTTGAAACTTTCAATTTAAAAAAGTTACTAACACGCTTAAATCCTATTCTCCTAAACTATGATTCTAGTTCATAATTTGACGCTTTGCATTAGAAAAAGATATTATTTCTTGATTCATGTCAAAACTATGGCAAAGAAATAATCTATCTATTCAAGCCATAGATTAAATGAATTTGATTATTCTAATTTTTCATTGATTTCATCGCTCATAGCTACTGATTTCCAACATTATCTTGTAGTCCTATATAACTGATCTTTCAACCTGAAACTTCACATTTGAAGAGGTTGAAACACATTAAAATCCTACATTCTCCCTATCCCTAACTATGAAATCGTTTTCAATTGATTTTATCGTTTGAAACCATTGCTTGTTCCTTCAATCATTAAATTTGAACTGATAACGTTGAAATCATACAATTTCCGATTAATTCTATTTTCACTGTTTCATTTTTCATTGTTTCAACACATTTTCAAGTTGTACTGTAACTCGTATCAGATTTCCAGACTAAGGCTAGGCGTCAGCGACCACATAGTAGAATAGATGGAGCATGCAGGCAGACTTTTGAAGCCAGCTCTAGCGCCAATACCCAACCATGATGGCGGCGGCCTCGAGTGAGTCACTCCAGTAGCGAGCGCTCCGACAAGGTCTCGCTCAGTTCTTTATAAGTTATCAGTTAATTATAATATTTGTTCTTCATTGTTATTTTGATTGATTGTCAATACTGTATGTAATATTTTGTTTTTCTATTGTCCCCTACTTTCTATGGTATAGTATGAATTTAAATTAAAAATATGAGACTTTAAGAACTACTACTCATTGTATTTTCAGGTTTCCATTTCTTTCTTTTTATTTTTATTGTAAATTCAATAAAATTCCGTTTGTAAGTTAATTTTCGCATTTTATTATTCATG
Organism: Laodelphax striatellus; assembly: GCA_017141395.1. Classification (NCBI taxonomy): domain Eukaryota; kingdom Metazoa; phylum Arthropoda; class Insecta; order Hemiptera; family Delphacidae; genus Laodelphax; species Laodelphax striatellus. The sequence goes on along the minus strand of CM029534.1, from coordinate 1,795,316 downwards.
TGATTAGAAATACTTTATTGAAGATTATTTCAAATGTGATGTTGTAGTGTTATGGATGTAATGTTTGTACATATAATATTGTTCTTCATTGCTATTTTGATTGATTGTCTATACTGTATGTAATATTTTGTTTTTCTTTTGTTGTTCCTTGCTTTCTACGGCATAGTATGAATTTAAATTGAAAAATATGAGACTTTAAAACTACTCATTGTATTTTCAGGTTTCCATTTTTTTATTGTAAATTCAATAAAATTCCGTTTGTAAGTTAATTTTCGCATTTTATTATTCTGTAGATATCTGTAGATATTCTGTGTATACTATTCATTTATATTTACGGTAGATATACAGATGACAGACACAAATTTTTCTTGGTAAATTATTCTCATGAATGTATGATGTCATAAAAGGATATAATGGTTCCTTTACTTATGATATTTCTTTAGCCTTGTGCTTAAAGAGATGAGTAGCTTATTTTATGCTTATATGTAATTTTCCAACAGTTCTCAAATCAAAAATCAAATCGCAATCCAGTGTTCACTTGGTAAGAATAAGATAGAGTGATTTATTAAGTATTATTATTCCCATTATTATTGTCGATTAGCTGATTAAGAGATTTAATTATTGTGAAATATATAGGCAAATCTATAGTTGGAATATATAGCTTCAATTATTACGTGAAAATATATAGGCAAATCTATTATTGAAATGATTCTTGAGAAAAAGGTACACACAGTATGTTTTAGAGGAAGAGCTCGGAGTTGAGGCGAACGGAATTAATCGGCGCTTCGCCTCATTTTCTCGTCTATGTTCTACCGAGAATATCAGGAGAACGGCTGATCTTAGAAAAAAATGTTCAAATGAAAATAAAATTCAACTTTTTATCTAAAACTTTCTCGCTTACGAAACTTGCCTACCCTAAAGATGAAAAATTTCCTCGCTTACCAACTTTTCATGTCACGTTTTCAAATGTATGAAAAACTTTCAACTTTTTACTCGTAAAAGTTGAATAAACTGGAAACTGGTAATTTGAGTTACACCATTAGAATCAGTGTTTTATTAGGTATAAGAACACCAAATTTGAAAATTTTAACTTAATCCTAAGGGGACTAAACGACGATGTATTTGAAACTCGCACTACAATTTTGAGCTTCTGTGAGCTCCATTTCGCGTTTCTATACCTAACCATGATGGCGGAATTGGCTTCACCACCCGTAATGCTGTAGTAATAGGATCACCCGTCTATTCTACTATGTGTCGCTTTAGGCACATTGGTCAAGACAAGACAAGACGAGATTGTATTAGTCATGAAATTTACATAGTTGCTTATGAAGCAGCACACACCGATTCAATGACTAATCGGTGTGTGTTGCTTCATAAGCAACTATGTGAAGTACTGTGACTAAACGTGACTAATCTTGTCTTGTCTTGTCTTGACTAACCGGTGTACGCCTAGCCTTACAATCTGACAGGCTGACCATAGAATAGGTACACTCACATAGTGCAATGCTCCTATAGTCAGCAGTCATTTCCTCTGGGCCAAAATAAGAGTAAAAAGAGTTAGAAAAAGAGTACAAATAGAGTGGTCTCCATCAATTTTATCCGGTCATCCACCGACTATCACTACCATAATCACGCAAGGCATTAACAGCACGCCATATATAGCAGGATACTTTTAACTTGTCAGAAAACAGCTGTTTTGGTAATAATTATACAGTGACTTCCACACAATAATCAAAAGACTTAGAAGTCTTAAAGAACTTTAAACTCTTTAAAAGACCTTTATAAGAATAACTTTTTAAAAGACCTTTTCAATAATCTGCGAGATTCAGCATTTGTAGGTTAAGTATTGCTCGTCGATCATATGTTTTCTGACAATTTGAAAGAATCCTTCTATAACTGAGTGTACCACAGCTGACAGCTAGTGAATATGAAGGTTTAGCTGTTATTGTTATATAGTTTCAACATAAATTTTACTTCTCTTGAAAACACTTCTTACTATAGTAGAATTTTTTAATTTGGCGGATGGCGAATGATTGTTAAGAGACTCCATATGTTTGTTTCCCAATTTGAAAACAGCCGATTCATCCGCCAAATTGAAACATTCTACTATACCTTGAACACACACACTGAAATAGACTATACTTTTTTATCTTGAAAAATTATCCTAGATAGGCCCAGACTTCATTATCTCAACAGAGATATTTTCAATGAATTCAAATCTAATGTAACTTGGTAGTTAGTTCTAGTTTATTTATATATCTTTATTACATGTTATATTTATTTTATTGGATGGAATTGAATGAAAATTTGACCGCGGACACACAGTTCAACTCCCTTTAATGGACGACCTTCAATTTGAAACGTTTCCAATTCAGTTAAAAACTTTTAGACCTCGTTCAGTATACAACCGCGTATCCTATCAAAGACAATGATATTATCAATTTATTTTTTATTTTAATCTTTACCATATAATTATAATTTTGCTATATAATTATTATTCATTCGGCCAGTTGCACAAAAAACCATTTGAATTCAGCCGAAACCGAAATTTGAATTCAAACTAGAGCAATGAATAAATCTGAAGTCAATTTGATGACGTAATTTTACGGTGGTTAAATTCAATTGGTTTTTGTGCAACAGGCGGATTATCATTCATTCAATGTTCAAAAACGATCTTCTCTGAAACTGAGGCTATCTTTGATTTTGTTAATTGTTGACTAAGCAACTGACTTTAAAAGTGAATATAGCACTCATATTATGTGTAACAATTTTCTTTATTGTAATCACATAGATGAATTTTTAGCTGAAAATTGAAAGAAAAATCCCCTTATTTTTCTCGTCACTTCAAGTTCGAATAACCCATCAGAAACCGATAAATAAGTTTTTACTAAAATCAACAATTTTAAGGTACGATACTGTCGAAGAAAACGCTTGGAAAAGCGAGAAAATCATCGAGGAAAATTGTTTAGATGTCATATTGAGTGGGAGGGGGAAGCAAGAGGTGACTGAAGCTCTGATAAGGTTTCATTTTCTGAAGCCATCTTTTCATGCAATGATAATATCACTACGCTGTATTTTCCTCAAGAGAAGCGAACGTTTTCTATCGGGGGGAAAATGAAAATAATAGCACTGAGTTTGTCTGTCTCTTACCTTTAAATACAGTTCGATTCGAATTTGAAATAGATTTTTGCTCCAGAGAATTCATTCAAATAAATGAATGAACTAGATGCCATTGAATCGACAAGCAACAAAAATGAATGTAATTCAAGATCAACTTCAAAGTTTATATTATTCTTTCAACTTGTGAAAAGGTAATTGAAATACTATGGTAAATTAATTGAACAATGTACCGGTAATTGAATTGAGGGAGGTGTTCCTCTTGCGTGAAAGTCTTTATTGTCACATGTGTGGATGTTTATATACTACAGTAGCAAGATTACTAGACAGAGAGATTACTAGACTATAGACTCTAGATTAATAGAGACTAGACATTAGTCTAGTAATCTTGCTACAGTAGTATATCAAGTATTTTTTCAGAGTTCGTCTAGGTCTAGAACCTTGGAATACATGTCGATTAGGGAATTCGAAATGAAGTTTTTTTAAAGTATAAAGTTGTTTCTGGCAATAAAGAGGATCATTACTTCTTTACTAAACTTTCTATATAGTAAATTACTACATAGAAAGTTCAGTAAAGAATCTTTAACAGTGTTCATGCTGTATTTGGATACACGTTTCAAGGCACTGACAATCATTTTCAACATACCTCGCCTTAGTACTTAAAATTTCAATACTTCCTTAATTTCTTTCATTTCCATTAATATTGTATTTCAATCAAATAAATGAAAATATAAAATTCTAAGTTACGCTGAAAATGGGGCTCAATGCTTTGAAACGCACCCGGACATAGCAATAAACGCAAATGCCTTGAAACACATAACTCACGAATACAGCAGAACATAAATGAATAAGTGTCATTTTCTATTGGAATCATTTGATTTGCAATCTTATTACCTGTTTGTGTTACTACATGAACGTTTATCCTATTATATTAAGCGAGCAATTTCTGTATGTTTATATTTATGTATGTATGTATTTATGTATGTATTTATGTATTTATATTTATGTATGTCCAACGGATCTCGAAAACGGCTCTAGATTTTGACGAAATTTGGAATATAGGAAGTTTGGTGATACAAAAATTGGTTTGCGCCGGGTCTCAACTGGGGATAACTCGCTAAAGGACCTTAAAAGGAAAATCGATCCTTTGAATCAGCTGACAGCTCAAATTTCTGTCGGCTGTGAATGATGAGAAAGAGTGAGCGGTGATTGTGGGTGAGACAAGATTATTTCAGCTGTTGAGACAGTGCATTTCAATCACATGATCACTCCAGGAATACACAACTACACTAACTTTCTTGGTTAAGCGGTTCCATTACTAGAATTGGGAGAAATATCGAAACACATAAGCTGCTCCTATTTTTCATTTCTGATTTCTATTTATCTAGAAAATTAAAAAATTAGAAATTTTGAAAATATTCCATATTTTTCTGTATTGTTATTTTAAATTTGAGGCATGAAGTTAGCCATGTGATCTGTTTTATTTACAGCAGGATTCAATTAATATGTCATAAATCAGCTGATCCAGTAATAATTAAACAGTGATTTCGACACAATAATCAAAAAGGCTTGAAAGTCTTAAAGACCTTAAAGTCTTTAAAAACCTTTAAAGACCTTTCATAGAATAACTTTTAAAGACCTTTTCAATAATCTGCGAGATTCAGCATTTGTAGGTTAAGTTGTGATCATATGCTCGTCGATCAGCTGACTTATGACAAGTTAATTGCATCACTATATTTGAGAAAAATCGTCAAGAGCTGTTCATCAAAACAGCTGAGCTCTGTTGTAGCAGGAATATTTTAAATTGTCAGAAAACAGCTGATAGATACGCCTAATTTACTGACGTTAACTCAGCTGTTTTCTGACAAAAATTTAAAGAATCCTGCTATATCAACCCATAATTATCATCATTTCTACGAAGCAAAATTTTACGACAAGTGCGATTTTTCAAATGATATGCATTCAAACTGATTATTCATAATATTTCGCTGTGATTAATTTTTTAAAGTGCAATGATGATTCAGTGCATAAGACTAATGGTTGTACTTAAAAATTGTTCAATTTCATTCCTTTTTTCCTTTAAAATTTCCATTCCTGTGCCTTTGTAGGCCTACCCCCGAGCAGAGCTCGGTACCCCGATATTCTATTTTTCTATGAAAGTTTATCACATACAGTGATATTCATTCAATTTGACGCTTGGCATTAGATAGATAGATAGAGAGATATTTTTGCTTTGCCATCGTACTCTACGGTCATCAGCAACGTCAAGAAATGATATCTATCTAATGCCAAGCGTCAAATTAAATGGATGTCACTGTACTTTTATATTGTATTCTGCACTATTTGTGAACGAATCCAAGAAAATATTTGCATATTTTGGTTGAAATTTCACCACAGTCAGCCTTGAACCGAGGTTTCAACACCAAGAAGAAGTCACACCACGTACGTGACACGTCATAATGTTTTCATTGTGCATTGCTGCTCGAAATTAAATTTTCATGCAAATTCTTTGCTTTTCAAATGAGCCCGACAAAATTTGCATATTATTAAAATTTCTGTAGTTGTGTACTGCGTTTTATGAATGCAAGTGAGGTGACTTTCTTTTAATAAGGCTTGGATAAAGTTGTAGGTAGATAATAATAATCAAGGTACTATCAAGGTATCAAGAGTAAGAATGAATCATACAAAAGATAACATGATATTTTATGATAAATTTTGTTGAGTTGATATTGTAGAACCTCTCTCTAATTCAATTTGATCGTGTACATTACATAATATTAAGCCCCTATAAATTTCAACTGAACTCGAGATCGTTTTCACAACATTAACCGCTTTTTGTTGGGTAGTAAAAATTGTAACAAAATAATATACTGCCCGAGTCCAAGCTACGTGTCCCTGGGAGGAATGCAATACGTCATCGAAACCCGGTTTTTGTAGTGTATTTTATAGCACTCTTCGACTCTCCTCTTCAGCCGTCAGGGACACGGAGCTTTGACTCGGGCAGTATGAGATGGGTGACCTATGAAACCAGCTCCACTATAGTGCGATTCACGTCAAGAAGTCAGCATTGCATGCAGGTCTTAAGATCAATAAAAATCCCTTACTATTCAAATGTCACTCCTAACTTATAAACTATCAAATGTCTAAATATCGACCCCTAAATGCAGACAAGGTCACTTAGGGGGAGAGGGGAGTCATTTGACCTTTGAGCTTGACCTTGGCCATGGAGAGATGTTGTGCACTGCCCTGCTCTATTGATTGGGCCCGGGACTGTGTGCATGCGCCCTACTACCGCTATAACCGTGATACGGCGTTGCAAACACGTGCAACGGTATGACGACGCAATGATACGCAATGTTAGGGAAATGATACGCAATGATAGTGAAATGATACGCAAAGATAGTGAAATGATACGCGCTTTATTGATGTGCAACAGAATGATTAGAATATTAGAAGTAGTGAATTGGTTTCACTCAGGGATGTAAATTTAATATAAAAGGAGTGATTTAAAAATTTACTCAATTTTTAAATTATATGGAACCACTTAAAACTACACACAATATACAGTGTAGGTCAGAGTTGTGATTACAATGATTAGCCTCCTAGCAAACATCAGCCTCAGTAATTTATTTTGAATTTTCTCAATCTCAAACGTGAGGACTCTGTGATAGGATTCCATATAACTATAGCAGGATCCTTTTAAATTGTCAGAGAACACCTGATTGATGTACGCTCGTTTACTAACTTTAAATCAACTGTTTTCTGACAAGTTAAAAGAATCCTGCTATACACAACATTCTAAAAAACTCCGAACCAAACTGGGGAAAAGAGCTGTCAGAGCCTCGGAACTCAGATGTACTTCTCATAATGCACCCAAGCATTCTATTGGTTCTACATAACTGCTGACATAAGCAAGGAATTCTGGAAGAATAAGCCAGTAGACATGATTCTAACCGGATTAGAGATGAAGAAGAATGGAACATACAATACATGAAAAAATGTCTAATGCGATAAAGATCAAATTTTGCATGAATTATGTCAATTTAATGATTGAGTTACAACAAACTCAAGTTTCAGTTTGATATATGAAAGAAATTCAAATAAAACTTGAGTTAAAATAAACAGAAAATGCTTGTACCCAAAGGAAATGTTTTCAATATGAGATTCTCATTTTCCAAAGGTGTTTTCCAAAAGAGGTTCTCAATTTCCAAGGGTGTTTTCAAAAAGAGGTTCTCATTTTCCTAACATTCAAGTTATTGTAAGCTTCTACTACTATACAACCCTGCTCGGCTAAATAAATAAAATTGTACGATTTTGAATATATTTAGGAAACATACTATAGTTAAGAAGTTGATAACTTTATATTTTAATAATTTAGTTACTAATTATTGCATTTAGATGCCAATACATGAAAACCAACTTTCAATCATTATTTCAATTCCAGTGTTTTACTTCAACTATTTTTGATCCTTTGAAACTGGTTGACACTCAGAAATTCAGAGTTAGTGGAAATTATGATTTTCAACTGAAATTTATTTGAATAATGACTGATAATCTAAGAATCAAGGTCGAAAATGTTAACATCAAGGTTAGTGATGGATCAGAATATTCACAACTTTGAAAAATTATTTTAAAAACTATTTTATTATTTAAAACTGAAATTATTTTATAAACACTTAATATTCAACTCATTTGATCGACTGTCATCTTTGAAAGGATAGAGATGCAAGTAATAATAGAAAAACATTGATCTAAAATACAACATACTGGGATAATATTAATGCATCCAGCTAATCAAAAGTTTCAAATTACATTGATTTAACTCGATGTGATACCAAACAAATCGAGAAATATTAAAGATGTTATCAATATTATTGTTAGCAGTTGAACGTTTATTTATTTTTTTTAATTTGCAAAATAATTTTATAGTAGAAATAAAAATAATTATTAAAGAATTAATAGAAGATACTTTAAACTCCAGCACAATGTAAAATTGTAAAAATAATTACAAACCAAAGAATGAAATCGAATACTGAGCTAAATTATATTTTCAACATTTTTATAAGGCATGTTAGGTTAGCATACTTGCACAATGTGAAGGTATAATTTAATGTCCAAGCAATAAAATTCGGCATTGAAGGTATTACCACATTTCAAGAGCAAAGAATGTATCATATTATGTTTTTTACTGAATAAATTTCAATTTTTGGACATTTTCTCTACAATTTATATTTTGTTATTTATTGCTTACATTGAGTCAAATCAAAGACAATACTATATAAGTATGTTGGGATTTTTTAGGAATCTCTGGCGAATGACTGTTATTTAACGTTTCCATGGTGACGAGAGATGTTATGTTCAACTCTGTGTCCAGTCTGTAAGCATAGTCTGCAAGAACACAAATATGCAGTCTATTTGAAAATGAATGAAAATGCAGTCTATAGCAGGATTCTTTTAACTTGTCAGAAAACAGCTGATTTAACGTTAGTAAACGAGCGTACATCAATCAGCTGTTTTCTGACAATTTAAAAGAATCCTGCTATATTTGAAGAATCTATCAGCTGACATTACAACATATTACTGGGAAGATGCTGTTGTTTTTTAAATAGGTGAGATCGACGATTGTTGAAAAACAATGTTAGAACTTTTCAAAACAATTCAGGTGAAAAACGATCTTTCGTTTGATTCAGGCGCCATCTTGAAAAAGTCTACTCTACCTACAAAATAAATTATTTACTTATTCATAAATAAATATTGTTTTTGGTCAAATGATTGAATTGCTATGATAAGTTAGTTGTCTATATTTAGGTACTTGTGTACTAAGGAGGCCCATGCTGGGTGGTTAAGATATCTTGCTGTTTTAGTCAATTTTAAAATTTATCAAATAAGGGTTATGAGGTTATAGGAATATGTCAATATGATTATTTAAGATTGGAGGTGAGTGTGCTTTTTAATTCCTAGATCACTTAAGCCTTGTTTAGAAGTTCCCAATTGCTTAGTAATTTAGGTTAGAAAAAAGGTGCTCATTAGTCTCAAGACTAGATAGCAATCAAAGTTCCCAAAAAAGTTCCCAATCCAGTAGCATTAGTCGATCAGTGTTATTTTTCAAATTTTATGTATGGGAACGCTTATTTAGTCTTATAATTGAAATTATAAGTGACTGAGTTTTATGGAAGGCTATTATAAATTAAATCTCTACGGTTGCCAATCAACTTATTTCAATTCTGATAATTCTGGCTAGAAGGACAAACCCTTTTCTTGCGGTGCGACAAACATGACCACAACACAAAGTATAGAAATGACATAGATCTCCAGCAACATAGACTTAGGAAATACAGCAAATCTCCAGGATACTCAGGTGCCCGCCTCTACAATCTATTGCCAGAAAACCTGAAGGCCAATCAGGAACTTTTTAACATGAAATTAGCGACCGAGGAAAACAATTAACAAAGGTGAGGATTACCTTGCGCCATACATTGGTGCTTTATTCTATTTATCAGGTTATTTAGCAATGAAAGACTAAAATACCTCAGTATGGTAACTACAGGCTTGGTCAAAAACTAACCTAGGCCTAATCCTCTACCAAATCAAAATAAACCCCCAACATAATAGGTTATGAATTCAGTTGGAAATCAGTTTATGAGACCCATACCACAAGCAAATAAATATGGAGTGAATATATTATGATGTTTCAATTTGAGGAATACAAAGAATAGTTCCAATATTGAAAATTTTAGACCAACCCTAGGCAGACAGTGGATCTTTGAAAATGAACTATACCATACAGACATAACACCAAAGAAGCGATTAAATTGATTATTGTCAACAGTTTAGAGTGACAGGACATTAAAAATAATGAGTGGCCTATGAAAATAACAACATTTAAAACTACAAACTGAAACAAATACATTGCAACACCGGTTTCAACATAACCTACCTTTTAGGTTAGAATACTATTTTCGTTTGTATTAATTTGAATTGGTATCTTACCTCGATCAAACTGCTTCCCAGACGGATCAATGTCTTTAACATTGAAAATATCTTCAAAAAGAACTCCTGCCATGCTAAAATTACTTTACACGCACAAAAATACTGGCGACAAACACAAATTTCAAAGATAACACGCGGATTTTGACTACAGTCACTGCCACCAGGAGTGGAGACCAAAATCACCTGCTGCGCCCCTCCGCCTATGTTTAGTAGCAGTGGAAAATCAAAGTCAGCTGTTTTTGAAGTGAACTTGCAACCATCAATCAAAATAAGTGAATGACGTTTAATTGGAGCCACATTTAAAACATGAGAAATTACTGATAGAAATTGATGTGCGCAATTTTTAACAGTGTTTTCAGGCGAACCAGTCAAGAATTGGTACATCCAAAACCTCACGTTTGTCATAACAAATTATTAATTGCAATGGCAACGCTGCCACCTCGGAAAAATTCAACTCCAATGCGAATATCAAAACAACATCCTACACCTTTACAGATACTTTTGCAAATGGGATTCCCTCAGCACAGAGCGTGAGTTTCTTGTAATTTTAAAATATTTATTTTCAATTGAAGAAGGCTCATACTTTTTTAGTTATCATACCGCATCTTGTTATGACATAAGAGGTTATGACACGCACTTAGTTACGGTACTTTTTGTTTACGTTGTAAACAAGTCATTTTTGGATTATGAATTGACGGTTCTATACTGTTAAAATGGACGAATATATAAGAAATGTTGATTCTTTGCTTGACTCTGTTGCCTTCTATCATAAACGCTCAAAGTAAGCTCAAGTAATTTTGAATTTGAATGTTGTTTTCAGTGAAAAAGCCCTTGCCGCTACGGGAAATCGTGGTGTTCAACTAGCTTCAGACTGGCTACTTGCTCATGTCAACGATCCGACAATTGATGAAGAGAACTGTCGAGAGTATGTACTATACGCTTGTCCTGTGGGACCGTTTCTGGATCAACTGCAACTGTTTTGGGAGAAGTCTAAAGATGCCTGTGACTGGAATGGAGCACACAATTTCCTACCACATATTACACTGGTTTCGTTTTTTAAGGTGAGATTTTTTAGTAATTTATTATAAAAACCTAATAATAAACTTAGGTATTTTAAAATTATAAAACATTTTAGGGGAACACAGGGCAGAACGGAATACTTCAAATAATGGCAACACCGGTCTGGGGGGTATGGAAATTTCAATATTTGAGAGGTACATAACACTGTTTTAGACTACTTTTAAGGTCTTGCGATAGCTGAAATCCGAACCTTTATTCTATTAGGAGAAACAATCATTTACTATTAAAATTTAATTTCGACAATTTCGGGGGGCCTGGGCCCCTAGGCCCCCCCCTGGCTACGCCACTGGCCACAGCACCGTACAACTCGAAAAACACAGCTGTCCCGTTTTGTCCCGTGTTCCCCTACATTTCAAATCTATAGTTTTTTTTGTAATCTCAACTAATTTCAATTTTTTTACAGGCTCCGGACTCTGCCGCCCCCCAACTAGTGAGAGCATTGAAACAAGTTATTGAACAAGTGCAAGTTGAGCTCAGTGACAAGCTCAAACTGGAAACGTACATGTCGCAAAATTTTATGGGATTTTTCGTCGCTGAAGATCATGCCGATATATTGAAACAAATAGCCATGCAGTATGTGAAGGAAGTCTCCAGTGCAAGTAAGTGATAATGATTGTCATTTGGTAGAAATTCAAGTAAGGTCATCATTTAAAATGTCAAATTTCAATTATGAAAAGATTCCACAACGTCAACATTTGTTCTACAAATTTCTACAAATTTAAAAGTTGAAAGTATGCTGGTTAACATATAGAAACAAAACAAACATATAGAAAACAGTATTAAATTACAATTAAGTTTAGAAAAATTAATCGTTGCCACCCTGAGGCAAAGCTGTGCGGGTTCAAGCTTAAGTATTAGAATGAAAAGTTCAGTGTTTCTTTTGAGTATAATAGTAATGTTGAAATGCCTTAACCTTAACATTTATTGTACCGTACCATAGAAGAACTTAATTTTCTAAGAAAATTAAATAATAATAATACTTGGAAAAGAAAAATAATAACAGTTCATCTACGTACGGCTTTCTTGTTAATGAAATAATTGAAATAACCTATGATAATATACAATATTATGTAAATAATTATGTAGCCTACTAACAGAATTAGGCCTACAACATTAAATAGAAAAAGTTATACAATACTCTTAGTCATAAAACATCTCTTTGCATGTAAACTCAAAGGATGTGCATTATTTATTTAATACAAACATCTGAGGAAGATACAGATCCAAAGATCCATTTTGCTTCCATGAGATCAAACAAAATTAACAATTCAATTATCCTCCTGTATCCCTAAAATAATATCTACACTGAATCCTTTTCCAATAGCCTCTTCTTAAACAAATACTTAAAACGGTTCAATTTATTTGTACTTCTTATTTCAAAAGGCAACATAATATAAATTCGTGAAAGAGCAACATACTAATAATCTCCTAAATTTCTCCTTTTTAGGTCTAGGTGGCATATTTGATCCACCTGTCCTTAGTGCTGGGTGACCATAAATTTGTCTTTAAAACTTTTTACTATGGATGAATGTATAGGAATTCATCTATTGGACAATATTAACACCATTGTGTTGATAAGCTCTATCACAGAGTACTACCATAGATTTACCTACTCTGTGGCACTACAATTGACTGCACCATAGTGGATGAACTCTAATTAACTTTGAACATTATAATAAACTGTAA